>JANHGO010000041.1:32236133-32275878 GCA_024606505.1 Aquila spilogaster
CTCTCCTCTCCTCTCCTCTCCTCTCCTTTCCCCTTCTCCTGCTAATGAATCAGCAATCTTACTTACTTACTTACTTACTCAGCACCCAGGGAGGATTTGCATCATGCCATCAGCATTATGGGGCTGCGTTTTATTTTTAATAAAAAAACTTAAGAAGAAGTACTTGCAAGCATCAAAATATCTGTCGGTGGTGTTAAGGCCAGCTGTAATGTAAATGGGAAGCAATCTGCTGTGGGCAAAGGACCACACAGCTGAAGACATATGCCACACAGGTACCATTTTACAGCTGTGGAACTGTTGGCCTTTTTCCATCATACAAGTGTTGAATAAACACAACCTTTGCCTCACACCACGTGAGGCACGAGCTGGCAGCAGCAGGGACATCAGAACAGCCAGCAGAAAGAGAAATAAGGAGAGGAAACAATTTGGGTGGAGGTGAAGATGTGTGTTGGCCATCATGGCCAACCCATCCCCATTTCATGTTTTCCTGTCATGGTAGGAGAAGAAGGGGACCTCCCTGGAAACATGATTTTAGAGCACAGAGGTTCGTATAGACTTGTATTCTCCTCCAGTTTGGCATGTGCTGTGATTGCCATGTACAAATGGATCCTGTGTATCCTAATAGAGTTGCTACTGCTGGTAGATAGACCCGCAAGTTGCCCTCTTGCAGGAAGTTGCTAATCTGGGGAAGCCTAAACGTGCAAAATTTGGATGATGAATCTGAAGTGAGCTTTGTTAGTGCCGTAAGATGCTCCAGACAAAGCTCCAGCTTGTAAAACTGTGCGCTTGTTTCCTAGCAGAGACATAGTAAATCCATGAAGAAGAGCTAAAATGCACTTGCTGAACTACGTGCTCACAAAAATAACCAAAAAAATCTAGCCTGGCTGGAGCAGTTCTTTTGCAGTCGGCTTGTATTAGGGGTTCGCCAGTACCACCAGCCTACATGTGTTGTACCATCTTCTCTGCCAAATATTGACTGTGTGGGACTTTCCATGACTACCAGACAGATGACAGAGAACTAGAGAAGTTGTGGATCTTGTAACAGAGATAAAAAGGGAAGTTGTGGCAGCATCACTGTCATCTCTTGCAGCACATCCTCCTATTTTCTCCCTGAAAGTCTAGAGTCTCGTTACTGTACTTTGTGTCTTTTTCAGTGCAACTTCTCAGCCTTAAATGAACGTCTCAAGGCTTGACTCCGAATGATTGAACAGCAGTAAAGCCAAGGAGCAAGAACTGGTGATGGGTGTGCCTTCATTCACATGGTGGTTTGTGTGATTGCACAACATCATCTTTCTCCAGACACCCTTGCTAACGGGTGCCCATTTCTTAGTTATGTAGCGTGGCTGCTAAGAAATGGTTTTATGTTAATAGGAAGAAGGTGATGGGATGTTTAAGAGCTAGAAAAAATGTTCCTAAGTTCGCTTCCCAATGATGTGGGTAATCCGTTTTGAGGAGGTGGAATAGCAAATTATTGCTGCTGCCTGGGGAAAATGTTTTTGTGTTGTTTTTTTTCCCTCCTTGATAGGCACATCTCCATCATGCATGTATTCTTTTTGCCTAGGAGCAGCCATCTCATAGAGAAGTAGTTGAACATCTCCTGGACAAAACCAAAACCTGCCAGCCCTGTTCGTCCTCTTGCAAAGCAGTTTGCTGCTCTGCTTCATTTGGAAGTGTGCACAGAAGTTGCTTTCCTGGCACCGGGAGCCAGTTTGAGAATCAGTGCAAAACTAATTAGCTTACAAATCTTCAAGACACAAACAAAAGCAATTTGGAAGCCTTTGAGAAGTGTGATCCGAACAATCACAAGGGTTTCTTTCCCTTATTTCAGCCCTCAAATTCTCCAAAACTGTGGTACCCTTATGCAACCGGATGTCTAAGATCTGGCTCATGCCCTGTCACCTGTAAGTGAAAACTTATGGGACTGTCATCACCTCCTGGGGGACATCATGGAGGTCCCCACACAGTGCTCACCTTACTGCCTCTCTGGGGTTGTTAAGGATGTGGCAGTTGGTTCTTCCTTCGTAGGGATGTCAAGTGCTTTTTCATGCCTCTCGTAATCACATGAACCCAAAACCTGGTGACTCAAAAAAAAAATAGAGTAAATCTTGCAAACAAACATCCAGAGTTGGGGCAGGGTGGTGGGGATGGAATCCTTTTGTGTAAATTGAGAGCATGGGCAATACCCTGCCTCACCCTCCTCATCCACATGGGCCATATCCAGCCCGGGTTGTTCAGATGCTCTTGTTTCCGGTGAGTCAGATGAGCTAAATGCTTTTGTTGAGCTTGTGTTGGTGCCCTGTGGTGTTCAGTAGGCAAAACTCATGTTTTATTCAGCAAGAACTCCCATGGAGCAATGCTGGGAAGCACCTGCCTCTATCCATTGACTTAGAATCATAGAATGGTTTGTGTTGCAAGGGACCTTTAAAGGCCATCTGGTCCAGCTCCACCGTGATGAACAGGGACACCCACAACTCCAGCGGGTGCTCAGAGCCTGGTGACCATGAATGTCTCCAGGGACAGGGCACCCACCACCTCTCTGGTCAACATGTGCCAGTGCCACACCACTCTTATTGTAGAAAAAGGCATCTTTGTTCAAACCCCAGTGCTGGCACTGGTAACTGGCATTTGTTTTCCAAGGCTGCCACCCATAGAAATCAGTAATAACCTTTTCTTTGCTAAGGAACTTCCTATGTACCCAGGAGCAGAAGATGTTGAAAAACAAATGAATCTTGGATTGCCCCCTGGCATTATTCCTGATATTTAAAAAGCCAAACCAGTTTCCCATTGGTTTCATTTGCCTTTCTATCCTGGCATTTAAACAGAGATGGAATTGGCATGCTCAGTATCTGCAGATGCTCCCTGTGATGCTCTCAGGGGTTTCTCTGAAGGGCAGGATGCCCAGAGCTCTGTGTCCAAAGCTCCAGGGCTCCTCTGAGCTGCTGAAAGGCATTTTGATATTGCAATTGCAGATTATCATTGAGGAGTGAAGGGTATTCGGGTCCTGAGAGTGCGGCTGAGCAAGGTCACTCTAAGCCTCAGGACTAACGTTTCTTGGAGTCATTTGTATCTTAAGCCATAATGATATTTCAGTGCTTAATTCTCTCAGATAACCAGTGAGATTTGGGTACTGAAGTCCTGTGTCTGTACACTGCCTATATGGATGCCTCAAGCAGTGTCCCAGCGCATCCCAGGGTGGGGAGGTGACACATCCATCTGTGTCACTCCATCCGTGGCAGTGGTTTCCTGGCCCTGATGACCTGAGCAATGGGTCTGACGTCCCCTCTCCTCTTGGTTTCAGGCATGGAAGAAGCGCTGGTTCGTCCTGCGCAGCGGTCGGATGAGCGGCGACCCCGACGTCCTGGAGTACTACAAAAATGACCACTCCAAGAAACCCTTGCGCGTGATCAACCTCAATTTCTGCGAGCAAGTGGACGCGGGACTGACCTTCAACAAGAAGGAGCTGCAAGACAGCTACATCTTCGACATCAAGACCAGTGACAGGACCTTCTACCTGGTGGCCGAGACCGAGGACGACATGAACAAGTGGGTTCGCAGCATCTGCCAGATCTGCGGCTTCAACCAGTCCGAGGAGAACACAGGTACCGTGAGAGCCAGGTTCTCAACCAAAGCATGCCCCGTCCCATTCTCTCAGCAGGACCCAAACCCTCTTTCAGTCAGACCCATGGGAGGAAGTTGCTGCCCTGTACAGAGCTAGGGGGGTTGGAGTAAACTCTGGATGACTTCATAAGTATTTCCCACTTTTGGTATCCAAAGCAGAGCAAGCTTTGCCCCTGCAAGCTACCTAATTCACTTTTTCCCTGTGACTGTAGCCCTCTGAGCCTCTCATGAGAAGCTGATGGTGTTTGGGATAGCTTTTAGCTGTAGCCTTTGTCCCCATCCATCATCACATTCCCCTCAACAGTCATGGGAATCAGCAGTGAAAAATCCCTTTGTTCAGCAGTTTCTGTCCCTCGGTGGAGAGCTTTAATGGGACTGCAGGACCGTATCTCTCCTCCTGCTTTGGCTGTCCCCACCACCAACATTGTACTGTGTGATGGATGTGCATGTCCTCCCCACCTCCATCCCTGTTTCCTCCTGAGAAAGGCTTGGGTGGGAAGAGGTAGATATGGAGTGGTCTCCTGCAGCATCAGGACCTATTCCACTCATCATTTGCCACCATCCAAACTGAGCTGTGCTTTGGCAAGCTGCTGCAATCAGTGCCATTGAGCCACCTGCACATCCCCAGCATGGCCTGGGTACTTTCACACCCACCTCACCGAGGCCCACCCTCAAAATGGTGCCAGCAGCTTCCAGCTCTCCAAGGGCTCCACAGCTTGCTCAGAGGCACTGGGAGGGGTCACATCCAGCACAAGGTGGGGCTGAATGCCTGGGGTGCAGCACTGTGGTCTCGATATTCCTGCTATCAGCTGTGGGCATCATATCTCCTCCATGGTTTTATTTCATCCAGGCCTTTGTCTTGTTCATGCTTCACCTTGCTGCGGCTTTCCTTGAGGACCAACCATGGGTTGGAGGAGCTCAGCTGGGGCTGTAAAGCCAGCCCAGCATGTGCTGCCAAAGGATGTGGCTGCAAGATGCTGCCGGTGGCATGCTGAGCTCCTTTCAGACCTCCTTCTAGCACACAGGATAAACCCTCTCTCCTATCTCATCCCCAAAAGATCTTCAAAAATCAGCCTTGGAAAGCACCTAACCAAAGGGGACTTGGGCTCCACGCTCTGCGTTTCTGTAGCGAGCTCCCCTTAGCAACGTCCAGCTTGAGTCTGTTTTGGTCCAGTGCAGAGCAGCTGCGATCTGCACGAGCTGAAACCTTGCCAAGATGTCGTCAGGCAGGACAGCAAACAAAGCATCACAACAGCGCGCGTGCAATCTTCCCCGACTGACGCATTAAACGGGACGTCACCTTGGCAATGGGTGTACAAGTGGCAGAAAGGATCCTCGATAACGCCACGAGCATAAGCTGGCAGGGAAAGGTCAGGCTAAATAAATTACATCCCGTTGCAATGTCAGCGGCGCAGCCGTCGGGAGCTGTTTGGTTGCAGGATTTTCCATTGTCGTAGAATCACAGAATCGTGTGAGTTGGAAGGGACCTTCAAAAAGGCCATCTGGTCCAGCTCCCCTGCAATGCACAGGGACACCCACAGCTCCACCAGGTGCTCAGAGCCCATCCCCTGACCTTGAGTGTCTCCAGGGATGGGGTACCACCTCTGCCAGTGCTTCCCTACCCTTATAGTAAAAAGTCTTCCTTACATCCAATCCAAACCTCCTCTCTTTTGGTTTGAGTTTTGCATGCATGCAGCTGGGGGAACTTCTTTTCTTCCCATTTAGTAAAACGAGCTTCAGTGTGGGGACAGCGGGATCGATACTGGACTTTGCTGAAATATAAACCTGAGCATCAAAAGGAAAAGCAATCTCGTGCCTGCGAGTGCATCTGTCCCAAAGGGAACGTAGGATTTTTCAGGCTGCAGAGATGCAAGTGCTGTTCCCCACAGGACCGTGGGGTGACATCAGCAAACGAGAAACAAAACTCCTTATTTGTAACTAAATCACAGCTTGTAAGTGCTGGAGGGAAAGTACCCACTTGAAACAGTACCCAGCTGCCAAAGAGCGATTTTCTGAGTCAGCTGTGAAAAAGCCTGCCACGGGAATGCAGCAGATGTGGCCAGATGCTGTGCAAAGAGGGAGCATGAATTATGCAGGGCTGGTGCTTCGCTTTGGTTCTCGCAGCCACAGCGACCTCTGCAAGGCGCCTGTGTTCCACATAGTGCCCACCAGGACCCCCAGACTCATTCCTGCAGGGCTGCCCCCAGTTGGGTGCCCCCAGGGTGTCCTATTGATGGGGTTGTTCCTCCCCAGAGCTCTGCCCTACTACTGGACCCCACGCGGATGGTCAGAGCAGGAAACCCCTCTGGATTTCCTAAAGCAGATAGCATTACTTTCATAAAGTAGATGACAGACATGGCACTGAGGGACACGGTCGACAGGCATGGTGGTGATGGGTTGATGGTTGGATTAGATGATCTCAGAGGTCTCTTCCAACCTTAATGGTTCTGTGATTCCGTTCTATGATTTTGCTGCCTGAGGCTGTGCAGAGTTTGCCAGATCGTTGCAGCACGGTGTTAAAAGTCAGGAACTGGATGCTCCAAAAACGGCAGGAAAAGATAAACATCATAGGCAGCAACAGCTCCGTGCTAATTGTGGCAATTAATTACCTCCACCCACTTCTCCCAGCAGTCAGGTAGCGTGGCGTAATGAGATCAGAAGCCACTGGAGAAGCTCCCGTGCACATCCTTCTGCTTTTTCTCATTCCTGGGGGATGCAGGGTGCTTACTGCATTAAGCCAACCCCAAAGGCCTGGATCTGGCCCCAAAGCCAGGTGGCTCCTGCTGGGTTCATAGAATGGTTTGAGTTGGAAGGGACCTTTAAAGGCCATCTGGTCCAACTCCCCTGCAAAGAACAGGGACACTCACAGCTCCATCAGGTGCTCAGAGCCTCGTGTCCGTGAATGTCTCCACCACCTCTCCGGGCAACATGTGCTAGTGCCTCACCACCTTTATTGTAAAAACCTTTTCCCTATATCCGATCTAAATCTCCCCTCTTTTCATTTGAAACCATTTCCCCTTGTCCTATCACAACAGACCCTGCTCAAGAGTCTGTCCCCTTCTTTCTTACAGTCCCCATTCAGATACTGAAAGGCTGCTATCAGGTCTCTTCCCAGCCAGGAGAACACTCTATCACCAGCAAAGATGTTTGCTTGGAGGGACACCCCATGCCACAGGGTACCTCCATTGCTTTTTAGCACAGCCAGTGAGCAAATGAAACCTGAAAGAGGCTACAGGCAGCAAGCCTGGATTCATATTGCCTTCATATTGCAAGAATTGCAAGGGAAAAAAGGCAAAACACTTTTGCAAGAAAACAAAGAAAAATAGGCTAAAGAGCCCTTTGTTGCTTCCTTCTGCCGGCAGCTCAACAGGAGATGGTGAATTTTCTGTTGCTTGGTTTTTACATTAGTTGGTCGTGTCCTGTCTAGACTAGGAGGCTCTGAGGATTAAGGCACGCATGGAGTTCAGCGCGGTGCTGCTGCCAGTGACCGCCAGCTGTGCTCCACATCTGGCTCATCAAAAAGGAGCTCGTTGCAGCCTCGGGGACTTACACAGCTGCCCCAGCATCACCGATGAGCGCTCCGTGCTCCAGCCTGGAAATAGCTGTGTAGCACTGAGATTGCATTTACTAGAAGACGGGAAATTAAATTAGATGTGAGGTGTTTACCCAGACCGAGCGCAGCTCTTTGTTTCTGCTAACATCTATTTACTTTGGTAGCTAATTACTGCTTTGAATAAGAGGAGCCTTGCAAGGAGGGACGCGGGTGCGACAGCTCTGCCTTTAATCCAGACTGTGATGCTTTCTCCAGCTGGGGACAAAAGGCAAAAAGTCAATGAGGTTTTGCTTGCATTTATCAAGTTTTAATCCATTCTGGGTGGGAATGGGGCTGGTTGTGTCCCCTCGATGGACTGCAGTGTGTATGTGCATAACACAGCCTGAGGTGCAGCGCAGAGGAAGGCATCAGCTTTGCTCTGTTGACCTCATCCTGGCATTGCCCTTGTTTGGGGGATATTTCTCATTATCACACGGCTGTTGGGTTCCCAGGGCCCCTCTGCTGGGTGCTGCGGCCGGAGCCCAGGTTCGTGGCCATGGTGCTGAGTTTCCAACCATCTGCATTTTCCCTGCCCTAGTGGGCAGGCAGCCAGGTCTCCGCTGTGAACTGTATTTTCTCATACGCTTTGTTTGCTGGGGGAAGAAAGAAGAGAAAAAAATACATATCTGTTGTAACAATCCTGCTAAACGTATCTCATGTGCCATTAACCCCTTCTGCAGCCGATGCTTCAGCCAAAACCCTGACGTCTCCTATTCCTGATGGGACTCAGAGGTGCAGCTATGTGTGTAATTTAATTTCTCATGGACCAGTGAGTACATCCTTGCAGGGTACCGTGCACAGGTTACTTATTTCAGGTGGGTCAGTACCTTCCTGTTTCTGCCCCCATCCATCTCTGCTCCTTTTCTTCTGCCATAGGATGCGAGCTCTCTCTCTGAGCTTTGCCTCATGGGCACCGAGCAAACCCGTGGTGGGTTTTGATGTTTTATTCAAGCACCATGGTACTGCCCCTGTGCTAGAGGTTTTTCCCCTCAATGGAAGGAGGGAAGGCAATATTTGCCTCTGTTGCAATCCACTTTGCACAGTCGGTGTCTCAGCTCAGCCATGATGTCTCACCCCGATACTCAAGGCTTCCCAAGCGGTTGTACTACGGCATTGCCCTAATAAACAGCAGCCCGATCTCATCCAAGCCTTCCGGACCGCAGTGAAAAATCAAAGAGAAGGAGCAGTGATGCATTAGTGGATGAGTAAACGTCGCTGCTCTGAGCTGAAGGCTGAGGGTGAGTGGAGCGTGGGAAAGGGCCGGTGCTGGCTCCTGCCCATGGGCTGTGCTTGGCAGCAGTGGCCTCTCCCACCCAGCCCGGGCACACACGTCCTCAGCCAAAGGAGAGTCATCGAGTGCTTTCTTTTTTAATATATCATCTGGAACTTCTTTTCTTTTATTTCTTCTTTTACGAATTCAATGAGGTGCTCCCAGGGCCTGGCTCCCTCCTTGCTCTATCTCTGAAGCACAGCACTCGTGTTGCATCCTGGCTGGGATCAATCCTCAGCGCTCCCCAGGCTTTTACCATCTCACAGAACACCAGCCAGGGCCCAGCATTAATGTTTAATGGAGAGCTGAGTGTCTCTGCCTGCGGAGGCTGCAGGGCTGATGGTTTCCCAGCTGGGAAGAGGGGACTCCCCTTCCTCTTTTAACTCAGCTTACTCCCAACCCTGCATGCGTGGGCCGCCTGCGGTCTGTGCTGCTCAGCCTATGTGCTGCTCTTGCTCCCTTCTCTCTTCTCCCCCCAAAATGCCTTGGTCCCAGTATCAAGCCAGCAATGCCTCTCACTCTGCTGATTCCTTGCAGCCAGGTTTATGTGTTTGCTGAGGCGAAGGGTTAAAACACCACACAAAGGTACCCCCCAAAAATTCTGTCCAGGGGACAGGAGATGCCCAAAAGCTCAGCAGAGAGGCTGCAGATAGGACCAGAGAGAAAACATAGATCTGTGTGCCACCCACCACCCAAAACCACCACCAGATCACTGTTAACCATCCTTGCATGTAGGAGCAGGGTACCGTGGAGCTTAAGCAAAGCAACAACCCCACGGCAGCCCCCACTTTCCACTGTCTCCACCTCTGTCGTGGCCAGGAGGAATGAAACCAGAGGGGAAACACTAATGACCAGGTACTTCCTTGCTATTGTACCCGGCACACGCCTGCTTCCTTCCCTAGACGAGAGCTGTGCTGGGGAGCATGCTGATGGCTGAGAAATGGGGGCAAGGAGGGAGGTGTGTCCTTGTGTCTCCGAAAGCACCCAAGCCCCATGTGCTGTATTTTGGGATCTGTCACCAAAGGACAGCCCAGCAGGCAGCCAGGCAGCCCCTTGCTGAGTCCTACACACTCCAGATGGGTCAGGACTCGATGCTTCAACTCCTATCAACTCAAGATGATTGGCTTTGCGTTCATCTTAATAACCTGGTTTGGGTCACAGCTGACCATCAGCTCACCTAGAGGCCAATCTGTCTCCCAGCAGACAGCATGGTGCTCTATGACAAGTGATAAGCAAGGTTATCATAGAATCATAAAGGCTGGAAAAGGCCGCTAAGATCATCTCATCCAACCATCAGCCCATCAGTGGTTGAGTTGTGTTTGAACCATGGTGGGTATGTGGCAGACCGGCCTCAGTTCCCTCCATGTATCCAGCCTAACCATGTCTTGTTAACTCACCCAACGACCTAATGCACCCTGTCCCATTCAGGACTTGGAAGTGGCCTGCATTAGGACAGCAATATGGAGTTCCTCTTTGAGCCCCTTCCTCTCACCCCATGGATGTCACCCTGCAGCAGTCCCTATAGATTCAACACCTCCTCAGTGTTCCCATCAATATGTTCTGCACTCAGCATCACAAAGCTCCTCTTTTTAAAACAGTCATTCACATTTAGACCCACTGGTTGCACATCTTAGGGGCGTTTGGATCAGTCCCAGCTGTCCTTCTCTAACATGTGTCGAGTTTTCCTAACAAAGGAAGCCTCTGTGGCTGCAGATTTGCCCTGGGAGAGCAAGTGCAGATGTCACATCTCAGCCTGGTCAAGGCCCAATCCAGTCTAGGGAGTATGGAAAAGGAGACCCAGAGACCTGAACTCAGTTTGCTCCAGGCTGGTGATGGAGCTCAACATGTGTGTGAATGCCTCCTTGTATGAGTCCCAGTCCGTCCCTTAGTCATCCTGCCTCTTTAAATTTGCTCCAAACTTCCCTGACCCTGGCTTTCCTGAGCTGAAAACAGCAAGTTATTTTAAGATCCGACACTGTTCAGCTTTTATTTCAGTGTAAACAATACCAGAGATGGAGTGGTCTTGGCACAAAGGAGCAGCTTGAGAGCAGTTAAGTGCCTGCTGGCTTTCCCCTCTCCTTTTTCCCTCTTTCCCTTTGGAGATGAGCTAGTTCAGGTGCTAATGAGTCTGCTAAAGAGCAGACAGCCACTGACAACCAAGGAATTTGCTTCCTAGAAGAGAGAAACAGGGAGAGACCATGGCTGGTCCCTACCAACCCATCGGGGGCTCCTTGCTGTGATTCACCTCGTGTTTTGGAGAGAGAACTGGTGCTGCTGTCAGTGAGACTGGTGGTTGAAATAGGCCCACTTCTGGGGGGAAGGTGGGAAAAGTCTGAAATTGGGTAAATCATTTGTGCCCAAAAATGCCTGTTTCTGTCCCATGACTCTCCAGGAAAGCAGCACTGCTGAGCTCAGGTGGAGACTTCACCTTCTGGCTCCTAAAATGATGCTGAGGTGAATCCGATCCACCTCAGAGCTGCTGCCAAGAGCTTTGCGATGTTTGGCTCTCCAAGTGGTTTCATCTGACATCATTTTATTTACACTGAATGAGGATCAGCCCCTACTGTTGGGGTAGATGTGGCACTGGGGGACATGGTTTAGTGGTAGTGGTAGTGGTAGTGACAGGTTGGCAGATCTTAGATCTTAGATGATCTAAGACCACTAAGATGATCTTAGTGGTCTTTTCCAACTTTAATGGTTCTATGATTCTGTTCTTCTACACCTTACACTGCTTACTATATCCAGTTCTTCATCATGTTGTGCTACCTGCAGAAACGCTGCAGAACCAGAGTCAACACAGCACTGCTAAGACGGTCACCGTCCTTAACACCAGAGCAGATTGTAAGCCTACGTAGGTGCCAGGAAAAAGACCAAAGCAGGGATACAGAGGACTTTGGAAACCAGAAAGCAAAAGCAAAATAGTTAAGGTGTCTGCATGATTGCAAGGCCATGCTTCTGGCTTCAAGAGTCTGATGCCGTTGAACAAAGAATCATAGAATCATTTGAGTTGGAAGAGACCTCTAAAGGCCATCTGGACTAACTCCCCTGCAAAGAACAGGGACACCCACAGTTCCATCAGGTGCTCAGTGCCCATCCAGCCTGACCTTGAGTGTCTTCTCCAGGGATGGGGCATCCACCACCTCTCTGGGCAATCTGTGCCAGAGCCTCACCACCCTAACCATGAAAAACTTCCTTATATCCAATCTAAATCTCTCGTCTTTTAGTTTGAAACCTTTTACCTTTGTGCTATCACAACAAATATTGCTAAAGAGTCTGTCCCCTTCGTTAGCAGAACCTGCTGTGGTAGAACAAGGGGCAGTGGTTTCAGACATCTGAGGTTGTCAATGGTGGATCAACATCTTCAGAATTTGGGATTGGGGAATTTAAGATTTTTTAATTTTATTTTGACTCTGGCCATTTTGGGAGAGATGAGGATGGAAAAATCTAGGAGATCTCTTGGCCTTATAACTGTAAACCCACAGCACTGCCATTCCAGGAGAGACCACCAGTAGACCGGTGTCAGTGGAGCCCCCTCTAACCATACCCTACAGTGATGGGAAAGGTCAGAGAAGCACCAGATTTACAGATAAAAAATGCTCCTATCTTTTCTGCAAATAATAAAAGCATCAACCTGCAGATTAGAAAATTGATGTGCTGCTTTCCAAAAAAACCCACAAATATTCCAGTTCTTCTTGACTGGTTCTCCACAGGTGCCAGGAGCAATGCTACCTGGCTGGCCACTGCCAAAGATGAAAAGGGAGCTGGAGGTTTGGGCCTATTGGGGAATATCTTTCCCTTTCCTGGCTCACTGAGTTCACTGAGCTAGGGCTGGGATTTAAGTTGGGAGGGGAGAAAGAAATGTGAATTTCAAGAGCTGGGAGGGGTTTCTTATTATTAGAACAAAATCACCCAGCCTTTCCAGCACAGGTTTCCAGCAGATGTTGGCAAACGGTATTCACGCCTCTTGGTCCCGCCCAAGACTCACTTCTGGACCAGGTACTCCGAATCAGAAACCCATTTAAAATAATTCCTCATTTTCTAATTGGCTTTTATCACCGCAAGCCCTGCACGCATCAGGTCAGCCCCATTAGTTTAATGGGCGCCGAGGAATTTTTAGAATGACTTACTGACCGTGGAAAAACGAGTGCGGCAGACACTATCAGCATCAGATCAAAAAAGCAAAATCATGCAAGGCCTTTGAAAAGAAAAACAGCTGATGGGCTTGGAGCAAAGCGACCGACGTTGCGGTGCTGTCTGAGCACAGCCAAGGGAGGGAGGGAGGGAGGGAGGCACTTTGGGTGTCAGCCAGCTGGGAGGAAGGACGCGGCCAGATTTGCCTGTATTTGTATTTCCCAGAAGGGCCCTGGGCTGCGTAGTGGTGGGATTTGCTGTGCTGCACCCGATCTTCAGAGCTCCAGGGCGTCGGGATGAGACACAGGGCTGCAAGCGATGCTCCGTGCACAGGGCTCAGCCTAGGAAGTGTGATGGAGGCAGGACCCCAAACTTGTGTGCGAGCAAGTTGGAGGATGAGGGAGAAAACCACGGTGACCTCTGAGTCAGATAATTTAGGGCCGACATGCCTCCCTTTTACTTCCCCCGTATATTCCATGACTTCCCTTTCACTTCCCCCCATATATTTCATGTTGTTCCCCCAAAGCATTGAATGTGGGCTGTGCTTTATACCTCCTCGAGCACTGCTTTGTGAAGCATACTCTGAAAGCCAGGACAGATTTAAGCTCTCGTTTTGCAGACCCCAGTGCCTGTTTGTTTACTGGTTTGTGTCGCTTTACATTTCCAATTAAAACAAAGCTTTCTAAAGCCCATAAAGCCTCCAAGTGAATATGCTCACGGAGCAGGAAGGAGCCATGAAGCTGTCGATTACTATGAACTCTCCGTGACACCGCTCAGCGTTTGTTTCCAGACTGATTTTTATTTATGAATGCAGTAGCATTTATTACTGATTTTATCTGCAAAGATAACACTTCTCTAGATGCTTTCTACGCTTTGGTTATAATTACTGCCTGCTTCTCAAACATACTTCTGCATTATTTAGTGCTGTACAGTGTCAGAGCTGCAGCGACGGCAATTTATTACTGGGACTTTGGGGTTGCACCTGATCTAGGGAACACATACAGATTCCCATGTTCCCATGCGTGCCTTCATCTGAGAACATCTCTCAGAGCCCCTCATAGTGCAGATTGAGCCAAGAACTCTGTTTTCTGCTAAAGTGGGGACTGCACAAGCCCGTGCTTGAGGGGATACATCACCATAGACATGTTGGAGCATCTTTTCTTCTGCCTGCAGCCATTGGGTGCTGGAGGCTGCATGGTGATGGTACCTGTCCCCCTCAAGGGGGGGACACCTGGAAATGGTGTGAAAAAGCACACTTGGCCACAGCTCCTAAAAAAACCAATGGCATGGTTTAGTGGACGTGGTGGTAATGGGTCAACAGTTTGACTAAATGATCATAGTGGTCTTTTCCAACCTTAATGATTCTATGAGACTGTCTAGCAAAATGTGATGCCACTTATCTCTTCTGTGCCCACCTTGCTCTTGGTCTACGTCTCCCTCTCTGAGAATCAGACGTGGCATGGGTGTAGTCTCCACTGGCCATCAAAGGATCTGTTTCACTGTTAGTCCATGCTTACGATCACTTTAAGCCGTAGAGACTGAAGTGAATACTTACAGTTAAGCACCATAAAAAAAAGAAGCACGACACTTCTTTGATGTTACAGAATTCAAATGCTGTTGGCTGTGGAGTCTCCATCATTGGAGATACTCAGATCCCAACTGGACTCATTCTTAAGCTGCCATAGTTCCCCCTGCTTTGAGCAGAAGGTTGGACTAGGCCATCTTCAGAGGTCCTTTCCCACCTCAGATATTCTTTATTTCTGGCATTTGTATGAATTAATACTGCAGGGAAATACCAGACTTCAGAGTATGGTGAGGAGAAGGGACACCCCAGCAATCCCAGCAGGTAGAACTGGTGTGTGTTACTGTTAACATTGCCTCAAAGGTGGAAGGGCAGGGTGTGAGACGAGATGCTGCCCCAGCAGAGCACATATCTCCGCATGTTGTCTGATAGCCCTTGGTGCTGGCTAAGTCCAGACTCCTGTTTTCTTACCTTTTTAACTCTGTGTGATGGCCTTAGTAGTCCTCCAACTGCTCTGGGGCAGGTGGGGAAGCTCTCACACATCTCAGCCTTTGCTCCATTTTGTACTTCGTGGGTCGCTGTCACGTGCATCTGCCTTGTGTGCACATCTGATTGATTGCCACCCTTTATCTCTTTGTTTGGGTGGAAATAACATTTCACCTAAAAAATTTCATCATGTGTTCCTTCAGCTGCACATGACCAAATTCCTTCCTGGCCAATGCAACTGCTGCCTGGCAATTTTTGGTCTGATTGCCTCCATCATTTTACTACCAAATATATAAACTGCCCCTGTTCTTGTACACTGTTGCTTTTGAAAGTAAACTGGAGTGGGCTGACTCTCTGCATTTGCTATTTTGTTCATAACTGACAACAGATCCCTCTTTGAAGCATTGGGAATGCATCTGGTGTGCACTTGGGCACTTGCAAATTCTTTATCATGTATAAAGTGCAGTGAATGGTTACTGCCCTGACAGTGGCTCCATTCTCACCTTCATTCTCTGGCAGGTCACCTGTTCTGCCATGTACCACCTTGTCTGACATTGGGATCTGTGCAAACCTCAAGCCTGCATATACTTTGCACAGGCTCAACCTTGATGTAAAGCCTTTATGATGGTAATTATTTTTGCTGGCTTGCCTTAACAGTTCAAATTGCTCTCAAATGAGTCATGATGAAGTCTTTCAAATACCCACTTGAAATCCATAAAGTCCGCGCTGATTCTTTTTGCCAGCTGATGGTTGCTTCAGTGATTACTGTTAGGGTCAAAACTTGGTCCTGTGCCACCTTCCTCTCTTCTAGAGGATCATCTCAAAACAGTTCTTGATGGAGAAGACTTCATATCTCAGTCCCAATACTTTGACTCCAATTGTTTTTACTCATCCGCAAACTTCATTCCATGTCCCTAAGAATGGAGTGCTGTGATTCATGATTTTGTGACTTGAAGCTCATTCATTTACGAGTTTATTACTTTGACTTTTCTGTGTCACCGACATTAACTCCTGCTGAAGGTTTGCCATCCTGCTGGCTCTTTTGTGATGCTCCAGAAACTCAGTCCCACCAGTTCCACTGCCTTCAAGAGGAACTCTGAATGCGAGCGTGCGAATGCTTTGATTTCTTTGATGTGCCAGAAGGACTATCCTATCCCATGTCTGTCACCCATGTTTCTGTGCAGAGATGTCCATGATGTCCTTCCTGAGTTCTAACCCTGGACAAACAGTGCTTCTTGCAGTAAGACACCCATCCGTGTGTCTCAGTAATGGGAACACGGGCTGCTAGAGGGTGTCTCATAGTGCTCTTTGAAGGGAAGCCCAGCTCTGTGCTCATAGACCTGAATCATAGAATCATTAAGGTTGGAAAGACCACTAAGATCATCTAGTGCAACCATCAGCCCATCACCAGCACCACAGAGAGGTTCATTTTGCAGATGGAGTGGCTTGAAGAATTAGTACTTCCACTGATGCAAGCACATCCACAGCTATGGTAGATAAGTTGAAGTATTTGCTGTGATAAGGGTTGTAAATGGTGAAGTGAGGTGTAGATCAGTTCTTCTGCAGGTGCGTTGCTGCATGACTGATCGCTGTGAAGTTCTCAGCTTTCTCTGAGGGGTTTGGAGATGGAAAGCTGAAGCAGTCTGGCTGCTGCTCTGGTCTGCTCCTAGTAATTCCTGCATTCCTGTGGTCGCAGCCAAAATCCATTATATCATGGCTCATTCCTCCCAGCATCTGTGGACAAAAACAGTTCCAATGCACTGCGTATTTGTTGCCAAGCCATATTTCATCTCATGGGTGAAGGACTCTTATAGGGGTGGTGTATCACCCGTGGTGGTAGGGATAAGAGGGACATGAGGTACTGGATTTAACCCAGATCTGCTTCAACAGCCACCAATTTAGAACGTGGCTCTTACCAGAGGTGGTAAAAATTCAGTGTGTTCCTTTTCTCTTGAATTCATTTTCATCTGTTCTCAGCGTCTATTTTGATTCATGCATTTTCATTCTCAATTGAAATGGATTTTCAAAAGAAAAGTTTCACTCAGAGTTGTGCTTTCACCCTGCACACAGTGGGGGTTCAAACTGGATGAGCTTCAAGGTCCCTTCCAATCCAAGCCTTTCTAAGACCCTATAATCTGGACAGTGCGTAGCAGTGGTTTTCAGTCAAAGAAGTCAAGGAGTATCCCCTCTAATAAGTATGAATCAAAACTCTTTGACCTTCTCCCCTTCCTTTAGGATTCACTTACATTCTCTACAGGTTTCTTGTAATTTCTGGCTGCAGATGATGCCTTGTCAAGCTCCTGTGTTGATGAAATGGCATGTTCCAGCTGGAGGATGTCAGAACATTTTCAACTGGCCCTAAGCCAAACATGAAGCACGGGAGATGCACCGGGCAAGAGGATGAGGATTTGGGTCCAGGTGCTGGTACCATCTGCGGTGTGCACAAGGACGGTCACAGCCATAGGGGTGATAATGTAATCTGGCTTTTCTAGGTGTTAGGGACAGGCTCACAGCACTCTGTGAGCTGTGTTTGAATGAGAAAGAGGAGGGAGAGGAGCTGCTGAATAAGGAGGGTTCATGGGATGGTTCCCATCCCATAAGAGAACATCAGGGGAGACAGAATTTGCTCCAGTGCTGAGATACTGCAGAATGTTTTGCTCCTGAGTCAGGAGATGAGATTGTCCATGTGGAAATGTTCTTGCCCAGAAATAAGAATTGCGAGAGCACAACGTAGACATGAAGTGATGGTTACCATAGTCCAGCGGGATGTTAAATGCAGCAGGAGTCAGGAATCCAGCCACTCCTGCAACTCCTTTAACTACCCAAGCTCCTGCTTGGGATGGCCCCGAAGGGGACAGGGATGGGGATGATCCTAACCCAAAGGCACTTGTAGGAGGGGCTGCTGGCCATGTGCTGCTGAGCATCAATACTCCTCTAATGTATTGCTGCGCTGCTTTCAGCCCACGCCAGTACTTGCCTTTGGCACGAGCCCCGCTCCCCAGTCCCTGCCAAACCAGTACAGATGTTTTAACACCCACCGGAGCCCAGATAATTACTAACAGAGATGGGAGACTGGTTGGGGCTGTTTTCTTTTCACTGCCTGAACTTTCAGTCATTCTCAAGTGAGAAGCTTCTGACATTGCTTTCAAAGACATTTTTGTGGGCCACGTTGCTAATACTCATTTCATTAGGGGAATGCCAAAAAGCCCCAACCATAATGAGGATCCATAATGGTGACCACAGAGTGAAACAAGTGCAGGGAAGACAGGTGGAGCAGCAGGGATAACATTTTGATGGGAAATGAGCTGGTTTCTATCCAGTGGCTTTTCGGCCATGGCAGGGCAAAGCTTAGCTCATTTTCAAATGGATTTGGGGTGTGTTTTTCATAGGATGAAATGTGGTGAGCACTGGCCAGAGGATGCAGCGGACTGCCTCAGTCCTGGTGAGAGAGAGTGCTCATTGAGGGCAGCTTGTGAGCAGAGCAGATAAGGGAGGGAAGCCAGCAGTGAACACCTTCTTCGTGGTCTGTGCTTCTACAACCCTAAAATACAGGACACCGGCCCACGACCAGGAGCCGTATTGCCCTGGGCCATTTGCAAATAGTCAGGTTGGAATTTGACAGGTGAGAATTGATTTATCATGAATGAAACCTCTTGTCAAATACATCTCCCTGCGGCCATTTAGAAGGTATCAGTGGGAAGGAGGGCCAAGAAAGTTCTCCCAGTCTTCATGGCTACACAAACTCCATGTCTGCTTTTTCCATCAACGCACTCTGAGGTCCTCCTGGAGAAGCAGGCTTACTTTCCCATACCGTTCATGATCCCAGCTGGTTGGGTGGCAGATTATAGAATCATTATGGTTGGAAAAAACCAGTAAGATCAACTAGATGATGGGCACAAGCCCACCAGCCATGGTTGGACCAAGCCATCTTCATGTCTACAAGCTCCACTGTGAAATTCCTCACTCACCATGCCCAGCCATGAAGATTTTCATCCGACATTTTGTTTCCAGTTGCTGTGGAGACCGATGTAAATGAAACTCTGGTATTTTGAAGGAGAATATGATTCTAAGTCATTTGCGATGTAAGGTCCCATGTTAATAGCATTAGCATATTATTTGATTATGGCGATGTGTAGGGAATAAATTCTAAGTCCTTTTAGCCGTCATTACGTATTAAAAGAATAGGGAAGGAAAAACCTGCAGGTTTTATCTGGTACTGAATCTTTTCTGTGACTGAACTCACTGTTTCTGCATGCATAAAGCTTTGGGGGTCACAGGCATTTATAACCTGATGGCAATGAGAGTCGCTCCCCAAAAGGGATCTTTCCCTTCTCTGCCTCCACTGAGCATTAATAGACCGCATAATGGGCTGGATTCTGATTATTAATGATGGATAGAGGGATTTAGGATGTTTTTTTAAGCAATGTGATTTTTGCTGGAGCGCCGGTGTTGCAGAGTCCCCTTAGCGTTGTGCAAGGTGCAGTCCTCCCAGTGCGTGCAGGGATTTTATTCTTTGTGTTTAACTCCCAATTCGTCTTAGGGACGGATTTGCCCTCAGGACCTGTTTGGATGGCTCTGATGTGTGTACAGGGTAGGTCTGTAGCCCTTAAAGGAGAAAAATGCCACGCAACAGCTCTGCAAAGACGCTTGTACTGAGAGCTAAGGCTCCATCCCTGAGAAAGGGAGTCCTGGGTCTTCCGCATTGACTTCCAGGGAGAGCAACCGGGCAGCCAAGAGCTGAACTCCCAGCAGGGAAGAAAAGAACCAAGGAAAACGTTTGTTATTTTTGAGTCTCTATCCCTACAGACATAGGGATTTTCAGGGACGAAGTGCCCCCTGCTCACACTGACCCCACTCTCTGGTTCAGGGACGCTGTGTTGCAGCTGTGCAGGTGAATGACTCCAGGGGTCTCCTCTTCTTGCTTTTTGAAGTTGATGTGGCTGACGTTCCTTGGGCTGGGAGCTCCTGAAGCCGTAGAAGACATCTGGGGCTGCACCACATTCCCATGCCCATCATCTCTCCTACACCTTGTGCTGCGACCATCATTTTAACCCAAAAACACCACCACTAATCCTTGTTACAGGAAAGAAAAATAGGGCCAAACTCTTGCGTTTGGTCCCACTCGTGGATATGAACATACCAAGGGAAGAAAAGGGAGGAGACATTTGGGGATCCCCTTTCATTCCCCATCACTGCTTTGCTCAGCAATGGCAAAGCAGATCCTTAACAGCGCTGCTGTTTTATTGACTCCCCAGCAAACCAGGAGTTATAATGTTTCTCCCCCAAGGTAAGGAGAGAGAGAAATAAATTACTTCTGTAAAGAGCCGGGAATGGCAGTTCTTCTATAATACAAAGTGCAAATATTTGGGCCTCTCCTGCGCTCTCTTGAATAGAAATGGCACTAAATCATGCATAAGTAAAGCAGGTTCACATTTCCTCGTAACAAAAGTTTTTCTCTGCTCTCCTGGAGCATTAAAGACCTGTGCTGCAGTCTCCATAAAAAGGGCTATAAAATTTCAAGCGGGCCATTAGGCAGCTGGAGGAAGCCCTGGCTGGGATTGGGCTGGGTTTCCATTCTTGGGAAGTGAGACGTGCAAGCAAGGAGAGTCATCTGCGTTCTACTCAGTAGGCAGGGCATGAAGAGATTTGTTCAACACTGGAAAGCCTCAGCCCTTTGCTTTTTTCAGCAGGCTGAGGGGAAGGCTCCTGGGGTCTGACAAGGAGCGGTGCAGAACCCTTCCCCTGGGGAGGAACAGCCCCAGCACCAAACTGGGGCACCCAATTGGGGGCAGCTCTGCAGGAACGGGGCCTGGGGGTCCTGGTGGGCACTACGTGGAACATAGCCCAGCAGTGTGCCCTTGCTGCTAAGAAGGGTAACAATGTCCTGGGCTGTATCAGGCAAAGCAGCAGCAGCTGCCTGGGGAGGGACATGGTGCTGGGCACCCTGCTCTGGGTGTCCCTGCTGGGGAAGGGCTGGGACCCTGCGGTGCCTCCAGCCTCAGTCAGCTGATGATGCTGTGCGGGCTCTCCTGAGACCGCTTTGTGTATTACGCAGTTGCAGCAGAGCACCCTTGCCCTTTCCCCTCCATTCCGGCCTTGTTTCTTGTTCTCTCTTCCATCCCTCATCAGCTTGTTTTTGCAATGGCAGAGGTGATGATTCCTGAAAGGTCAGAGGAACGAACAGAACCAACCCCATCCCAAGCCGCTGCCCGGTGCTGTCCTTCCTCCCTGCCTTTAGGTCATCGTCCCCCAGTGGTGCTCTCAGATAAGGCTGCCCCAGGTGGGATGCTGAAGGTCGCACATAAATCAGAGCTGCAAGGCGCCCGCGTTCGCCTGCTGTTATCTCCAGCACCAAAGCACTTCTACCAAAGATAAACAGCCGCGCACCGCGGCGTGGGGAGCCCTCCAAATATTGACACAAAAGGATTTGCTCTTTAAAGGGTGTCTGTTGTACACAGGGTGTGCTGATACGCTGCAGAGCCAGGTCGGCGCTGCCAGGGGTGTTCCCCAGGGTTCTGGGGAATTTTTGGTGGGCTCTCAGCAACAAACATCGCTGTTTTTGTCACTGCCTCTCTCCCTCCTGCCCCTTTGTCCTTCAGCAAATGGATTTCTGTTCAGATAGCTGAGATATATAATGCTTTGGGGTCAGGATGATCTGACTTGGCTCCTTTGCTTCTCATTCCCTCACCAGCAATGGGATACTTCCCCCTGTTCCCATGCCCCTGCAAGGCAAGGGCTGGTGAAAGCGCCTGCATCCACCCCATTTTTTGGTGATCTTTGCAAATACAAGCGGATCTCTGGCTTTAACAGGCAGAGACGATGCTATTTATTTCCACTGGTGTTTGACTGACAGTCTCTCCCATCGTCTTTTGCTACAGTAATTCCTCCAATCCTGCATTGGATGCTTGGCTAATTGGTGGTTTTAACCGTTGTCAGTAGAGAAAGCCTAAGGGGAGCAGCCTGGGCTAAAAGTCACTTTGATGGCTGAAATTGAATAAAAGACCATGCCCTTAGCCCCTCCGTGCAGCAGATCCCTGTCTGTAAACTGGAGATGCTCCTCTTTCCTTTAGCCAGTCTGTCCTGCATGATTCCATGGAGTCATGGAATCATTAAGGTTGGAAGAGACCACTGAGATCCCCAAGTCCAACCCCAACCCATCCCACCGTGCCCACTGACCGTGTCCCTCAGTGCCGCATCTCCACAGTTCTTGAACGTCTCCGGGTACAGTGACTCCGCCACCTCCCTGGGCAGCTGTGCCACAGCATCACTGCTCTTTCTGAGGAGTTTTTCCTGAGGTGCAGTCTGAATCTCCTCTGGTGCAACTTAAGGCAGAAATTGCAGAACTCATCTGGAGAGGAA
The DNA here is from genome assembly GCA_024606505.1 of Aquila spilogaster. Taxonomy (NCBI): domain Eukaryota; kingdom Metazoa; phylum Chordata; class Aves; order Accipitriformes; family Accipitridae; genus Aquila; species Aquila spilogaster. The sequence goes on from JANHGO010000041.1 coordinate 32,258,112, forward strand.
AAGCTGAGGAGCCCACTTTATTTCACACCTTTCATCTCTTCTGCAGAGGAGGATGCCCCATGGTGAGCGTTACTTTGCCCCATCGTTGCAGTGGGGAGCTCTGCTCCCTCTTTGTGACACCCTGCATTTGGCAATGCTTAATACTATGGTACCTGTGCCCTCTTCTGCAGCTCCTCGAGGGGGGAGATACCCAAGCCTGATGCCCTTCCCCACTAACCTGCTGGAGGAAATCCTTAGCATGACACTCTGCATATCCTCAGACCAACAAGGGCTTTTTCCACACACCATCCAACTCTGAAATCTGGGGCACTAAGACTTCCCTGGGTACCACAGCGTCGCAGGGCATCCTGGCAGCACAGCGCCTGCCACTGTGACTCATCAACAGATGTGCTGTTTGCTCTGTCCCTGCCAGGAGAAGCATGCAGCCTTGTTTTGATATTTTTTTAAGGCATATATATACCTCTTTTTCAAGTGGTGAGCTAGCAATAAGAGCACAAGCACATCCCCTTGAGTTTTTGTCCCCTTCTTTTTGCTAGTAAAGGATGGAGCTGCTCCGTACAGTGTATGAGCATGCCTCTGTGCCCTTCCTAGGGATTACTTCTAGTTGACTCCTATATTCCTTCCTAAAAATAAAGCTTCAGCCAGAAGTTTTAGCAGGCAGGACATCAGCGGCACGGTCCGAGGGTTTGTAGTTTCTCATTGCAGAGGGATGGTGCATCTGAAACACCATTCCGAGCTGAAATGATGGAGCTCAGAGTCCGATGCACAGCGCAGCATTGCCCGGAGAGGCATTTTTTGGGCTTTTTTTGCAGGTTAGCAGGTCAGGGGATCCCTTATTTCAAGGGCACTTGGACTGACTAGGGGAGTCGGACTCGGTGACCTTTAAGGGTCCCTTCCAACTCAAACGGTTCTATGATTCTATTCTGTGATTTTATGATTCACCCTGGGCAGCATGGTGTGTGCATCACAGGGAACTGGGTGGTGAGGGGGAGGGGAAGCTAACCTGGCACCTTGCTGCAGCCCTCAATGAAAGCGCAGAATTGAGCTACAACCAGAAACCATCATCTTCCCGACTGCATCTCTTCCAGTCGATGGGTTACAGGGAGTTGCAGCCACAGCTCCTGCCACAGTGAAAGAAAAAGCCGTTGTGAGCAGCAGTTTCCAAAAGAGCCCAAGTAATTATTGTGCTCAGATAAGCCCAGGAACATTGTGTAAAGAGATGTGCACATAGCAATAGCCGAGTGCTGGAAGCAAGGGAATTCAGAGCTGTCAGCAGTGAGGAAAATAGTGCTTTTGGGGATCGAAAACGTTCATAAAGAATTCCTGGCTCCCAGCCTACTCAGTGCCGTTGCCGGCCGTGTTTGCAGTCATGCATTTTTCCTTCAGGGGCAGAGTCCCAGGGAGGATTTTCTTTCCCCTTGCTGCAACATGTGGCCAAAAAGGCACATCTAAACCCAGACCAGCGAGCACCAAGCCTTCTGCTGACAAAAACGTGCCTGGCGTCGTGGGGTTTTGCTTCTGGCTCTCCTCTTGCAGGGAGAGGTGTAGCATCTGTAGCACGAGCCCAAGAACTTTGCATGCAAGCTGTGCTGCTGACATCAAGATTTACGTCGTGGCCGTCCGACACCACTTCTTCCAGACCGTGAGAGTCCAGTTCCCCAAACTCAGAGGAGCACTGGCCAGGAAACGTGGGGTTAAGATGACACTTCCCACATGGCCCCACTCCATAACCTTAACTCTGTCCCTCCAGGGAATGGCCATAGGAGTTAGAACAGCATCTCACCCCTCCTTGGCTCTATTTGATGCATTCCCTAAACATAAACTCAAGACAACATAAAGCCAAGGGATTTGGAAGGAAGCTTCATCCATACTGCAAAATAAATGAGGGCTGTGGACTTATCCTTGTCCCCGAGGCAGATGGTGGTAATGAACGGGGAAACATCCTCTTTTTGGGTCCTGACCAAAGTGAGTTGAGGTTGTGTTGTGAGTGGGACCAATGCCCAGAGGCATTCGGATGGGACCACCAGAGGATCATAGAATCATTAAGGTCGGAAAGGACCTCTAAGATCATCAGGTCCAACCCCAACCCACCCCCACCATACCCACTCATGTCCCTGAGTGTCGTCCCCACGGTTCTTGAACACCTCCAGGGACGGTGACTCCACCACCTCCCTGGGCAGCCTGTGCCAATGCATCACCACTCTTTCTGAGAAGAAATTTTTCCTGATATGCAACCCGAATGGATGTTCTCTAAGTGCTGAGCATGGACCAAGCACAGCAGCACAAATATCTTGACCTTTAGCACACACTAGTCATCAAATCCTATTTTTCTACCTTAATTTTCTTTTTCGCTCCTTTCCTACCCTGAGCAGGACACACCATCTATGTGTGACCTGGAGTCACGAGCTGCCCTTTCTTCTTTAATGTAAAAAAAAAAAGATAAAAAACATATAAAAGAAGAAAAAAAACAACCAACCGTCTTAGCAGTCCCCTTCTGCAGTAGCAGGATTTATCTTCCTAGCCCTTGCAATCCCCTCCCAGGCCAGTGAAACAATCCATCTCTCACCTGCTATTAGGGAGTTCATCTCACAGCCCTAATGGAGTACGTGAGTCCTGGATTCACTCTCACTGATGCTCTCGGGCTCCGGGTCGCTGTGGAAAGCGGGCTGGGATTTCATTTTGAAAATCAATGCAGCCATCAATAGAGCCACTTCCCCTGGGGAAGCAGAGGTGCTTTCACTGGGCTTTGCCGTTTGCTTGCTCCCCTTCATCTGCCGTTTCATTTTACACCATTGGAGTGATAGAGATAACCTCCAAGTAATTAATCCTGCTTCTAGGAGCCACTGCTCTCTCTGATTTCCCCAAATTGAGCTGATTCTTTGGAAAAGTCACCCGGTGATGCAGGATTTGATGGGTCACTCCATGTGTTGTGATTTTGATTCGCTGTCCCTCATGGTGATGCCAGGGACCATCTCCTCAGTCCAACTCCAACTGTGCCCTTGAGTTGTGACAACACAAGAAAATCTCTGCAATTCCTGACTCCTGGGTATATTTTCAGGTTGGACATCAGGAATATCTTCTTCTCTGAAAGAGCAGTCAGGCGCTGGAAGGGCTGCCCAGGGTGGAGTCACCATCCTTGGAGGTGTTCAAGAAACATTTAGATGTTGTACTGAGGGACATGGTTTAGTGGGAAATACTAATGACAGGTGGGCAGTTGGACTGGATGATCTTGGAGGTCATTTCCAACCTTCTGTAATTCTATGATTCTGTGATTTTGGCTTGCTGAGGCTTTTCTATGGCACGGGAAGTGCAGAACCTGCAGGGATAGCATTGGACAATTGCTCTGGGACCCATCCCATCACAGTTCATGGTTGTCCCCAGATGGGGACAAGACTCCAGCATTCCATCCTCACATCATCTTGGCTAAAGCCCAAAGTCATGGGCAATTCCCAGCCATGATTCAGGAGGCAGCAGGACCGTGGTACCATTCCCAAGGGACATTTTGGGTGCAGTCACCCTGCTTTGGATAGGAACATGTCTGTGGGCTCCACCATGTCAACTGACTTCAAGACACTTGTTATGGGGCTAGCATTTGAGACTCAGGGATCTCTGAAGACTCCTTTTCCAATGGAGATATGCCCGCGCTGCAATGGGATATTAATATATTTAATAAGAATAAGGGTGAAGGCACTGTTTTGTCCGAGGACACCAGGATGGACTCTTACTCCCATGAAAAGCGCTGAAGGATCTCTAATAACCATGCAAAGAATACAGGAATTGGAGTTTTAAGCTCTCATCCCCCACCATTAATGTCAGTGTTCCGTATTGATCCTTCCTCTGTTTAGCACAAACCAAACAATAGAGTCGAGCCACGCTCTTTGGCTTTTATTAATGTACTTCTTCTGCGTTGGGTGAAGTTTGCAGCATCGCCGGGAAAAAAAAATGGAGCGTCAGCGAGCGAGTGGCAGACAGATCGATGAGGCAGCCTGACACAATTCAAAAGGCAGTGAAAAATCACCCCGTCCGCTGCGGCTCCTTGTCTGAGCTACGACAGATGTTTCGTGGGGAGAGGGTCAAGGATTTGAGAGGAGGAATGGAGAAAAAGGGATCAGAAACCTGGAAAATCCTCCATGTCCTTGTGTTGATTCCCTTAAAGGTTCCTGAAGCTGAAGTTCGTGGTAGAGAAAATGTGGGAGCAGTTCCTAAATCAGTGTTCGCCCAGGGAAAGATGGCTTTTTTTCATTAGCGTCTGGGATTCCTTTTGCATTTTGCATCAGCACCAAATAAATGTGAATCAGAGCTATAAAATGGGTGACCTCAGCGCTACACGAGTGTTCTACACACCAGGAGAGCACGTGTGGAAGGGAGACCGCTGTCCCTTCTGCAGCCGGAGGTGGAACAACTTCCCCAAAATACTCTGCAGCGTATGGGTTTGGGGGGTTTCTTTTTTAGTGACATTTTCAGATTGGCTGTAAAAATTCATTTCTGATTGAAATTCCTGGAATTCCCCAGGGCCAAAGTAGCTGGGTGACTATTCCTGACCTCCGGGACAGTCTCAATTGAAACATATTTAATATTTTTTGATGTATTTTTAATTCAGCAACGGGAGGGGGCACCGGGAGTTGGGTCCACGTCCTGTTTTATAGGCAGAAAACGTCATAAACTCTTCCGAAGTCACAGAATTAATGGAGAATTTGGGAACATGGGAGTATTTTCCAGTGCTGCTGCCATTGGGTCCGTTCACGTTCCCACCCCATGCCTCAGTTTACCCCACTGCAGAAGGACAGCAGTGGTGTCCTCACACAGAGGGATGGAGGTGACTTGAATGATGTCTCTAAAACCTCCCACAGGAGGTCTGTAAGGAGAAACAGCAGCAGAAACTACGGTGCTAAAGCCCTTTCTTCCTTATGAGCTGGCCTGGCATCCCCTAGACATCCTTGCAAGCTGCTGAGGATATGATAAAAAATGATAACATAGGATAGAATGATAAAATATAATAAAATGTGATAAAATATTTATTCTCCTAGTACCTGTAATTGCTTTTGCTCCAAGTGCAGAAGTCTGCTGCTGCATCACTTAGAGCTGTAAGCAAACCCCACCGACCCTACAAACATTGGAGCAGCATTTAAATAAGGGAATCCATGCAAAATTGAGCTGTGGCACCACCGAGCATTCCCACTCACCACTGTGTTTTCTCCCTGCACAGATGCCCTGCGGAGCATCGTCTCCATGAACCACGCGCCGCGGTCCTCGCCAGCAGAGCTCAGTGGTGCCAACCACCACCTGCTGCGTGAGCGCAAGTCCTCCGCGCCCTCCCACTCCAGCCAGCCCACCCTCTTCACCTTCGACTCCCCCGCCGGCCACCTCCAGAGCACCCTCTCCGCCAGTGCCCCCCAGGATTACCTTTTCCTCCACCAGTGTATGAGCAGAAAGTCGGAAAACGCAAGGTATTGTAGCAAATCTCATGGCGAGGCAATGCTGGCATTGGGCAACTCAGCGAGATGGCCCTGCTTGAGCAGGGGTCGGACGAGATCATAGAATCATGGAATCATTAAGGTTGGAAAAGACCTCTAAGATCATCTAGACCAACCATCCACCTACCACCAGTATTGCCCACTGACCCATGGACCTAAGTACTATGTCTGTCCTTTCCTTAAACACCTCCAGGGACGATGACTCCCCCACCCCCCATGGCAGCCTGTTCCAATGCCTCACCACTCTTTCTGAGAAGAAATTCTTCCTGTAATTCAACCTGAACCTCCCCTGGCCCAACCTGAGGCCGTTCTCTTATGTCCTATTGCCAACATGGGCCCAGAGTTCCCTTCCAACCTCAACCCTGTGCTGATTTCCTAATGTTTTGCAAAACTCAGTTGCAGAAAGCCCTGAGCAACGGTCTGCTTTTGGAGCAGGAGATTCCACCAGTGACCTTATGGCTTTCCGAGCTTTCTGCATTTAACCAGAAAACCCCCAGCCCAGGAATGGGCAGGTTTTGCATTGCTCTCCACCTCCAGACACAGACAGTTGCCTTAAATAGCGAAGAGCTTTCTTGGCGTGAGGAGTTTTGGCTGATGAGAGCAGTGAGGAGGATGGAGGAGAAGCGGCCAGAGCCCAGCTGGCGGGGTGCGAGAGCAGAGCCTGAGCTGCTGCCTCCGCTGGGTTTTCCTGCCGCAGCTGCCTTTCCCTACCAAAAACAACAACAACAACAAAAAGATGGGGTCAGAAAATTAACTTCAGATGGCGTTAATGGAGCGGTGTTTATAAGAAGCCCTCTGATGCTCCAGCTGGAAGGATATCTAAAAGCCAACCTCCGAGATCCCAAGCATGGCCAGGGCGAGGAGGAGGAGGGCACAAACACTGATGCTTTGATGAGCAGAGACAAATTGGGCCTGAAATAATCACCCCGATCAATGCCCAGTGCATGGGACAGGCTGCAGGACTGATGGGAATCCCCCCACCCAGCTCTGCTGCTCTCACTTTACTCATCCATAAAATGAGGGTAATAATAGCTAATTGGCAGAGGAAGATGAGATATTAACCCATGAGATACTTCAAATCCTCACCTGGAAGGACCAAACATCTCACGGGCAGACAGAACTCCAAAGGCAGCGGGGATGCATTGGTGATATCACAGCATCAGTGTTATCACAGCATCGCATTTCTTTTTTCCCCAAATAAGCCCTGTTTCTTAGCGCCATCTCGTGCTGGCTCCAGGAAGCAGAGCCTTCACCCTGCACGGCATCAGCCCCACTTGAGTGATGTTAACTGACATCTCCCAGCTTTTCCCACCAAGCTGACACTTGCCAGGGATTTGCAGCAGGAAACTCCCTCGTAACCATTGCACTTCTGTCCCGCCTTGGTGATAGGGAAGGACTCATAACATGGGGAGGTGTTCTTATGGGGTTGATTGAGCAATTTTTTTGGCTGTGAGCATATGGTTGAAATGGTTTCAGGATACAACAGTGAAGATTCAGACTGGATCTTCAAGAAGAAAAGGTTGTTTTTTTTTTTAATTATAAGAGTAGTGAGGCACTGGAACAGTTTGCCCAGAGAGATGGTGGATGCCCCATCCCTGGAGTCATTCAAGGTCAGACTGGATGGGGCTCTGAGCACCTGATGGAGCTGTAGACATCCCTGTTCATTGCAGGGGAGTTGGACTAGGTGATCTTTCAGTGTCCCTTCCAACTCAAATGATTCTATGATTCACATGGCCTCAAAAAGCCTGACCCATGTATGGCCCAAAGGTGACCCAAGTCCAAAGGTCTGATGCCCATGACTGATGCAGATGTGTTTGCTCCTTACTGCAGAATTCACAGTGGCCTATTAGACATGGAGAAAAAGACAAGGGGATTGTGGGTGCAGAAAGCCAGTCTGCTGGGGCTTCTGGTCCTCTGCATAAAGTCCCATTGGAGGGAGGAAGAGGGAGAAGTCACACTGTAGGAGGAAGGAGGCAGCAGCAGGAGGGATGAAACAAGAGGTTGGGGATGGAATGTGCTTTGCCACAGGGTTCAGAGGAACTCACTGGAGGAGTGGCAGCTAACAAGTAGTCTTTGGAGGACAGGGATCTCCCCAGCTTTTAGTCTTCATCCTTGGGCATGACCTTAAGGCAAATCAAATAATCATTAGCATGGCAGGGACATAATGATCATGATGCTCCACTCTCAAAAGGAACTGAATGTAAATCTGAATTCAGCCCCATGAATGATTCCTCTCTCACTGCAATCAAGGATGCAAACCCCAGTTCCCAGCTGGAAACTGCTGAGAGTGTAACTGACCTCCTTGGAGCTTGCACCACTCTGTGTGGGGCTTCAGGATGGGGCATCCCCATCCTGCTGTCCCTGCGTCCCCACAACTACCCAAGCAATTAAGCAGAGCCACAATGAAAGGAAGAGAAAAGAAAAACACATCTCTGTCCACCACTGGCTTCCTATGGCTCTGAGCGTTGACGGAAGGAAATTGTCTGTTTCAGTAACAAACACCCCTGAATAGGAGATGCATCTCGAGCAGCATGACAGGGTCCTGGGGATGTGCTGATCTTATAACACATTGGTTTTAGAGGCTGCTCCCTTCAGGAGTATAGCAAAGGGAACTGATCAGAGCTTTGTGATGAGCACTCTTCCTTCCAGCCCTCCCATGAGGGCTCCGTCTTTCCCAGCAGAGGTTTTGATGCCCTGTGAGAGGGCAAGGTATAGGTGTAGCCCGGATGCTTTGAAAAAATCCCCATGAAGAACTGTTCCAGCCCATCTCGAATGAATTTACACAGTGTAGGTAAGAGCAGTTCTTCCTACTTCCTTACAGGTGGGTGGCCAACAGATAATGGTGGTGATGATAAGGTGGATCATTGCAGTATTGTCCTGGGTCATTGTCAGCTAATGCAAAACTTGTGATTCTATCTATCTGAATTAAAGGCCTGTTGCTGCCCTTAGCCCTGCCATAAAGCTGTATGTGTGCAGCTCCCACTCATGCCTTTGCTGAGAAGAGGCTGAGGTTACAGGTTGTCCTTGGGCATCTTGAAGATGTTTCATAGAGTCATAGAATCATTAAGGTTGGAAAAGACTACTAACATCAAGTCCAGCCACAGACCCATCCCCACCATGCCCACTAACCATGGCCCTCAGTGCCACATCTACACATTTTTAACACCTCCATCACTTTCCTGGACAGCCTGTTCCAATGCATTACCACTCTTTCCATGAAGAAATTTTTCCTAATATCCAACTTGTTTTAGGACAAATTGGGTCGTGGCAGGCACATTTGAAGGGGTCTGAGATGTTCTTGTCCCCATGGGTTTGGCAATGCAGCTTGGGAGGGTGACGAAGAGGGGGAGTAGAGCTCGGTGCATCCCTGCTCTCCCTCATCTCAGCCCCCTTCTTTCCTTCCTCTGCAGGAGCGCCAGCTTCTCCCAAGCCACGAGGTCCTCCTTTTTCATGCGCAGCGACACAGCTGTCCAGAAGCTCTCACAGGGCAACGGGCACTGCATGAATGGGGTGGGTGGGCAGCTCCATGGTTTCTACAGCCTGCCAAAACCCAGCCGACACAACTCGGAGTTCAGGGACAGCGCGTACGACCTCCCACGCTCTTTCGGTTCCTACACCCACCCCAAGCTGAGCCTCACCAGTTCTGAAACGGATAACGAGGAAGTCTACACCTACAAGACTCCCAGCAATGCCTTATGCAAGGAGTTTGGGGAGCTCTCCACGGACTCCTACGATATTCCCGCCACCCCGCTCTCTGTCTACCAGATCCCCAGGACATTTACACTGGACAAGAACCACAATGCTCTAGCTGTGGCCGCCAGCGACTCGCCCGCCATGCCACCCCCACGGCCGCCGAAACCTGGGCAGATGGAACCGCGATGGGGCAGCCCACCCCAGCGACCCCAACCCAATGAAAGCTTAGGGTTGGCCCCCATGGCAGCCACCATTCCCCGGAGAAACACACTGCCAGCGGTGGAGAACAGCAGGCTGCACCGAGGTGAATCTGGGGACTGGGAGTAGGGGTTGGCTTTCCCTTATCTAGAAACCTTGGACAGGGAGGTCCAACTGAGTTGTGACAGAGCCAGGGTAGATGTTGACAAAAGCCAGTATGGAAGGCTGAACACAAAGAATCTTTCTCTGGCAAGGTTCTGGCCCTGCTTTTGATATGCAGTAGTCTCATGGCATGGAGAGGCACCATAGGGCTCTGCTCAACCAAGTTGCTCAGCAGGGTGTTGTGCCTTGAACTAAGACCCCAAACCTGTTTGTCCATGCAGTCCTTCACCAAGATTTGCCATTTTCAGTTTGCTTGTGCTTCTGTTCATAACCAGGGCTATCAGAATAACACTTCAAACTGGAGGTGTCTCTTCATTTTGCTCACCTGACAGGGAAGTAGTTTTACACATCTCCAAGACGCAGTATCCCCAGTGAGGAAGAGATGCCCTTCCCATTGGCCATGGGTGGGCCGTGGATGAGTGTACCCTTTCTGAACTTTGGTCCTGGTCTTGCAGGGAACAGAGTAGTCTTGGAAAGAACAGTTTCTCTCTGCATCTCCTAGTCTAACCCAGCTCATGTAATCTTTGTTGGTTCTCAAGCAGATGAGGTAGTGCAAAATAATTTAGAAGGGGTAGTTGGAAAGAAAATATGCTATAAATGACACACACAGCTCCCTGAAATGTTTTTCATCTTCTTCTGCCTAAATACTAACATTTAGACTGAGATCAGAGCCACACTCAACAATAGGTAGACAATAGGTATTTCAATGCTTAGCACCCCATCTTCACCCCATCCTCCCCTTAGCAGAAGCTTCCAGCCCTTATGTCTGCCAACAGAGCTGTAATGAAGCTCTCCCTTAACCCAGTTTTGTCACCATGATCTACCTTTCCTGACATCTTCACCCCTGAGATATTGCAGTGCTTTGACAGAACCAGGTTAGATGCGGGCAGCACGGTGACGTGTTGGAGATGGCAAATGGGAGAGAGTGCATCAGGGATTCAGAGGATCTGGGATGGGCTTCAAGTCACATCATCATACCAGTGCCTCTTGCTGTGATCAGTAGGAATAGATACTGTCTTGCAGGGCCAAGTTTATCAGCAGCTGTGCTGGGATGCAATGTACATTTGTGGTTGTCTTGCAGCTTCTTCTTGCGAGACGTACGACTACCCCCAGCACGGGGGCAGCAGCGCCGTGCAGTCGGTGGAGTCCATGAATGACGGCTACAACTCCTACCTGGTGAGTTGGCCATTGGGTCAGGAATCGCTCTGTAAGCTCTGTTTTGGCCTTCACAGGTTAAGAGACAAGTCAGCTTCAGGTGGAACCCCACAGAAAGGTTCTGTGATCCTAAACCATGGTGACCTGAAGGCAGAGGTGGTTCAGACACTTAAACCAGCACAGCATGTAGAGTTTTACTTTGTGTGCTTCCACAAAGTGCATCTGCCTCGAGCTCAGACCCCAGAAAAGCCCAGGAGTTTGGCTTCTTCCTGAAAGCCAGAGATGCTGCTGAGCTGCATTTTGACACATTGCCAGAGCAGCATCTTTTGTACTCTTTCTAAAACTTCCTGAGCTGGAAACTACATTAGAACAGTCTTTCATATTTTATTTTACTCATGGTCAAAGCCCAGGGAAAAATAACTTTCCAGGTTGTTTGCTTCTGCACATCACTCTGATCATGAGAAGAGGTGCATGCCTGCGTGATGCAAACCTTTCCCTAAACTCGGGATGTTGTAGTATCTCAAAAGCAGGGGAGGTGGGCCCTCAGTGCGAACTGATGGCCAAGGAGGAGAAAGGCTATTCATTCCCTCTGTGCTGAGTTGTTAAGGCTGGTCCCACTGGTGGCTGGTGTGTTTGGCGATGATGAAATGAAGAGGTTTATAGGGTCTCTGAGTGGTGTCTGATGCTCACAATGTGCTCCCACTTGTCCCACAGCAGGCCAAGGCTGTGGTGGCCCGCTCCCACAGTGCCGACTCCGAAGACAACTACGTCCCCATGAACCCCGGTTCCTCACCCCTGATCCACACTGAGAAAGCCAACGACAACGCCCAAAATCTCTACATCCCCATGAGCCCTGGGCCGCATCACTTCGACCTGGTGGGATTGTCCTCGGCCACCCTCCCCATGCATAAAGGAGGGGCCATGCCTCAGTGCCACAGGCGGCTGAGTGAGATCCAGCCCCCACCAGTCAACCGCAACCTCAAACCCGACCGGAAAGGTAAGAATGGGTGTTTGTGGGCAAAGCTTTCCAGGAACCCTTCTGGCTACATCTGACTTCTTGTGCACACTCAGCAAAGTCCTGCGTGAGGTCAGCAGTGCAGTCGGAGACCCTCAGATCTTCCTTTCCCCATCCCATTCCTCTTCCAAGAGGACTGGTGCAGTGAAGCTCGAAATACCCATCTCACACCCTTCCTGGCCTTTAAAGGAGATGCACACAGCAAGCACAACCCTTTTGCTGGCACCTCTTCCTACACTCCACCCCAAAACCTCTGGGTGGTGGTGGAGTTACCGTCCCTGAAGGTGTTCAAGAAACATTTAGATGTGGCATTTAGGGATGTGGTTTAGTGGGCAATATTGGTGGTAGACAGACAGTTGGACTAGACGATCTTAGAGGTCTTTTCTAACCTCAATGATCCAGTGATTGTATTCAAATCACTCAGACTTCCCCTACTGTTTCCTACTGACTGGTTCTCAGCAGCTCTTCCCTCAGGGCTTTGCCTACACCCATATCACCACCTTGACCCTTGCTCAGCCCATTCGGGGAATTTTGGTCACAGCGAAGGAGGAGGGCTCCCCTTATTAGGACGTCAGTACCTAACTTAGTCAACACGCTAGATAAGGCCTGGGGCTGCAGCACAGCATTCTTCTCTCCCACTTAATAAACTACCCATGATGAGGAAAGCTTTCAGGTTACTCCTTTTTGAATCTCTCTGGGCAAGTGCTCTGGCCAGAAGTTGATCAGTACCGGTGTTTTCCACCTCTGTGGAGGCATCAGAGCTCTCTTATGAGACACATTCCCTTTTTGGGGCCATCCATCTACCTGAGCTGTGGGTCAGAGGGAGAAACTCTGAGACCTTTTTCCCCTGGTCTCAGAGTAAACAACAGCAGAGATCTCTGACTTGTTGTCAGCAAGGAGAACTAATGGGTGAAATGGGAAGCAGCAAGTACATTTTAGGAGACTATCCCCTCTCGTGTTGGTTATGATCTGAATAAACGCTTTCACCCCAGCAAAGCCATCGCCACTGGACCTGAGGAACAACACTGTCATCGATGAGCTTCCCTTCAAATCGCCAGTGACAAAATCCTGGTCCAGGCCAAGGTGAGTAATGGTTGGGTACGATGCGTACTCAGATTTCCCCACAAGCTGGGTGAACTCTTCCACCTTGATTCTTTTCTTTTTTGATTTTAGAAACAGTTGCTGCAGAACTGGGTCGTGTCTCAAAAATATACAAGCAGCTATATTAAGCTGAAAGTCTACCTTGCATAGCATCTTCATCCATCAGGGATCAGTAGGAGCTATCTGGGAAGAGGATTAGAATTGGGAATTATGAAGTCATTCTTTCCTATGATCTCCTGCCACACCAGCTGATTTGGGGTTTGGGGATTTCCTTGGTCACATCATGGCCAAACTTTGGACCTGGGTAGGATGATACTGAAGAAGAGGAGCTTCTCTCTTGGATTCTTTGTGAGCCCCATCCAAATGTTGGGAGAGCCAGAGCCACATTCCCCACATCACAGCCAGTGGCAGGAAGATAAATGAGTTTAGGTTAGGTTTTCACGTGAAAGCCCAGCATGTGGCTGAGCAGCTAATTAAGATCCCTTGGAAACATTTCCTATTTTGGGATCTGGCATCACCACAGAGCTGTGGCTCTGACACAAGACCCGCAGTCCATCATGACTTGTGTCATGGCTGAGCGACCCCAACTCAACTGCAATAGGGGCACAGTACCAATTTCATATCCAGCTCATCCCCAGAAATGTTGCTTTGGTCTAAAAATGCAGGGTGAGACACACAGGGTTTGACTCAGTTGTGTTTTGATTGCCTTGAAAGCAAAGCCTAGCCTGGAGGAAGTCTGCAAAATGAAACCAAAGCACTTCATAGCAAAGTCTGCCGGCCAAAAATAACAGGATTCATGCAGCTCCAGTTCTGCTGCTAATTCGCGGTCTGATGTTGTCCAATGAAAGGAAGAAGCCAGGTTTGGCTGTTATGGCTCTTGTAATAAATTGGATTGTGTGGAGACTGACTGCAGGGCATGAGTGCTGTGTGCTGAAATCACTGCACCAGGAAACAGCACACAGACTTTGACTGACAAGATGCCTGACCCCATAGAAGCTAATGGATTTTTCCCTTATCAGTTAATCATATGACCCTGCCTTTACTGCAAAGCAACAAATAGCTTTTTAAGACATGGGCTTCGATGCCAGATGCTGATTGCATTATGTTATTCTCCATAATTAGATCTGGCCAATTGAAAACAAGGTGACGCCTTGTAGATTTTTTTTTCCAGCAAAAAATTCAGATAGGGCCCTGCATGTTACCGAAGCCTGGAGCTGAAAAGGGGCTGGAGATGAGAAGCCTGCTGGGGACCTCCATGGAGGCTGGCTCTGCTTCCTCCCCAGTGAAATACTTCCCGTGAGATGAAAGAGTTTATGGAGCCTGATATATGCAGCTGATTGCAGGAGAGTTATGGATATGCTCAGAGAGGTGGTGGATGCCCCGTCCCTGGAGACATCCAAACAGGGCTCTGAGCACCTGATGGAGCTGTGCGTGTCCCTGTTCATTGTAGGGGAGGTGGACCAGATGGCCTTTAATGGTCCCTTAGAACTCAGAATATTCTGTGATTCTATGATACAGTAAGCAAGGTGTTATTTAAAAAGCTCTAGAAAGGGAAAAAACAAGAAGATCAAACCCAGTGTTCAGATGACCCATGGGATGGTCAGGTTGAAAGACCCCCAATACCACCAGCTCTTCTCCATCACCCACCATGAGCACTGGAAGAGATCAGGTGCAGCTCTCTTCCATCTCTCCCCAGCTATGGACCCGCAGCCATCATTAATATGTCGAACCTTGTCCTTACAGCCAGACCTTCAACTCCGGCTCTTTGCAATACTGTCGACCTGTCTCCTCCCAGAGCATCACCAGCACTGACTCAGGAGACAGTGAGGAGAACTACGTGGCGATGGTAAGGGCCCCCAGCTAGGATATACGGTCCTGGCAGGACATGTACATTCCCCTGTGCTGCAGACACATTCCTAGCTCGTGACATGGAAGCACCACAGTGATTCCGATAGCATCATGATGGATGTAGTGTTCGTCCTTACACAATCCCCACATGCACAAAACAGTGGCTTTTGTTCCTGATACCATACATCCTACTGGGGTTTTAACTCCATATGAGAGCAGGAACATATATTACCTACTTTGCAAGGAATTAAGAGGCGATAAAAGCATCCAGGGCGTATTTTCCTAATTAAGTTTGTTTTCTTTCAGGGCTTTTTTCCCTACTGACGTCATGTTTGTGAGGAGGGCAGGGGCTATCAGAGCACAGCAGGGAGTGGCACTGCTTACAGGGAGGGGCTTTGTCACTCCGCTAAGCTGCTGACTCGAAGCATATTTTCGAGGCTGTGTAACTGAGGGGGCTGAGGAGATCTGTGCACTGCAGAGCACAGTTGTGCTGAGCAGAGATCCCAGCACTGTGTTCACTGAGGAGTGGCTCCCAGGAAATGCTGGAGCTGACATCTGATGTTTGGCACGTGAATAAAGCCGGCACAGGGCAGCAGAACTGCTGTGATGCAACAAATCCCCAACAGACATTTGTATTTATTACCCCATACATAACCCAGTCCCCAGCAGTTCTGCAGTTCTGGTTCCTGTGAGCAACGAGAGAGCATCTTTGGGCTGGGACCTCTTTTGAAAGTGCCACCGAGGCACTTCTTTGCCAGATTTGTGTTAATTCCTTTATTATTATTATTATTTCTTCCCATTTTAATGCTCATTATCTCTCCTGTCTCTTCCCTGCATTAGCAAAACCCCATTTCTGCTTCTCCTGTTCCTAGTGGTACCAACAGCCCGGCGCCTAAAAAGAGTTCGGGTAGTGTGGATTATCTGGCCCTGGACTTCCAGCCAAGCTCACCAGGGCCACACAGAAAGGTATTGGGGATTTTCTAAACTTCTGATTAAAAGCAATGCATTTTTAAGGGTGTACTTCTGTAGGGCTGCTGTGTTTATTCTAGGTCAGACTGGTTCTCTGTTGCATATCTGCAGCTTTGTTGGAAGCATCACCAAAAGCATGAATAACCTCTGGAGCTCATACAGAAAATGTTGGGTATCCACCTCCTGCAGGTCAGGAGCTATTAAAGAGCACCATTTGGGCGGGGAAAGAACACACTGCTTTTATAAAGTGAGGTTGATCTTTGAAAGCTGAGCTCATCTACTTTATTTTGGTTGGATGTAAGGAAAAAATTTTTATGATAAGGGTGGTGGGGCACTGGCACAGATTGCCCAGAGAGGTGGGGGATGCCCCATCCCTGGAGACATTCAGTGTCAGGCTGGACGGGGCTCTGAGCACCTGATGGAGCTGTGGGTGTCCCTGTGCATTGCAGGGGAGCTGGACCAGATGGTTTTCAAAGGTCCCTTCAAATGATCCTATGATTCTACAATCACGTCATTGCTTGGTGAGAAAGAGCTCGGTTAGGAATGGGGTACCTCTGTCATATGTCCACTAGGAATGTGAACAGGGAAATTCCTAAAGACTCAGGAGCAGGTGGCTTTTCTCTAAGTTCAAACACAGGAGAATCAAAGTGAGTCACAGGAGATAGCACAAGTGAGGACCTTGGGGCATCCCTGCATCCAAGGGAAAGGACCTCTCCTGAGCTGACAGTTGAGGTTTTAAAGTCTCAGACAGTGGACATTTCACAACCTCCCAAGCAAGGCCATGTGCCAACATATAGAGAATATGACCAATTTAAATAAAATACAACCTTGGAAAGGTGGTAGTAGACAATTAACAACATCACCTGTCTCCAACCGGCTGCAGCAGCTGGGAGTCATCTGAAATACTTGTAGAGGCAAAAGGTTTTTCAGGACGCAAGAAACTCGAGTACTGTGTTCAGTTTTGGGACCCTCACTACAAGAAAGTCATCAGAGAGTGAAGTGTGTCCAGAGAAGGGCAACGAGGCTGTGAAGGGTCTGGAGCACAGGTCTTATGGGGAGAGGCTGAGGGAACTGGGATTGTTCAGTCTGGAGAAGAGGAGGCTCAGGGGAGACCTTATTGCTCCAGACCCTTATCTAGAGCCACAAGTACAGTCAGCACAGCTAAGATTTTTCTGTGTATCTGTAAGAACTCTTGAGATCTTACATGATAATGAGCAAGATGCAACATTAGATTTGCAATATTAGCAGGTAGAGAACACAGTTGCAACCAAATACTCATGCTCCAGAGTTGGTGAGAAGGTAGAGACCTGAGTGCTGGTTTAACCCTCCCATCACACTGTGGTCTCATGCAAGAAAGCTGCAGAACAGACCAAAATCTTTCACCCGAGACCCTTCAGGAGGTCAGAGGGAGGGTGATGAGCTATAAGGGAGGATGGGAGTTGATGGTTGCTGATGGATAACCAGCCGGTGGCTGTCTTTCTCCTCCCCACAGCCCTCCACTTCATCGGTTGCCTCAGACGAGAAGGTTGACTATGTGCAAGTGGACAAGGAGAAGACACAGGCGCTGCAGAGCACCATGCAGGAGTGGACTGATGTGCGGCAGTCCTCAGAGGCCACCAAAAGCACCAAGCAATAGCAACAGGGCAGATACCTAACAGGCAAATGTCCCAGGGGTTCTCCCAGCTTGAGGCCCTACCAGACTTCCAGCTCCACCTGGACTGGATTTCTCGAAGACTGCTGTCTGTGGAGGGGAGGGGTTCTTTATTACTTTGTTCTTTTAAGACAAAAAGAGACTTAATTTCAGGGGAAGACTTGGCAGATACTGTTTGCCAGTGATAAAGGTCAACTATGTTTGGTGGCTGGGTTTGTGCTTTAGCTGCCAAATGCACCATCCAGGAACTTTGACGTAGCAATACCAGGTTCCACCCTACACATCTGTTGCTTACAGTTATTAAAGCCACCTTGTATATGCTAATATCATCTTTCCCTGTCTTCTTCCATACCATACCCATAAACCATGCCACCTAGGTTTGGCAGCATCTCTCACAGGACGTTGTTCTCCAGCACCAATTCTTCCCTCTTTATGGTTGCCCTCTTCTCTGCCTCCTCTCAATCCCAAAACTGAGCAAGGACCATTCCTCTTTGACTTTAT
>JANHGO010000041.1:32275978-32292119 GCA_024606505.1 Aquila spilogaster
TGCTTGGGTGCTGCCCATGCTCCCAAAAGGCAAAAAAAATTAAAAATCCAAACAAATTTATACCCTTTGATTCTTCATTCTGTTTACAGCTCAATGGAAGAGCATAAATTTTCTGTCACTTGGTTTTCACATTAGTCCTTCATGTCCTGTCTAGACTGGGGGACTCTAAGGATTAAGAAATAGGATGGAGTTTAGGCGTTTTAATGTCATGCTGCGGTTAGCTGCTGGTTTAGCTGATCGCCAGCTGCATTACACATCTGGTTCATCGAAAGGAAGCTTGTTCCAGCCTCAGGGACCTAAATGTCAGTGAAGCGGCAGGTACCGCCGGCTGCCCCGGCACCGCCGAGGAGCAGCCGCTCCGCAAAGACGCCGTGGTGGCTTCGTCCCCCGACCTGAAAATAATTGCAGAGCAGTGTGATTACATCTGCTGGGAGAAGGGAAATTAAATTGACTCTAAGGTGTTTACCCAGACTGTGGCAAAGCTTTTTGTTTCTGTTAACACCTATTTACTTTGAGAGCTAATTACTATTTTTGAACAAGGGGAGCCTTGCAGGATCCTGGCTCCTCTGCGGGTCCAAGGAAGCCGATGGTGCTCAAGGAAAGTAGATTTGCTCCTGGCTCAGCGCTGCTTTTACACTGCAGTTTGCACTGCTGCTACCTCGGCTGACTCAAATACGATGCGGGGAGACCTGCCGGGAACACTGAGCCACAGGCTGCGGGAGAAACGCAGGCGCGTGGGTATTTCAAACCATCTGCATTTTCCCTGCCCTAGTGGGCAGGCAGCCAGGGCTCAGCTGTGAACTGGATTTTCTCATATGCTTTGTTTGTTGGAGTTAAAAAAAATACCAAATCCCACTAAACATATCTTGTGTGCCGTTAACCCTTTCTGGAGCTGATGCTTCAGCCCAAACCCCGCCTTGTCCCATTCCCAATATGACAGAGGCGCAGCTACGGCAGCGTATAATTTAATTTCTTGTGAACCAATGTGTGTCCTTGCAGTGAGCATGTCCTTGCAGGGGTCCTATGCACAGGTTAGTTATTTTGGAGGGGTCGATACCTTTATTAACTCTATCCCAATTTACTGTGCCACCCCAGCACCTCCGTGGAGCTCCTTTTCCACCTCCTCCATGGGGCAGGGGCTTTCTCAGGGGCTCAGATTTGTGAGTGCGGAGCAAACACCTGGGGGGAGTTTAAGAGTTTATTTATGCATGGCATTAATGCCCCTGTGCTAGAGGTTTAACCCAGCTATGAAGCGGGGAAGGGAGTAGTTGCGGGTGAGTAAATGTCCTTGTTCTGGGCTTGGAGAGGGTGAAAGGGGCGTGGGAAAAGGATGGTGCTGGGCTCCTGCCCTGATGGGTTATGTCTGGCAGCAGTGGCCTCCCCCACCCAGCCCAGGCATGTCGTCTTCTTTTTTTTTCATCTGGGACTTTATTTCTTTTATTTATTTCTCTGCTTTCTGCCAGGGGGCTGCGCCAGGGCAGTCCCAGGCTCTGGCTCACTCCTTGCTCCATCTCCAAGGCTCAGCGCTGGCATTTTGCGTCATGGCTGGGATCGATCTCCAGCAATCCCAAAGCTTTTACTGTCTCACTGAATGCAAGTCAGGGCCAAGCATTAATGTTTAATGGAGAGCTGAGTGTCTCTCCTTCCTCCTTCAACTCAGCCACACTCACTCCAGCAGAGTTTACCAGATCAGCCTTTGGACACCAGTCACTTTCCACTTACATTGATGAGAGCTCCTATCCCCCACATGCATGGTCTCTACTGAGGGTCTCTTTGGCTTGATGCTGCCCCAGACCCTCCACCGGTTGCCCCCTTCCAACCCATGAGAGCAAATTTATTGGTTTAGTACCCACTTGACTTGCTTTGACTGGGACTCCCATATGGGTCACTGGCTGGTTGCTCCCCAACCTGCTGCCTGCTCACACAGGCTGCCTGCGAGTCTGTGCTATGAGCCCATATGGCTGCTTTTGCTCCCTCCTTATTTCTCCCCCAAAAACCTGTTGGTCCCAGCATCAGGCCAGCAATACCCCCCACTCCATCAGTTCCTTGCAGCCAGGTTTGCATGAGTGTTTGCCGAGCAAAGGGAGCTCGAGGTGGGCTGGAGGAAAACCATCACAAAGATACCCCTGAAGACTTGTTGGGAGGACAGGAGCTGCCCAAAAACTCAGTGAAGAGGCTGCAGGTAGCAAGACTAGAGTAAACACATACGTTTGCACGTCATACACCACCCACCTCCCCCAAATCATCGGTGTTCGCCATCCCTGCACCCAGGAGTGGGGCACTGGGGAGCTCACACAAGGTGGTGGCCCTGGGGCAGCCCCCACATTCCTGCTGCTACCTTTTCCATGGCCAGGCGGAGGGGGAACACTAATGACCACCACAAGACCAGGTCCTTCCTTGCTATTGTGCCCAGCACATGCCTCCTTCCTTCCCTGCTTGCACCCTGGAGGAGTTACAAGCCCAGTGCCATGCTGGGGGCTGTGAAATGGGGGCAAGGAGGGAGATGTGGGGGTGTCCTTGTGTCCCTGAAAGCACCGGGGCCCTGATGCGCTTTTTTTCGGTGTCTACAGGCAGCACTGCCACCTAAGGGCAGCTGAGCAGGCAGCCCTTTGTGGAGCCTTGTGCCCTCAAGCTGGGCCAGGACTTGACTCTTCAGCTTCTGTTGATGCAAGTCGATTGGTCTTGACTTCATCTTTAAGCTGTGGTCTTGGTTGTACTTGGATATCAGCTCACTTGGAGGCCAATCTGTCCCCCAGCAGACAGTATGACACTCTGTGACAAGTGATGAATGAGAAATGGCGATGAGCGAGCGATGAGTCTAGTGAAAGGTGTCCCTGCCCATGGCAGGAGGGTTGGAACTAGATGATCTTTAAGGTCCCTTCCAACCCAAACCATTCTATGATTCTATAACTACAGTTGAGTTGAGCTTAACCCATGGGGTAGATGGGGTAGATCTGGTTGGGTTCTCTCATGTATCCCACCTTCCCATGTCTCGTTCACCTACCCAAAGATCTGATGTTCCCTGACCAACCTGGGACTTGGAGGTGGCCTGCACTGGGACAGCAATGTGGAGTTCGTGAGCCTTGAGCCCTTTCCTCTCACCCAACGTCCTACCATACATACAGATGTAGCCTTTTCCTCAGTGTTCCCATCAATACTTTCTGCACTCAGCATCATGGAGCTCCTTCTTTTAAAAGACCATATGTCACATCTAGATCCACTGGTTGCACATCTCAAGGGCATTTGGATCAGTCCCACCCATCCTTCTCTACCATGTTCTGAGTTTTCCTAACAAAAGAAACAGCCATGGCCGCAGATTTGCTCTGCGAAGACAAATGCAGATGTCGTGTCTCAGCCCCAGGCTTGACCCAGCCTCTCTGGAATGGACGGGGGAGACCTGGCGACCCCAACTCACTTTGCAGCAGGCTCATGGTTGAACTTCAGGTGCATTCGAATGCCTCTTTGCTTGCGTCCCAGTTCATCCTTTAGTCATCCTGCCTCTTTAAATTTGTTCCAAACTTCCCTGACCCTGTTTTTCCTGCTCCACAAACAGCAAGTTATTTTAAGATCTGACACTGTTCAGCTTTTATCTCAGTGTAAACAATACCGGAGATGGAGTGGTCTTGGCACAAAGGAGCAGCTTGAGAGCAGTTAAGTGCCTGCTGCCTTTTTCCCCCCTCTTTTTCCCCTCTTTCCCTTTGGAGATGAGCTAGTTCAGGTGTTAATGAGTCTGCTGAAGAGCAGAGAGCTACTAATGACCTGGAATTTGCTTCCTAGAAGACAGAAACAAGGAGAGATCATTGCTGATCTCTATCAAAAGGTCAGGGTCTCCTTGCTGTGATTCCCCTGGCATTTTGGAGAGGGAACCAATGTCGTTGAGAGTGAGACGTGCTGGTGGTTATAATCTGTCCACTTTTGGGGAGAAGATGGAAAAAGATGTCTAAAATGAGGTGAATCATTTGCACCCGGGAAGTGGCTATTTCTTTCCGTCGGCTCTCCAGGGAACCAGGACTGATGAGCTCAAGTGGACACAACCACTTTGTAGACTCCTAAAACTCTGCTGAGATGAATCCCACCCATCTCAGGATTGCTGTCAAGACCTTTGAGATATTTGGATCTTCGAACGGTGTCATTTGTCATCATTTCATTTACACCAGATGAGGATCAACCCCGACTATTCTTCCATACCTTATTCTTCTTGCTGTACTCAGCTCTTCATCATGTTGTATTACCAGAAGCATTGCAGGACCAGAGTCAGGACTGCATTGCTGTGATGGTCACTGTCCTTAACACCGAGAGCAGATTTCTAGCCCATCTGGGTGCCAAGAAAAGGACTGAAGCAAGGATGCAGAAACCGGAAAGCAAGAGAAAAGGTCTTAAGGTACCTACGTGATTAGAAAGCCAAGCTTCTGGCTTCAGGGGCTCTGATGCAATTGAAGAGCTGAGGTTTGCAATGCTGGATCAGCATTTTCTTCAGAGTTTGGGATTTGGAAGTGTAGGAATTTTTAGGATTTTATTATTTAGATGTTTTATTGTGGCTGTGGACATTTTGGAGAGGTGGGACTGGAAAAATCCTGAAGATATGTCAGCCTTGTGTTTGCAAACCCATAACTCTGCCATCCCAGTGAGACCCCTGGGAGATACATGTTAGTTGAGCCCCCTTTAACCATACCCAGCATTGATGGGAACTGGCAGAGGATGCAGCCGTTTGTGGGAGCACCAGGTTTATAGGCAAAGAATGCTCTTAATCTCGCTGCAAATAATAAAACCATCAACCAGCAAAAAAGAAAATTTATGCTCAGCTTTTAAAAAAGACCAACAGCCAAATACTCCAGTTCTTCATGACTGTTTCCCAGCAGGCGCCCAGCACAAGGGTATCCAACCAGCCTCTTCTGAAGATAAATATGGAGCTAGGGCCTTGGGGAAAATCCTGCACTTTCCTGGCCAAAGTCCCACCGGGTTTGCTGAGCTAGAACTGGGATTTGAGCTGGGAGGGAAGGAAGAAATGTGAAGTTCAAGAGGTTTGGGGTTTTTTTAGAGCAAAAAGCATTGCCCAGCCTTTCCAGCACAGGTTTCCCAGCAGAGATTGGCCAGCTGCATTCATACCTCTCAGCCCTGCCTGAGCCTGTCTCCTGGGCCAGGTACCCAGAATCAGAAACCCATTTAAAATAATTCTTTGTTTTATAATTGACTTTTATCGCTACGAGCCCTGTGCGTGTCAGGTCAGCCCCATTAGTTTAATGGGAGCTGAGGAATTTTTAGGATGACTTACTGACCGTGGAAAAATGAGTGTGGCAGACAGTATCAGCATCGCATCAAAAAGCAAAACCACGCAAAGCCTTTGGAAACAAAAACAGCTGATGGGCTTGGAGCAAAGCGACCGGCAAAGCAGCACTGTCTGAGCAAAATCGAGGGAGGGAGGGAGGCATTTTGGGTGTCGGCCAGCTGGGAGGAAACTTGCAGTCAGATTCGCCTGCATTTATATTTCCCAGAGGGGTCCTGGGACAGGTTTAGCCCATGTGCCCCAGCCGTGCCACGTTGGGGTTCATGGAGCTGTATCCCGTGTCTGCAAAGTTGCTCAGGCGTCGGGACAGGATGCAGATCTGCAGGCAATACCCAGCATGTAGGGGCCAGGCTGGGAAATGCGATGGACACAGGACTCCAAAACGTGTGTGAGCAAGTTGGAAGACAAAGGAGAAAATCACAGTGACCTTCATGGTGGATGATTTCAGGCAGTTTTTCACAGCATGACTCTTTTTCTCTCCCCAAGCCAACATATTTCCACTTTTCTTCCCTCCATATATTTCACATTGTTCCCTCCAAACCTTTGATAGGGGCCATGGCTTATACACTCTGAGCGCTGCTTTATAAAACCTGATAAAAGCCAGGACAGATTTAGACTCTCATTTCCCAGACCCCAATGCCTGTTTGTTTACTGGTTTGTATTGCTCTATATTTCCAATTAAAATGGAGCCTGAGTAAAGGGAAAGCTTTCTAAAGCCTTTAAAGCCTTTGAGTGAAGGCACATGGAGCAGGAAGGAGCCGTGAAGCTGTCGATTGCTGTGAACTTTCCATGACACCACTCAGGGTTTGTTTCCAGACTGATTTTTATTTATGAATGCAGTAGCATTTATTACTGATTTTATCTGTAAAGATAACACTTCTTCCCTAGATGGTTTCTATGCTTCAGTTATAATTACTGCCTGCTTCTCAAACATACTTCTGCATTATTTAGGGTGGTACAATGTCAGAGCTGTAGTGTTGGCAATTTATTACTTGGACTGTGAGGTTACACCTGATCCAGGGATGCCCATGTCCACACGTATGCCCTGGCCACATCCTGGCTCCCTCTGGGAAGGCTGAGAACATCTCTTAGGGTCCCTCACGGTGTAGATGTAGCCAAGAAACCAGTTTTCTGCTGGTGCACACAGGTGCTGCACAAGCTCTGAGCATAAAGGCAGCCTCTGCTCAAAGGGATTCATCACAGCATAGACATGTTGGTGCATCTTTTCTTCTGCCTGTAGCCATTTGCTGCCAGAGGCAGCTCGGTGATGGTACCTGCTCCCTCCAAGCTAAGAATGGTCTTAAAAGGGACACTTGGCCACAGCTCCTGAAAAGCTTGATGAAAAATGAGACTGTGCAGGAAAATGAGATGTCGTTATCTCTCCTGTTCCCCCCTTGCTCTCAGCCTGCTTCTTCTCTCTGGGAGTCAGACCTAGGAGGGGGTCACAGTTTCCACCAGGCATTCAAGGAACAGCTTAATTGTTGGTCCATGCTTATGAGCACTTTAAGCCACAGAGGATGAGGCAAATACTTACAGTTAAGCATGAAAAAACACCCCAGCTTGAGTCTCTATCCTTGGAGATACTCAAAACCCAACTGGACACAGTTCTGAGCTGGTGTAGCTGCCCCTGCTTTGAGCACAGGGTTGGACTAGACCATCTCCAGAGGTCCTTTCCAACCCAAATATTCTGTGATTCTGTGTTTTTTATGAGCTTACACTGCAGGGAAATATCAGGCTTCGGAGTATGGTGAGGAGCTGAGATACCCCAGCAATCCCAGCAGGTGAAACTGGAGTAGTTCCCTGTCTGCATCACCAGGAAGGTGGGAGGGCAGAGCAAGAGATGAGACATTGCCTCATCTGAGTTCATATCACAGCGAATTGTCTGATACCCCTTGGCTCTGGGTAAGTCCAGACTCATGTTTTCTTATCCTTTTTGCTCTGTGTGATGTCCCTCATTGTACTCCAGCTGCTCCATGGCGGGTGGTGAAGCTCTGGCAAGTGTCAGCCCTTACTGGGGATTCAGCTTCTTTTCATACTTACTGGGTCATTGTCACATGCTGAAGAATGTGTCTGACTCGTTTGCACCTTTGATTGATTGCCACCCTTTATATCTGTTTATTAGGATGGAAAATAACATTTCACCTCAAAAATTTCATCATGTGTTCTTTCAGCTCCACATGACCAAATCCCATCCTGGCCAACACAGCTGCTCCTTGCCAACTTTTGGTACGATTGCCTTCCATCATTTCACTGCCAAATACATAAACTGCCCCTATTCTCGTATGCCATTGCTTTTGAAGTAAGCTGGAGTTGAGTGACTGATTGCATTTGCTATTTTTTTTTTTCATAACTGACAACAAATCCTCTTTTTGAAGTGTTGGGCAGGCATCTGGGCACTCGGGCACTTGCAAATATTTCATCACGTGTAAAAGTGTAGTAAATGGCTATTGCACTGCCCGAGGCTCCAACCTCACCTTTATCTCACGGCAGATCACCTGCCCTGCCAAGCACCACCTTGTTTGACATCATTGCTATCTGTGTAAACCATTCCCTGGAGCTTGCATATACTTTGTACAGGCTCAACCTTGATATAAAGCCTTTATGATGGTAATTATTTTTGCTGGCTTGCTGTAACAGTTCACATTGCTCTCAAATGAGTCATGATGAAGTCTTTCAAATACCCACTTGTAATCCATAAATTCTGTGATGAGTCTTTTTGCTAGTTGATGGTTGCTTTGATGATTAGTGTTAGGGTCAAAACCTGGTCAAAACATGATCTCCCAGGTGAAAATGTTGCCTTTGTCTCTTAAGAGTTGTCTGAAAAAAATTCCTGATAGAGCAGAAGACTTTGTCTTTCCTGGAGAGCACTGTGGTGTCTCTTCAGTCTTTACATTTGGGGTTTTTTTTAAGTATCTCAAACCCAGTTTCTTGACACCCATGGCTTTTTCTCATCCCCAAACTTCATTCTGTGAGTCTAAAAAAGGGGTAGATTTGTGATTTTCACTTGAAGCTCATTCTAACTTTTACAGCTTTATTACAGGTTTTAAATACCATTATATCTGTTCTTTGGCATCAACATAACTCCTTCTGGGGGTCTGAGATCCTGCTGGCTTTTCTGTGATGCTCCAGAAACTCACTTCCACCATTTCTGCTACCTTTAAGAAGAAATGCAAATGCTTTTAATTTCTTTAGCATGTTGCTGGAAGGACCAGCCTATCCTCTGCCTGCCACTAATGTTTTTATGCAGATAAGTCCATAATTTCCTAGTCCTGGACAAACAGTGCTTCTTGCAGTAAAAAAAAAATCCACTGACATAGCTCGGTAGTGAGAACACATGCTACTGTCTGGTGTCTCCTGGTGCAGTTTGAAGGGAAGACCAACCCTGTATTCATGGACCTATATGACACAGAGTGGTTTGTTTTACAGACAAAGCGGCTTAAAGAATTAATACTGCCATGAGTGCAAGAATGCCCTTAGTTTTATTAGATAAGTTAAAATATTTGCTTTAATAATGTTTATAAATGATGAAGTGAGGCACAAATCAGTTTTCCCTGTGGGTGCATTGCTGCATGAGTGATCCCTGTGAAGTTCTCATCTGTCTCCAAAGCATTTGGAGATGGAAAGCTGGAGCAGGCTGGTTTATGGTCCAGTCTGGTCCTGGTAATTCCTGCATTCCTGTGGTTGTAGCCAAAATCCATTATATCATGGCTTATTCCTTGCAGCATCTGTGGAGAGAAACGGATACAATGCGTATTTGTTACAACCACTTTTCATCCCATGGGTGAAGGACTCTGTGATAGTGATGAGAGGGGCACCAAGTGTTGGCGCTCATCCAGATCTGTTTCAGCAGCCAAATACACCAAGTTTGGACATGGGTCATCTAGGTAATTAGAAGAAAAAAAATCCCATTCCTGTGAGGAAGGAAGAGTTCCCAGAGGTGGCACATATGGAGTCTGAGCAAGCTGATGCTGGGGGAATGCTGCCCTTGCAGCGAGCAGAGCAGGTGACAAGCCCATCACAAACTCCACTTCAGAGGTGGTAAAAATTCAGCATGTTCATTTTCACTCTCACTGAAATCCATTTTCATCCGCTTTCAGCGTCGATTTTGATTCACACCTTTTCACTCTGAATTTGAATGAATTTATAAAAAAAAAAAATCAAGAGTTTCGCTCAGAATTGCGCTTTCATATCTAAAAAGCACATGATGATGATCTTCGATTGAAGAAGGGCAATCCACCCCCAAAAAACGATCCACTCTGATGAGAAAGAATTGAAACACTTTGACCTTCTCCCCTTTTACTTAAAATTCACTTTTATCCTCTAAAGGTTTCTTGTAATTTCTGGCTGCAAGCAATCCCTTGGCAAGCTCCTATTTTGATTAAATGGCATTTTCCAGCTGGAGGATGTCAGAACATTTTCAATTGGCCCCCAGCCAAGCGTGAAGCATGGGCAACGCACCGGGCAAGAAGATGTGGATTTTGGTGTGGGTGCTGGTACCATCTGTGGTGTGTGCAAGGATGGGCACAGCTGCAGAGCCGCAGATAATGTAATCTGGCTCTTCAGGGTTTTAAGGATGGGCTCACCACACTTTGCGAGCCGCATTTGAGTGAGGAAGAAGAGGGTGAGGAGCTGTTGAATAAGCCCATGGGATGGTTCACAACCCATGAGAGAGCATCAGGGGAGAGAGGGTTTGCTCCAGTCTTTGGATGCCGGAGGATGTTTTGTTCCTGAGTCAGGGAATGAGGAATGCCAAAATCCAAAAATACTACGCTCAAGGAGATTGTGATAAATCTGCCTTGCCCGAGTCTCCTGAGGACCAAGCTCTGCATTACGCTCCATTGCCCCACTAAACCCAGCTCTGCTGCTGCTATGTGTTAAAAATAACCACAAAACCAGCCCATGCTTTAGTGCACAAGGTTCAAACAGCAACATCCATGCTGGGAGCTTACCCCGCTGCTCAGTGCAGAAATATCCAGTGGGGAGAGATTTGCTTGTCTGCAACCAGACGTGATGGGGAGATGGAGGGTGTCCAGGTGGAAACGGTCGTGCACAGATATAAGAAATCCAAGACCGTAACGTGGAGCTGAACTGATGGTGACCAAAGTCCAGTGGGATGTCAAACCCAGCAGGATTCAGAACTGTAGCCAACCCTGCATCTCCTTTAACCACCTTCATCTCTTCCTTGGGATGGTCCTGGAGGGGTACGAGCCATGGTGGATGGGGGACGTGGGGACAGGGACAGGGCTGGGGCTGACCCTAACCCAAAAGCGCTTGCAGGAGAGCCTGCCAGCCCCGCATTTCGGAGCATGAATACCACAGTAACGTATTGCTGTGCTGCTTTCAACCCACGCCAGTTCTTGCCTTTGGCACAAGCCGCGCTCCCCAGTCCCTGCCAAACCAGTACAGATGTTTTAACACTCACCGGAGCCCAGATAATTACAAACAGAATGGAGAGACTGGTCGGGGTTGTTTTCTTTTCATTGCCTGAACTCTTAGCCATTCTCAAGCGAGACACCTCCCACTTTCTGACATTGCTTTCAAAGACATTTTTGTGGGCTGCATTGCTAATACTTGTTTTATTAGGGGAACGCTGAGAAGCCCCAACCAGGATGAGGATCGCACCATGCCCACTGACGTAACGGTGACCGCAGAGTGAAACAAGTGCAGGGAAGATGAGCGGAGCAGCTGGGAAAACATTTTCATGGGAAATTAGAGCTGGTTTCTAACCAGTAGCTTTCCAGCCATGGCATTGCAAAGCTCAGCTCATTTTCAAATGGGTTTGGGGAGTGTTTTCAATGGGATGAAACCATGCGATCAGCTGGTGGGCACTGGCCAGAGGATGCTGCAGGTCCTTCCCACCCTAGATCCTCGTGGGAGACAGTGCCCATCATGACGAGCTTGTGAGCAGAGCAGATGAGATGAAGGAAGGAGCAGCATCTCCTGTTTTAATGGAGGGAAGCCAGCAGCAAACACCTTGTTCCTGGTCTGTGCTTGTACAACCCTAAGATAAGGGAGTCTGGCCCGTGATCAGGAGCTATGTTCCCTCAGACCATTTGCAAATAGCCGGGTTTGAGTTTAACAGATGAGAACTGATGTAGCCTGAATGAAACCAGGTGTCATATGCATCTCCCCTGGGGACACTTAGAAAGTATCTGTGGGGAGGAGGACCAAGAAAGCCTCCTCAGGCTTCAGGTCTACATGAACCTCATGTCTACTCACCCTTTTTCCATCAGGATGCTTTGAGGTCCTCCTGGACATGCAGGTTCATTTTGTCCTTGCGTTTGTTACCACAGCTGATAACTGGTTGGGTGGAAGATGACTGGCACAAGCCCACCAACCCTGGTGGGCAAAACCTGTCTTCACGGTTCTCCCCTCAATCCCTGCTGTGAAATTCCTCGTTTGCCATGCCCAGCCATGAAGATTTTCATCTGACATTATTCCAGTTCATTTCGTGTTGCTGTGGAGACCAATTTAAATGAAACTCTAGTATTTTGAAAGAGAATATGATTCTAAGTCATTTGCGATGCAAGGTCCCATGCTAATAGCATTAGCATATTATTTGATTATGGTGATGTGTAGGGAATAAATTCCAAGTCCTTTTGCCATCATTGCATCTTAAAAGAAGAGGAGGAGAAAAAACTCCAGGTTTTAGCTGATACTGAAGACTTTTACTGCAAGTGAACTCATAATTTCTGAATGCATAAAGCTTTGGGGGTCACAGACATTTTTAACCTCATGGCAATGAGAAGAGCTTCCTGGAAGGGACCTTTTCTTTCTCTGCTTCCACTGAGCACTGTTAATAGACTGCCTAATGGGCAGGACTCAGGTTTTTAATGACGGGTAGAGAGATCCAGGGCAGCTTTTTGGCTGTTTGTGTTTTTGCTGGAGTGCTGGTGTGGCAGAGCCCAGCTAGAGAGTGGCTGTGCAAGGTGAAATCCTCCCATCATTTGCAGAGACTTTTCTTCTTGCATTTTACCCTCAACAGCTTAGGAATGGTTTTCCCTTCAGGACTTCTTTAGAAGATTCTGTTATGTGGACAGGGTATGCCCATACCCCTAAAAAAAAAAAATTGCATGGAAAACTTTTGCAGAGAGGATTGTTTTGAGAGTAAAGGCTGCAGAGATGGAAAAGTGAGAGCTGAACTTCCAGCAGGAAAAAAACCAAGCCAAACTATTTTTTTTTTTTGAGTCTCCATCCCTACGGGCATGTTTTCTGGGGATGAACTGACCCTTGCTTGCACTGACCCCCAGGCCGCTTTGCTCGCTGGTTCAGGGACGCAGTATTGCAGCCACGAGGGTTAATGACTTCTTTTGTCTCCTCTTTCGGCTTTTGCAGTTGATGTGGCTGATATTGCCCCGTCTGAGCATGCCAGGCTCACCTGAAAAATCTGGGGCTCTACCACAACCCCCTGTCCCCATCTTCCCCCCTGCCCCCTGTGCAGCACCCACCTCCCTTTCCTTTTAACCCATTGGTTAAAATACCACCCAGCAAGCAAAAAATAACATTAATCCCAGATAGAGGAGAGAAAAACGGTGCCAAACTCCTGCGGTCTGGTCCTGAGCATGGGTGCAAATGCACCCATGAAGAAGGGGGCTCTGAGAGGAGAAATTTGGGGATCCTCTTCCTTTCCCCATCGCTGCCTTACCGAGCCATGGCGAAGCAGACCCTTAACAGCGCTGCTGTTTTATTGACTCCCCAGCAAACCAGGACTTACAATGTTTCTCCCCCAAGGTAAGGAGAGATCGAAATAAATTACTTCTGTAAAGAGCCGGGAATGGCAGTTCTTCTATAATACAAAGTGCAAATATTTGGGCCTTTCGTGCACTCCCTTGAATAGAAATGGTACTAAATCATGCATAAGTAAAATGGGTTCACATTTCCTCCTAGCAAAAGTTTTCCTTTGCTCTCCTGGAGCATTAAAGGCCTACGCTCCCGTCGCCATAAAAAGGGCTATAAAATTTTAAAAGTGAGCCGTTAAGAAGTCCGGATTGGCATTATGCTGGGAATCATCCTTTCTCCTTCTCCATCCCTGCTAAGTGAGGCATGAACCCATGTTTGCTCAAGCAAGGAAAGGCACCCACATACTGCTCGCAGTGAACAATGAGGAAGACAAGAATAAATTTGTTCAGGACCTAAAAGCAATTTTTTCCTGGGCTAGGGGATGCAAAGTCAATGGTGCACCAGCTTCTGGGCTTTCACCCTCTTCGTTGGTGGCATGTTGGACCATGGCATTGCATGAAGACTTTGTTGGCGTGATGGCCAAGGGAAAGCCCGGTTAGGAAATGCCAAAATCCCTAATCATCATCATCATCATCATCATAAATAATAATAACCAGTGGTAATAACCAACATAATAACCAACGCAATCTCCAAAACAGGATGGCGGAGCTTCATTTCACACAGTAAGAAAGCTGGTTTGATGCTGGGCTGTCATGAGGCTTCCTTTGGCAGGAGAAAAAAACCTTTTCTCATATAAATGTGTCATCTCTTTCAATAGCTCTTAGCTTTCAACAGCTTCAGCCCTGTCCTGCAGCACTGGGCTCCACAGGCTGCTCATACCTCCAGCCAGATTTACTAAGGACGCCCCTGGCCTCTGCGGGAATCACATATGCCACCCCCAGAAAGCAGCTAATTCTGCACGTCCACACTGCATTGGTTTTGCCCCTTACCCCTACCCTGAAAAAGGCAAAAAATACCCTCCTTGAGACCACTTTGTGTTTTATACAGTTAGAGCCTACCATCTTTGCCCTTTCCCTCTGTTCCAGCCTTTTTTTTTTTCTTTTTCTTTTTCCCATTTAATTCATCATCAAATTGGTTTTGCAATGTCAGAGATGATGATTCATGAAGCAGAGGGTCGGAGACGAGTTACTTCTGTGGAGCAAATGAAGCCTGTCCCAGCCTGTGCTGCTGCCCTGGGATTGTCCTTCGTCCCCAGCTGTAGGTCATTGTCCCACTCCAGGGCTCTCAGATAAGGATGTCCCAGGTGGGATGCTCAAGGTCGCACGTAAACCAGGGCTGCGAGCATCCACGTTCATCTGCTTTTATCTCCAGCACTGAAGCCCTTATAATGAAAATAAATAGGTGCACACCAGGCATCCCCATTGGCCAAATGTTAGACCTCCAAATATTGACATGAAAGGTTGAGCTCCACAATCGAGCGGCAGATTTGCTCTTTAAAGGGTAGCCGCCATGTGCGGGGCATGCTGATATGATACAGAGCTGGGTCACTGCCGCCAGCAGGTGTTTCCCAGGGCAGGGATGGGATTTTGGGCACAGCCTCATCTCACAGAAGCAAACCTGTGTTCTCCAGGGAGAAGCATTGCATTGTTTCTATTGCAGTCTCTCTCCCTTCTGCCCCTTCGTCCTTCAACGAATTGATTGCTGTTAAAATAACTGAGATATATAATGCTTTGAGGTCAGGATGATCTGACTTGGCTCCTTTCCCTCTTTTCTCGCTCACTCACTCTCCAGCGCTGTGATTTTTCCCCCTGGTTCCCATGCTTTTCCAAGGCAAATGCTCCTACGTTACCATTATTTTTTAGTTGTGTCATACAAATGCAAGCAGAATGCTTACACTAATGGGCAGAGACAATGTTATTTATTGCCCCTCATCTTTGTCACACTGTCTCTCCCATCAACTCTTTCTCGGGTAGTTCTCCCCATCCTGTGTCGGATGCTTAAATAATTGGGGGATTTCACTGTTGTCAGTAGAGGAAACCTAAGGGGACCAGCTTAGGCTAAGTATCATTTAGATGGCTGAAACTGAGTAAGAGAAACCATGCCTTTAGCCCTCTGTGAAGCAGATCCCTGTCCGTAAAGCAGTGATGCTCCTCCTTTCCTTTGGCCACTCTGTCTTGACCAGTTTCTCAAAGCAGATGGAAATAAGCAGCAGAAACTGGAAAGGAAAATCTCAAAAGCCTGATGTTGCTTTTGTCCCTACCCTTCAGCTCCTCTGCAGTGGAGGATGCAGCTGTGCCCCATCCTCACTTCTGGGGAGCTCCACTCCCCCTGCTTGGCACCCAAAATTCAGGCAACACTCAAATATTAGGGTACCTGTGTCCTTGCACGCAGCTCTCCACCCTGATGGAAACCAGAGAGGGGAGATTATCCAAATCAGATGCCCTTTCCCACTAACCTGCTGGAGGAAACCTTTAGCAGGCGACCCACCAAGGCGTCCTCAGACTGACAACAGCTTTTCCAAATGCCATCCAACTCGGAGGCGATAGGGAAAGCTCGGTAAATAAACCTTCCTCGGGTGCCATGCTCATCCTCATGGCATCCCAGGACCTCCTGGCAGCACAGTGGCATGGTGACTCATCCATTGGACATGTTGTTTGTTCTCTCCCTGCCAGGAGAAGCACGCGGAAGGCTTGTTTTGGTAGGGTTGTTTGTCTTTTTTTTAATTATTTTTTTGTATTTGTGCTCGAGGAGTGAGCTGGCAGTGAAAGCAGAGGTGCAGGCAGAGTCACACGGGAGAAGGTTCCCCCTTTTTTTGCTGATAAATGACAGAGCTGCTCCAAAGAGTGGGGAGGGTGATAGCGCATGCGCGCACTCCGCCCCACGCCCTCCTAGGGATTATTTCTAGTAGATTTCTACCATTCCCTCCTGAAAAAAAATCTCCTCGGCCATAAGTTTTAACTGGCACAAAGTCAGCAGCATCATCTAAGGTGTTTCATGACCTCATTTGCCAGGGCAGATCTGAGGAGCCCTTATCTGCGAGGCCCCTTGGACCAGCTCACCTTTGCCAGCGCGGTGTGGGCATCATGGGGAATTCCGTGCTGCTCAGGGATGCCAAGCAAACCTGGCACCTTTGCTGTGAACTTCAACGGGAGTGCAGGAATTTAGGTACATGCAAAA
>JANHGO010000041.1:32292219-32313026 GCA_024606505.1 Aquila spilogaster
GCTCAGGGATGCCAAGCAAACCTGGCACCTTTGCTGTGAACTTCAACGGGAGTGCAGGAA
Organism: Aquila spilogaster; assembly: GCA_024606505.1. Taxonomy (NCBI): domain Eukaryota; kingdom Metazoa; phylum Chordata; class Aves; order Accipitriformes; family Accipitridae; genus Aquila; species Aquila spilogaster. Next base: position 32,292,280 of record JANHGO010000041.1, read on the forward strand.
TTTAGGTACATGCAAAAATCGACACCTTCCCAGGGGCGTCATTTCAAGTCCATGGCATACAGGGAGTTGTAGTCCCAGCCTCTGCCTTCAGTTGGGGAAAGCTGACATCGCAGCTCCAGTGAAAAAGGCCGTTCTGAGCAACAATTTCCAAAAGAGGCTACGTAATTATTTCACTCAGATAAGCCCAGGAACATTGTGTGAAGCTATGTGCACACAGCAATAGTCGAGCGCTCCGAGCAAGGGAATTCAGAGCTGTCAGCAAGGAGGGAAATACTGCTTTGGGGGATTGAAAACATTCATGAAAAATTCCTGGCTCCCAGCCTAGTTGGTCCCGTTGCCGGCCGTGCTCGCAGCTGCGTATTTTTCTTCGGGGATGGAGTTGCGAGGAGGTTTTTTTCCCCCTTTGCTGCAACACATGGCCAAAAAGGCACATCTTAACCTGGACTAGTGAGTGCTGAGCCTTTGGCCGACCGAAGTCCACCTGGCACTGTGGGCTTTTGCAGGGTTGTGCTGGCTCGTCCCCGCCAAGCCCCTGGCTCGCTTTCTCACAGGGACCAATGCAACAGCTGTAGCATGAGCCCAGTGAGATGCATGCATGCAAATCGTGCTGCTGACATCAAATTTTAAGTTGTGGGCGTCCAACGCCGCCTTTTCCAGACCGTGAGAGTCCAGTTCCCCGAACTCAGAGGAGAACCAGCCAGGAAACGTGGGGTTAAGATGAAACTTCCCACATGGCCCCGCTACATAACCTTAACTCTTCCCCCCTGGGAATGGCAATAGGAACTGGAACAGGATCTTATCCCTCCTTGGCTGTATTTGACACATTCCCTCAACATAAACTCAAGTTCTCAACATAAAGCCAAGGGATTTGATGGCTACGTCTATGCTGTTGAATGAAGGAGGGCCATGGGTTTATCCACGACCCCGAGGTGGATGGCTGTGAGGGATGGAGGCGCATCATTCTTTTTGGCTCATGGTCGGATTGAGTTGAGCGTCTTCGGTCATGATGCGGGTGGGACTGACACCTGGAGGCGTCTGGATGGGATGCCCCGGAGGTTATTCACTAAGTGCCCTGCATGGACATGGGAAAGGAGCGTTGGTCCTCATTGCTTGGGAGGTGGGCACTGTAGCATGGTGAGTTGAAATGGCTTCAGGACCTCTGGCTTGTAATTCACCTTGTATGCCTTACCCTGTCTCTGTTTCAGGCCAATGTGAAAGCACAAATGTCTTGACTTTTCCCTTTAGCATGTACTAGTGATCAAATACTATTTTTCTGCCTCAATTTCCTTTCTTATCTCTGTTTCTGCCCCCCAGCAGGACCCATCACCAGCATGTGACCTGGGCGCATGAGCTGCCCTTTTTTCTAGTGCAAAAAAACCCCACAACATAAAAAATACAGAGCAATCTTGGCAGTCCCCTTCTGCAGCCACAGGATTTATCTTCCCAGTACTTGCAATACCCTCCCAGGCCCGTGAAGCAATCCATCTCTCACCTGCTATTACGGAGTTCATCTCACAGACCTAATGGAGTACGTGACTCCTGAATTGGCTCTCGCTAATGCTCTCGGTGGCCGGGTCGCTGTGGGAACCGAGCTGGGAATTAATTTTGAAAATCAATGCGGACGCCAATAGAGCGGCTTCCCCCAGGGAAGCGACGTGCTTTTACCGGGCATTGCCACCTTCTCCCCTTTGTCCCCTGTTTTCTTTTATGTCGTTGGAGTAACTGTGGAGTAATTCATCCTGCTTTCAATGAGCACGTCTTTTGCACTGCGCTCTCTGGTTTTCCCAAATCAGACTGATTTTTGGGAAAAGATTAGGGTCTCCTGGCAGTGCGGGGTTCACTGTGCTCCTCAAAGTGTTGTGATTTGAATTTTCTGTGCCCTGGGGTGGTGCTGGGACCATCTCCTCTGTGCAGCCCCATCTCTCCCCTTAGGCTCTGTTGGCACAAATAAATCACTGTAATTTCTGACTCCTGAGTGTATTTTGGCCTGCCATGGCTCTTCCATGCAACGGCAAGTGCAGAGCCTACAGCGATAGTGTTGGAGGACTGCTCAGGGCAGACGGACCGCAACCCAGCGCAGTTCACAGTTGTCCCCAGAGGCGACCTTCATGCTGGGATGGGGACATAAAACTAACCTGCCATCCTCATACCATCCTTGGAAGAGTCTTGGCCAAAGCCCAATGTCATGGGCAATTCCTGGTTGTGATTCAGCAGGCAGCAAGACCGGGGGGGCTGTTCCTGAGAGGCACTTTGGGTGCAGCCACCCTGTTTTTGGTAGCAACGTGGGTATGGACTCTACCACACTGGCTGATCTCAGAGCACTTGATTTGGGACTGACATTTGGGACTCACAGAGCTCTTAAGACTCTTTTTCCAATGGGGATCAGTCTGCACTGCTATGGGATAAATATTTAATAAGAATGAGGGTCAAGGCACTGTTTTGTCCAAGGACACCGAGATGGCCATTTACTCCCATGAAAAGCACCGAGGGATCTTTAATGCCCATGCAAAGAAGATAGGAATTGGAGTTCTAAGCTCTCATCCCCCAGCATTAATGTCAATGTTAAATATTGATCCTTTCTGTGTTTAGCACAAACCAAACAACAAGAGTCGAGCCACACTCTTTGGCTTTTATTAATGTAGTTTTTCTGCATTGGGTGAAGTTTGCAGTAACGCCAGGAAAAAAAATGTAGCAGCAATGAACGAGCGGCAGACAGATCGATTTTGTATCTTGACACGATTCAGAAGTCAGTGAAAAATCACCCTGTGCGCAGCACCTCCTTGTCCGAGCCATGACAGCCATTTCACAGAGAACTCATTTATCTGCAGTGTAAGAGAGTCAGGCCCAAAATTTCTGGTAGGTTCTGGGATTTGAGGGAAGGAATGAAAAAAAGATGTTGGAAATCTGTAAAATCCCCCTCAGGCCTGTGTCGGAGCAGGTTCCCTTATGGGTGTCTGAAGTCAAATTTGAAGAGCAGGTGGACATCGTGTTAGGGGAAACCTGGGAGCAATCCCTAAATCAATGGCAGCCAGAAAATGAGTGGATTTACCCAAGGAAAGATGGCCTTTTTGTTAGGGTTTGGGTCTTTTCTGCATTTTGCATCAGCACCAAAAAAATGTAAATCACAACTGCTATAAAGGGTGACTTCAGTGAACCGCAATGAGTGGTTTTCACATGCCAGGAGGGCATGCACGGCAGGGACACCATGCATTGTCTTCTGCATGGTCTTCTGCAGCCAGAGATGGATCAGCTTTCCCAAAATATTCTGCAGCTTATGAGTTTTCTGGGGTTCGGTGTAGCTTTTTTTTTCTTGTAATGGAGGTTTACAGCTTGGCTGTAAAAATTCATCCCAGGTTCAAATTCTTGGAACACATTTATTAGAGGGATGGAGTCGTCAGGTGATTATTCCTGACCTCTGGGATATTCTCTGTTGAAATGAATTTAATATTTTAAAGTGTATTTCTCCTTGAGCAAGGGGAGTAGACACTAGGAGTCACGCCTTGGGTCTGCATCCCATTTTACTAGCAGAAAACAGCTGGAACTCTTTTGAGGTCACAAATTTAATAGAGAACTGGGGAACGTGGGAATATTTTTCATCTCTGCTGTCATTACGTCCATCCACATTCCCTGGCCTCAGTTTACCCAACTGTAAAAGGATAGCAGTGACGCCCTTACACAGGCGGATGGGGATGACTTTAATCACATTGCTAAAGCCACCTACAAAAGGTCTTTAAGAAAAGACAGAATAAGCAGAAACTGCGGTGTGAAAGCTCTTCTCTTCCTTTTCCTTTTTAACCAGGTTATAACAACCCACTGAGCTCCCTGTGAATTGGGCTGACATCCCCCAGACATCCCTGCAAGCTACTAAGCATGTGATAAAATATGATAAAATTTTAAAATATGATAAAATATTTATTTCCCTACATGGTACCTGCAGTTGCATGTGCTTCAGGTAGAGGAGTCTGCTGCTGAGTGCATCACTCAGAGCCATAAGCAAAACCCACTGACCTCCATAAATGCCGCAGCATTTAAGAAAAGAAAATTCTGGCAACACAGGCTGTGGGGTCACTGCATCTGGCCGCTTACTGGTATGTTTTTTCCCTTCACAGATACCCTGAGGAGCATCGCCTCCATGAACCACGCACCGCGGTCCTCCCCGGCAGAACTCAGCAGTGCCAGCCACCACCTGCTGCGAGAGCGCAAGTCCTCAGCACCGTCCCACTCCAGCCAGCCCACCCTGTTCACCTTCGACTCGCCCGCCGGCCACCTCCAGAGCACCCTGTCCGCCAGTGCCCCCCAGGACTACCTTTTCCTCCACCAGTGTATGAGCAGAAAGTCAGAAAACGCAAGGTATTGTAGCCCACCTGGGAGCAAGCCTCAGGGGCAGCTGAGGGAGGGCTGGGGGTGAGTGGCTCAACCCACCTCCATCCTTGGAGGTCTGCAAAACCCACCTGGAGAAAGCCCTGAGTGATGGTCTCATCTCATTACGGTTGGGAGGAGGAGGTCGGAGTGGTGACCTCCTAAGCGAACTCCCAGCTTTCCTGGCTTTCTGGGTTGTATTAAAAACTGGCTCAATGGCCGGACCCAGAGAGTGGTGATCAGTGGCCCAAAGTCTAGTTGGAGGCCAGTCACTAGCAGTGTACCCCAGGGGTCCATACTGGGTCCAGTCCTGTTTAACATCTTCATTAATGATCTGGATGATGGGGCAGAGTGTACTCTCAGCCAGTTTGCTGATGACACCAAGCTGGGAGGAGTGGCTGATACACCAAGAGGGTTATGCTGATACACCAGAGGGACCTCAACAAGTTTGAGAAATGGGCCAGCAGGAACCTCATGAAGTTCAACCAGAAGTGTAAAGTCCCGCACCTGGGCAGGAACAACCCCAGGCACCTATATATGCTGGTGGCCATCCAGATGGAAAGCATCTTGGCAGGAAAGGACCTGGGGGTCCTGGTGGACACCAAGCTGAACATAAGCCAGCAATGGGTCCTTGCAGCCATGGAAGCAAATAGTATCCTGGGCTGCATTAGACAAAAGTATTGGTGACAGATCAAGAGAGGTGATCCTTCCTCTCTACTCAGCACTGGTGAGGACACATCTGGAGTGCTGGGTCCAGTTCTGAGCTCCCCTGTACAAGAGACATGGACAGACTGGAGAGAGTTCAGCAAAGGGCCATGAAGATGCTGAAGAGACTGGAGCGTCTCTCCTAAGAGGAAAGGCTGAGAGAGCTGGATCTGTTCAGCCTAGAGAAGAGAAGACTCAGGGAGGATCTCATCAGTGTATATAAATACCTTTAGGGAGGGTGCGAAGAGGACGGAGCCAGGCTCTTCTCAGTGGTGCCCAGTGACAGGACCAGAGGCCATGGGCACAAACTGAAACACAGGAGGGTCCTTCTGAACATCAGGAAACACTTTTTCACTCTGAGGGTGACCGAGCACTGGCACAGGTTGCCCAGGGAGGTTGTGGAGTCTCCATCCCTGGAGATATTCAAAAGCCATCTGGACACGGTCCTGGGCAACCAGCTCTAGGTGGCCCTGCTTGAGCAGGAGGGTTAGACCAGATGACTTCTAGAGGTCCCTTCCAACCTCAACCACTTTGTGATCCTGCAGACAAGGCCCTAATTCCTGCCTTTAACCAGAAAAACCACAACCAGAGGGATAGGCAGGGTTTGCACCGCTCTGCCGATCATCCCTTCCAGAGCTCGCTGGGCTTCGCGGCAGCCCGTGGTGCACAGTGTGGTATTTCTGAGCGAGCGACAGCTCTCTGCCTCCGGACCCAGCCGGTTGCCTTAAATAGCAAGGAGTTTTTTTGACGTGAAGGGTTTTGGCTCGCGGGAGCGGTGAGAAGGGAGGGAGGGAGCAGCGGTCGGAGCCCAGCTGGCGTGGGGTGAGAGCAGAGCCCAGGCTGCAGCCTCCACTGGGCTTTGCTGCTGCAGCTGCCTTTCCCTACCCGAAAAACAACAACTGAAAAAGGCTCAGAAAAATTAACTTCAGATGGACTTAATGGAACAGCGTTTAAAAAAACGGCCCTCTGACACTCCAGCTATGAGGATACCTAAAAGCCACCCTCCGAGAGCCTGAGCATGGCTGGGAACCGGAGGAGGAGGGAGCAAGCACCAATGCTTTGGTGGGCAGAGAAAAACTGGCCAGCGGCAGCTTCTGCAACTGGGCCAGAAATAATTGCCCTAATCAATGCCCAATGCACGGGGCCAGGCTGCAGGACTCCTGGGAATCCCTCCCCTTCCAGCTCCGGAGCTCTTACTTTACTCATCCATAAAATGAGGGTAATAGTAGCTAATTGGCGGGCAATGCTGAATAATTAACCCATGAGATGTTTCAAGTCCTCTGCTGAAAAGACCCTGCCAGAGCCCGAACGTCTCCCGGGCAGACTGAGTTCCAAAGGCAGACTGAGTTCCAAAGGCAGCAGAGATTTGTCATATCACAGCATCACTTGTTTTTTCCCCAAATAAGCCCTATTTCTGAGCGCCATCTCGTGCTGGCTCCATGAAACAGAGTCCCTGTTGTCCCTGCAGAGTACTAACCCCGCTGGAGTCCTGTAAACCAGCATCTCCCAGCTTTTCCCATAGGGCTGGAACTTCCCCAGTGATTTGCTGCAACTGGAAACCCCCCCATAACCATTTCCCTTTTTCCCAGCATGGTGATTGATACAGGGCAGAACTCTAGTCCACAGGGAGATGTTTACATGGGGCTGGCTGAGCCCTTTCTGGCTGTGAGCGTGTAGTCCCTAAAAGCCTGACCCACTCATGGTTATACCTCTGCGAGCAAAAAGACACAGCCCAAGGCTACCTCTCGCTGTCTCCTGGTGCATATGCATTAGCTCTTCATGGCAGGGTAACCCTTTTTTGGAGCTTTGCCAGATCTTCTTCTTCCACGCTGCTTCAGCCAGCTCAGGGAAGGTATCGTTATCACCCGTGCTCAGCTCTGCCGCATCTTGCCCTCGTGTCCCAGCACTTCCAATGCAATGATCACAAATTGCCCAAGTCTTGCAGGATGGGGAGCTGCTTTGTGGTGGCAGGGGTTGAGGATGGGGGAAAGAAAAGTCCCAAGTGGCCAATTCAAGCATCCCCTGACTCGAGAAAATGTCATCTACTGGGGTTATGGATGCAGAAAGCCAATCCCATGGGGCTCATCGTCTTCTGCAACATTGGAGTGTTGATAGAGGAAGCAGTAGGAGGGATAAAACAGGAGATGAAATACCTTGGAGGGAATCAGCGGAGGAGCGGTGGCTAACAAGCAGTTGTTAGAGGATTGAGGTCTCCCCAGTGCTCATCCTCCCTCCTGGCTAGTGTCCCTGGGCATGTCCACAATACAAATCAAGGAATTATTAGCAAGGCACAGACCTAGTGACCATGATGCCCTGCTCACCCTGCGAGACTTGAGGCCTTTTATAAATCTGAATTCAGTCCTGAGGTTCATTCCTCCTCCCCTGCGGATCAGGGCTGCAAACTCCAAACCCCAGCTGGGGACTGCCCTCACCTCCCCAGGGCTTGCCCCGCAAGAGGACAGGGTGGTGGCATGGCTGGAGGCTTTGAAATAATCCCCATCATGAATTTTTCCAGTCCCTCTCAAAAATGTTTGCGAGGCAGACGTGAGAGTAAGCCTCCCTCCTGCACTGCGGATGGGCGGCCAATGCATGATGGCGATGCTGATGGGGTGGCTTTTTGCAGCTGTGTCTTGGGTCACTGTCAGCTGGTGTGAAAATTGCCCTTTTGGAGCAATTTATATCTGGATAAAAGGCTTGTTCTCACCCATAGCCTTATCATGGAGCTGGGTGCAGGTACCTCCCACCCATGACAGAGGCATTTTGAAGGTGTTTCAGGATAAAATGGGTTGTGGGCATGTTTGGAGGGGTCTGAGATGTTCCCATTGCCCTGGGGTTGGGCAATGTGGGTTGGGAAGGTGACAAATGGGGGGAGCAGAGCTCTGTGCACCCCAGGACCGGATCCCCCCCATCTCAGCCCCTTTCTCCCTTTCGTCTGCAGAAGCGCCAGTTTCTCCCAGGCCACAAGGTCCGCCTTCTTCATGCGGAGTGACACAGCGGTCCAGAAGCTCTCACAGGGCAACGGGCACTGCGTGAACGGGGTTGGTGGGCAGCTCCACGGCTTTTACAGCCTGCCAAAACCCAGCCGGCACAACTCGGACTTCAGGGACAGTGCATATGACCTCCCACGCGCCTTCGGTTCCTACACCCACCCCAAATCGAGCCTCACCAGCTCCGAAACCGATAACGAGGAGGTCTACACCTACAAGACTCCCAACAACACCCTATGCAAGGAGTTTGGGGAGCTCTCCACGGACTCCTATGACATCCCTGCCACCCCGCTCTCTGTCTACCAGATCCCCAGGACATTTACACTGGACAAGAACCACAATGCTCTGGCTGTGGCCGCCAGCGACTCACCCGCTGCACCACCCCCGCGGCCCCCGAAACCCGGGCAGACGGAGCCGCGGTGGGGCAGCCCGCCCCAGCGGCCCCAACCCGGTGAAAGCTTAGGGCTGGCCCCCATGGCAGCCACCATTCCCCGGAGAAACACACTGCCAGCGGTGGAGAACAGCAGGCTGCACCGAGGTGAATTTGGGGGTGGGGAGCTGGGGGTGGCTTTGTTGGGTCTAGCAGCCTTGGACAGGTCAATCCTACCGGGTTGCAGGAGGGCTGGCTTAGCTGTTGGCATCAACCAGGGGATTGGACACGAAGAAGCTCTCCCCAGTCAGGATCTGGCCTTGGTTTTTGTATGCAACAGGCATAGAGAGGCATCCCCAGGGCTCTGCTCACTGGAGCCGCTCAGCTGGCTTTTGGCTGTGTTGTACGTTGAACCAAAACCGCAAACCTGCTTGCCCATGCAGGCCTTCACCAGATTCTGGTGATATCAGCCTTTTTTACCTTGCTTTTACTTCAGTTCATCACCAGGTTTATCAGAACGTACTTCAGCCTGGAGCTGCCTTGGTTTTGCTCACTAGACAGGGATGTAATTTTGCACATCTACAAGACGCAACATCCCCAGTGCAGCAGAGCCGCCCTTCCCATTGGCCATGGATGGGCTGTGGATGAATGTGTCCTTTCCAAACCTGGTGCCTAGGATGAGATAGTTGCAAGATAACTTAGAAGAGGTGGTTGGAGAGAAAACATACTGTAAATGATACGCATAGATCCCTGAAATGCCTCTTCCATCTCCTCCTACCTAAATGCCAACATTTAGGCTGAGATCAGACCCATGCTCAGCAGTAGACAGACCAGTCTAAGAGCTTAGCACCCCCTCCTCACCCCATCCTCCCCTTATCGGAGGCTTTACATCTGCTGAGCGAGCTGTAACGGAGCTCTCCCTTAACACAGTTTTGTCGCCGTGATCTACCTTATCTGACATCTTTACCCCTGGGATTTTGCAGCACTTTGACAGAACCAGGTTAGGTCCGCGTGGCACATGCAGTTGCGTGGACGCATCAGAGAGACGCTAATTGGGAGTGAGCATAGCAGGGAGTCTGTCACAGGCTAAAAACCATGTCTTCCCACCAGCGTCTCAATCATCAGGAACAGATACTGCCCTCCCAGTACCTGGATTTTGTTTTCAAGGGCCTCTTTTACTAGCAGTTGCGTTGGGACACATTGTGCATTTGTGGTTGTGTTGCAGCTTCTTCTTGCGAGACGTACGAATACCCCCAGCACGGGGGAGGCAGCGCTGTGCAGTCGGTCGAGTCAATGAATGACGGGTACAACTCCTACCTGGTGAGTTGGCCTTGGTCGGCCACCACACTAAAGGCACCATTTGCACCTTATAGATTCAGAGAGAAGTGGGTTCCAGGTTGGACCTCACAGCCTAGTCCTGCAGAGTTAAGTCCAAAAGGGTTTTATTACTGATTTCAGTTAAAACCGTGGTGGCCTGCAGGGTAGAGATGGAGGGACAACCACCTAACCCAGCACCGCATGCAGAGTTTTGCTTTAGGTGCTTCCACAGAGTGTGTCTGCCTGGAGCTTTGACCCAAAAAAAGCACCCAGGAGTTTGGCTTCTTCCTGAAAGCCTGGGATGCTGCTGAGCTGAATTTTGACGTATTGCCAGAACAGCCTCTTTTGTACACTTTCTAAGACTTCCTGAGCTGGAAATGACATTAAAGCAGCCTTTCATATTGCATTTTAGTCATGGCCAGAGCCCAGGGAAAAATGACTTTCCAGGTTAAGCATGCTTCTGCAGCTCACTCTGATCATGAGAAGAGGCTCAACTCTGGCCAATTAAGACCTTTCCCTGAACTCAGGATGTTGCAATGTCTTAGAAACAGCTGAGGTAGACCATCTCAGTGCAAACTGATGGCCGAGGATGGGACAGACCATCCCTTCCCTCTGTGCTGATATTTTAGAGTTGGTCCCACCTCAGATGTGTGTTCGGTGATGATGAGATGAAGGGGTTTGTAGTGGGATGGGGTTGAGTAGTGCCTGATGCTCACAGCACGTCCTCCCACTTGTCCCCCAGCAAGCCAAGGCAGTGGTGGCCCGCTCCCACAGCACCGACTCCGAGGACAACTATGTCCCCATGAACCCCGGTTCCTCACCCTTGATCCACACCGAGAAAGCCAATGACAATGCCCAAAATCTCTACATCCCCATGAGCCCTGGGCCGCATCACTTTGACCTGGTGGGGTTGTCCTCGGCCACCCTCCCCGTGCATAAAGGAGGAGCCATGGCGCAGTGCCACAGACGGTTGAGTGAGATCCAGCCCCCGCCAGTGAACCGCAACCTCAAACCCGACCGGAAAGGTAAGAATGGTTGTTTGTGGGCAAATCTTTCCAGGAGCCCTTCTGTTCTTGTAATACTTCAGACTACATCTGTCATCTTGTGCACATGCCATAGAATCCTATATGGAATGTGCTTTGCTACGGCCAGCACAGGCAGACCCTTCAGATCTTCCCCATCCCCTTCCTCTTTCAGGATGACTATGGTGCAAATGCAGCTTTCATGGTGCTTGAAGAGCCCATCTCAAGCCCTTCCTGGTCTTTACAGGAGATGCATGTCACAGGCAGGATCTCACTCCCTTTGCCTGCACCCCTCCTTACGCTCCACCCCAAAATCTCTGTGTTGTATTCAGATGACCCAAATTTCTCCTACTGTTTCCTACTGGCTGGCTCTAGGCAGTTCTTCCCTCAGGGCTTTGACTGCATCCTCCAAATCCCTCCCCAAACCATTGCCTGACAGGTCACCAAGGAGATGCTGAGAAGGAGGGCTTCCACCATTAGGGTTTCAACACCTAGCCCCATCAACACGCTAGGCGAGGGCTGGGACTGGAGTGCAGCGCTCTTCTCTTCCACCTAATGAACCACCCGTGATGAGAAGAACTTTCATGTTATCCTGCAGATGTCCTTTCCCATTCCCTGTGGGGAAACGCTCTGGCCGGAGGCAGCTCAAGGCTGACAGAGCCTGGTCTTGTCCCCATCTGATGGGTTATCACAGCTCCCTAATGAATGGGTTTATTATACTCTGGGGTGTGGAAATTTTTAGCAGATCTCCATTCCATGGGAGGCACATTCCCCTTTTGGGGCCACCCATCCACTTTGGGGCTGTGGGTCAGAGGGACAAATTCACTGTTTTCCCCCAGTCCTGGCATAAATGAGTGCAGGGATTTTGGTTGGGGGTATTTGTCATCAGCAAGGAGGGCTGGAGGGCTGATTAGCAGAATGGGAAGCAATCAACAATTTGTTGGGGACCCTTTCATGCTGGTCACGGATGCTGAATTTTAGGAACACGCTGCCTCTGAATAAAGGCTTTTCCCCTCCCCAGCAAAGCCATCGCCACTGGACCTGAGGAACAACACCGTCATCGATGAGCTTCCCTTCAAATCGCCAGTCACGAAATCCTGGTCCAGGCCAACGTGAGTAATGGTTGGGGTATGAATTCTCACTTTGCTCCAACAGCAGATCTCTGGTCTCACTCTCACTGGTGTCCACATGTAGCCACGCCGTCACCTCTGCCATGGATTAAACGTCTCTGGCTGAGTGTAAGGGGGATATCGACTGCCCTTCTGCCTCCGCTCACTGCAGAGGTTTCTTCTGGCCCACCATCTCTTTTTGTTGAAGGAGCATGTTCCTCATGGGCCACCTTGAATCAAGCTAGAAGTGAGCCCAGACTTTGGATGCAGACCTGAATTTCCCCAAAAGCTGCATGATCCCTTCAGCCCTCATTGTCTTCTTTGTCAATTTTAGAAACAGGAGCTGCAGAGCTGGGTCATGCCATGCAAACATCTGCACTGGGTTGAAAGTCCACCTTGACCAACACACTACCCCCGTCAGGGACCAGCAGGAGCTATCTGGGAAGATAGCTCTTTCCTAAAATATTCTGCCACACCATGGCAATTTGGGGCTCAGGGATTTCCTTGGTCACATCATGGCCAGACATAGGACCTGGGTCAGATACTGTTGAAGCAGAGGGGCTTCTCTCTTGGACCCCTCACGAGCTTAGTCAAGTGTTGTAAGAGCCAAAGTCATATTCCCCACATCACAGCTGGTGGCAGGAAGATAAATTTGTTTAGGTCAGGATTTCACATGAAAGCCCAGCATGTGGCCGAGCAGCTAATTAAGATCCTTTGAAGACATTTCCTATTTCTGGGATCTGACAACTCTTGAGGAGCTGTGGCTCTGACACAGGACCTGTGGTCCACCATGACTCATGACCCAGCTGAGCCACCCCGACTCGGCCGCACTAGGGACGAGGGGCATGATTTCACATCCAGCTCTCCCCCAAAAAACCCCGCTGTAGTCTCAAAACGCAGGGTGACACTCGCAGGGTCTGAGCGAGCTGTGTTTTGATTGCCTTGAAAGCAAAGCCTAGCCTGAAGGAAGTCTGCAAAATGAAACTGAAGCACTTCAGAGTAAAGTCTGCCGGCCAAAAATAACAGGATTCGCACAATTCCAGTTCTGCTGCTAATTCGTGGTCTGCTGTTGTCCAATGAAAGGCAGAAGCAAAGCTTGGCTGCTATGACTCCTCTAATAAATTGGATTGTGTGGAGACTGACTGCAGGGCATGAGTGCTGTGTGCTGAAATCACTGCACCAGGAAACAGCAAGCGGGGTTTGATTGACAAGACGTCCGACCCCGGAGAAGCTAATGGATTTTTCCCTTATCAGCTAATCATATGACCCTGCCTTTACTGCAGCAACAAAGAGCTTTTTAAGACGCAAGCTTTAATGCCAGACACTGATTGCATTATGTTATTCTGTATAATTAGATTTGGCCAATTGAAAGCAAGACAATGCCTTGGAGGTTTTGTTTTCCAGCAAAAAATTCGGATAGGGCCCTTCACGGGAAACAAATCCTGGAGCTGCGGTGAGGCTGGAGGTGAGAAGCTCCACTGAGGCTGGCCCTGCATCCTCCACAATTAAATACTTCCTTTGAGACAGAAGAGTTCATGGAGCCTGATTTACGGAGCTGATAGCAAGAGACTTATGGGTACATAGCAAGCAAGGTGTTATTAAAAAGTCCTAGAAAGAAAAAAAACCAAGAAGACTAAACCCAGTGATTTCTGAACCATGGGACGGTCAAGTTAGGAGAATGTCAATGCCAACAGGTCTTCTTCATGCCCAGTCCCCAGCTGTGAGCATGGTGATGTTTGGAGGCATCAAGTGCTGCCCTTTCCCATCCCTCCTTGGCATTGGACAAGCAGCACCTGCAACCATCACTAACACATTGACCCTTGTCCTTACAGCCAGACCTTCAACGCCGGCTCTTTGCAATACTGTCGCCCTGTCTCCTCCCAGAGCATCACCAGCACTGACTCGGGAGACAGTGAGGAGAACTACGTGGCGATGGTAAGGGCCCCGCAGCTAAGATATATGGTCCTGGCAGGACATATACGTTCCCCAGCTCTGCAAACACATTCCTAGCTCATGACATGGAATTGCTCAGATAGCACCGTGATGAATGTGGTGTGCATCCTTATGTACATCCCTACAGGCACGAAACAGTGCCTTTCGATCCCAAAATGACACGTCCCATTGGGGTTTTAACTGTCTATGAGAGCAGGAACATATATCACCTACTTTGCCAGGAATTAAGAGGGGATAAAAACGTCTATGGACTGTCGCAGCCTATTTTCCTAACAAGTTGATTTTTTTCAGGGCTTTTTTTCCCCTGATGATAGCTGCTGACATCTTGTTTGCGTGGAGGGCAGGGGCTATCGGAGCAGGAGCAGGGAGTGGCACTGCTTACAGGGAGGGGATTTTGTCTCTCTTTGCAAAGCTGTTGACTTGAAGCATATTTTTGAGGCTGTGTAACTAAGGGGGTAGAGGAAATCTGTGCTCTGCATAGCGTGGTTGTGATTAGTGAAGATTCCAGAGCTGGTCTGGCCTCACTGAGGTGTGGTTCCTGGGAAATGCTGAAGCCCATGTCTGATGTCAGGCATGTGAATAAAATCAGCACAAAGGCAGCAGAACGGCTGCGATACATAAAATCAAAGAGCATGAGCTTCAAATATTTGTGAGCACGATACATACAGTCTCCCAGCGGTTCTGCACACCCTGGTCCCAGAGAGGCAGGTGAGCGCATATCCAGGCTGGGACCTCTTGTAAAAGTGTCACTGAGGCATTTCATTGCCAGGTTTGTGTTAATTCCTTTTTTTTTTCCTTCTTCCCATTTTAATCCTCGTTATCTCTCCTGTCTCTTCCCTGCATTAGCAAAACCCCATTTCTGCTTCTCCTGTTCCTAGTGGCACCAACAGCCCAGCGCCTAAAAAGAGTTCGGGCAGCGTGGATTATCTGGCCCTGGACTTCCAGCCAAGCTCACCAGGGCCACACAGAAAGGTATGGGGAATTTTATAAACTTCTGATTAAAAGTGATGCATTTTAAAAGTTTTTTTTAATGCACATAGGCAACAGCATGGTCCAAAGCCCTGGGCAGGGTTGGTAAGTGGCACAGTAACCTCAGAGGCATGGATTTTCCTGCAGATCCGCTGCTATATTTATTCTAGGTCAGACTCAGTCTCTATTGCATGTTTGCATCCTTGCTGGAAGTGTCACCAGCAGCATGGATGTGCAGGGGTTCAGGGATGCTAATGAGACCAGAAATTCAGCTGGAGATTGTAGATTTTGTGCTGGACCAGAAATTCAGCTGGAGATTGTATATTCAAAAGCTGTCGGGAGGTATCCCAAGAAGTATCAGATTTTTTTTTTCCTCCTTCAGAACAACAGGTCCTACAAAACCAGACTTGGGTTTTCCACCTGAGATACTTTCAGGACCTCATTCAGAAAATGCGGGGCACCTGTCTCCTGCCAGTCAGGTGCTTTTAAAGGGTGCCATTTGGGCAGGAAAAATATAAACTGCTTTCAAAAAGTGAAGCTGATGTTTAAAAGCTGAATTATGTTGAGCTGATCAAGCCGTTGCCTGGTGAGAAAGAGCTGCGGGGAGAAGGTGGGTCGGGAATGGGATGCCTCTGCCAAGTGTCAAGTGGAAATGTGGAAGGGGAAGCTCCTAAAGACTCAGATGTTGGTGTCTGTTCTCCAGGTTCATACACAGAGGAAACAAACACCATCTTAAAGTGAATCATAGGAAAATAGGGCAAGGGAGGACATCAGGGCAACCCCACATCCAAAGGAAAGCATCTCTCCTGAGGTGACAGGTGAGGCTTAAAAGTCTCATATGATGGAGATTTCACAACCTGCCCAGCAAGGCCACGTACCAAGATGTAGAGGACACCCAGGGTGACAGAGTGGGCTGGGGAAGGACCAAAGGCAGGTCCTATTGGGTGTCACCCTGATCAAACTGGGAGGGAGAAGGAGAGACTGGTTCAAGCAAAGCAGCACCTGAGCAAGGAGATGGTGAAGGACAAGGCATTGTACAAACCTTTGTGGGAATCACCTGCGAGTTGGCCTCGACTTTCCCAAACACCACCTTATTTCCTAGGCAAAGCATCCCACTGGTTAGGTCCTTTTATTCTTTGACAGTTGTTCCTTGATTGTTTCTTTCTTCCCAGCAACATTTCTGCAGGTATTACCAATTTAAATTATATCCCAACCTGGAAAGGTGATTTTAGAGCATTAAAAAACTTCATCTGGCTCCAGTTGCAAGCAGCTGGGGGTCCTCTGAAATGCTTGTAGAGGCAGACAAGGTTTCAGGACTCAAGAAACTATGGAAAAAAGTACCTCTTTCTTCCTCAACAGGTCTCCTGGGTGAACCTGCAAATATATCTGTTGTTTTGGGGATGAAAATAATCCAATGCTGTAGGTGTGTAGAGTCAGCACAGCTAAGAGGGATGGAGCTGGGGTTTTTATGTATATCTGTAAGAGTTCTTGATTTCTTTACAAGAAAATGAGCAAGATGCAACACTGAATTTGCACTATCAGCAGTTAGATAACACGTTTGCAACCAAACATTCATGTCCCAGAGTTGGTGTGAAGGTAGAGACCCAGGCGCTGTTCCTACCCTCCCATTGCACCGCAGCCTCATGCAAGCAAGACGCAGAGCAGACTGAAATCTTTCATCCAAGACCTTTCGGGAGGTTAGAGGGAGGGTGGTGGGCTATGGAGTCTGAAAGAAAGCAGGGGAGGTGCCGGTGGACTTGCAGCACCCGTGGTGCTGATGCAGGAAGGAGGGAGAGGGAAGAGCAGAGACCTGATGAGTGACCAGGCGGTGGCCGTGTTTCTCCTCCCCGCAGCCCTCCACCTCCTCGGTCGCCTCGGATGAGAAGGTTGATTACGTGCAAGTGGACAAGGAGAAGACGCAGGCGCTGCAGAGCACCATGCAGGAGTGGACTGACGTGCGGCAGTCCTCGGAGCCCGCCAAGAGCACGAAGCAGTAGCGCCTGGGGCAGGCAGCAAAACAGGCAAATGTCCCAGTGGTTTTCCCCAGCTGGGGCACCGCCGGGCTGCCAGCTCCACTTGGGCTGGATTTCTAAGACTTGTCTGTGGAGGGGGTCTTCATTATTTTTTTTTCTTTTAGGACAAAAAGAAACTTAATTTCAGGGGAAGACTTGGCGGATACTGTTTGCCAGTGATAAAGACCAACTATGTTCGGTGGCTAGGTTTGTGCTTTAGCTGCTGGATGCACTATCCAGGAACTTCGACTTAGCAATACCAGGTTTCACCCTACACATCTTTTGCTTACAGCTATTAAAGCCACCTTGTATGTGCTAACACTGCATCATCTCTCCCCGTCTTCTTCCATACCGTACCCCCAAACTGTGCCATGCAGGTTTGCAGCATCTCTCATAGGACATCACTCCCCAGCTCTGATTCCCCACTCCTTATGGTCGCCCTCTTCTCTGCCTCCTCCCAATCCCAAAACTGAGCAAGGACCATTCCTTTTGAAATCACTTTTGTTGTCCCGTCTCTTGTAAATAATATGTTCAAAACCTCTGAGGGCTATGTTCCTCCTGTTGGGACAGCCCCTGTGTTTTTGGTTGTGGTTGTTAATCTTCAGGAGCTTGAAGAGCATCCAGACTGTCCAACTGAGCTGATTTAGAAGCCCAGGACTTGCCCCATCATACACACACATATATGCCAGCACATGATCACACACATGCATGCGTGCGTGAAACAGCTAAGTTTTTTGGGGTGTGTTCTGCCTGTGGATGCTTTCCAGCATCTCTCAAAGTCAATGGGCTGGAGAGATTGGCTTTGGATGGCAGAATTTAAGCCCTGACCCACTGCCTATCTGAAACCAATTGCCTGTGAATCTGGCCCTAAGAACCAAAACCTGCCCTTTATGGCACCAAAAGAAGCCCATCGAGTGAGAGTCCTACGTCTGTGGCTGTCATGAGAAGTTCTGTGGTTGAGTACGAGGGGCGCAGGGAGGCTCTTGAGACTCTGTATATCTGGACTGGCATGAGGATGAGTGACAAGGAGGGAGTGGAACGCTGTTGCGAGGACTGGGAGAAGGCGGACGCTGTACTGCAGAGGTTGGTCTTGGGTGAGGAGGTCCGGTGGGGCGTATCTTGGAGGAAAGCAATAGACTAATTGAAATGTTGGTTGACGGTGAGGCCTTGGGCTTGGGAAGAGGCTGGTCAGGAGAGTCAGGGCAAGGTGTTTCAATATTAGCTTTAATGTAGCGTGATGGTTGGTTTGTGGTGGGTGCAAAGGGCCGGACCAGATATTTTCTCTCCATCTTCAGCAATGTTTCTTCAACACAGAAATGGGGCTTGTTGACGTTAACGACCCTAGGCTCTAATTATGGGTGGGAATCTGCTGTTGCCCCTTGCCAGCATCCTTGACACATCCAGGCTTTGGGATTGCTCCCCAGGCAGCTGCCGGGTGCAGAGAGCCAAGAAGGAAGAGACCATTTATTGCAGAGATAATAATTCATGATCTCATGAAAACAGGAAGGACTAATGATTGCCATGGAGCAGCCTGATTGCCAGACAGCAAGCGCTGACATGAATAAACAGGCTGACTGCAAACCGAGAGCCAAACAAAGGAGACATTAGAAAGATTAGGTAATAATATTTATTAATTGCTGGAGCTATTCTTTCTTCAAGCTGAACCCCTCCCAGCACCACAGGCTGTATGTTCCACCAACACCACCAAGTTGTATTGATTATTGATGCTTAAGCGTTAACACATTTGTTTAATCTTGGTCTGAGTTTGGAAGAGGCCAGACGTGACCCATATGGGGATAGGATACCAGTCCCTTAAAGGGCTGCATGCTCGTAAAATGAGTCTTGAGCTTCCAACAGCAGTTTATATTTTCTTCTTGCGTGCCATGAAAGGTAAGGATATTAATGGAAAAGCTCTGACAACCCTTTTAAGACACTGAAGTGTTGGCCTTTTACAGGAATAAGGAAGCAAATATACTGATGCTTATGGTAAAAATAATAATCATCTAGGAGAAAAAAAAGACCCAAAGGGGAAGATCTAGCACAGCCAGATGCTTTCTGAAGGTTGGGGAGTGTGTTACAGCCTGCAAGGGCCTTTGCCTCTTGTTGGGGGCTTGCACGCTTGCATGGTGAGATAATGAAATGAAGACCAGAGTAGAGTGCTTCGTATTTCTATAGCCCCTTTCATCACTGCATCTCAAGGGAGACTAAACATTGGGCTTGATCCAGAGCTCACTGACGTGTGCATTCACCTGGCTGGGAGCAAGCTCCCCATCCCCACAAAAAAGCAAATATAACTCAAGTGGAAAGCTGATTTTTTTCCTATTTCATCCTCTGAACTCTTAGGCAGACACAAAGGAAGATGAGGTTGGGGGAGAAGGGTTATGGTGCATGCTGGATGTATTTTCCTGCCAAAACTGTGCTGTTCTCCTCTCACACTAAAACACAGCCATGTCTGGGGTGGATTGCAGCAACAATTTGGGGAATAGCTCTTTATACTGCTTTGGGTCTCTCTGAGTAAAACAGTGCAACTATTCTCAAGATGAAACTGAGCGCAGCTCCAGGCTAAAAAAATCTTGAACTGGTCCAAAAGCCTGGAGAGATTAAGTGATAGCCCATGCTTAGATTGAGTCTTTTTCTCCACCTAGGAGATGGGGAGCTCAGCAAGTCTCAAAAGTACCCTGAAAGAGGGCAGACAGCAGCAGTAGTAATTTCTGATGGTGCAGTGGCTTGAGAGACAACACAATGGCTTGGGATGCATTTTGCTGAGTTGGTGCCCTGTGCTTCTGCGCTGGGACTAAGTACATCCAGTGCCCACTCCCACATTGAGTCCAAAGCGTTAATTAAGATTGGAAAAGCCCTTCATGGTACTGGAGAAACTAGTCCTTTTTCTCCATGTCCCACAAATGTCTGTATTTGTTCATGGGGCAAGCACTGGTATGGGATAGCTCTTTTCCCAGGCTCAGACCCCCTGTTTTGATGATTTGCTTTCATGAGCATCCCCAGTAACAGGCGCTTTGCATTTGGCAGACCAATGACCAAAACAGCCCAAAAGTAGCTATTTTGCAACTGCTGGTTGCTGGTCCCTCTCTGCTTTGCAGTGAGGCCTATGTTTTCCCAGAAACATATATTCCTCCATTTTTTCCGGGATAAGCATCAAGCAAATGGCCCTCCAAACTAAGTAGCAGCCCATAGACTCTATGCATTGCCATATACACATGACTATATCAACCCCTCCTGAAAGCCATTAAGTAATCAATGGCTGCAGTGGAAATAGTCATTCCTGATGGTTGCTGAGCTGATTACAGCAGTCCCTGATGATTAATGTTTGTTCAGTATTTAGTCTTAAACCATATTGAAAAGCAGCTGGTTTAATTACACGAACTGCCAAGAACTTTGTCCTGAAGGCATTGAGTTTATCACATCCACTCTATACTTGGATGCTCAAGTATGACTGACTCTTTTGTTAGAAATAGGTATTTTAGGAAGCTGAGAACATTGCAAATGATTCATTTAATTGCAATTAAAATGGCTTGAGTCTTCACGTCAGAGCCTGCTCTTCAGCTCTACGGTTCCATTTAAGAAAAGGGATATGCTTGCATGTGTGTGTGTGTGTGCTCATGGAGAAGGGTTGTCTGTGGGACAACCATCATGACCTCAATATTTAGTTTTATGAAGTATCAGGGCCATGGCTCAAAGCTCTCCCCGAGCTTTAAAATGACTAAGCTGGTGGTTTTAAAGGCAGAAGTCTCCAAAAGTGTGTATCCCTTGCTGTGAGTGTATGACTGCTGCTCATGGTTCCTTTGTCTGGTGAGATGTGTGAGCTGTCTTGGAGCTGATTTGCTCTGAACTGACATTTGAGTGTTTGGTGGAAAATACATTTACAGCTCTAAATGGATGCCAGGCTTAGGCTTAGTCTCAAGTTGGAGAAAGAAAATACATGCGAG
>JANHGO010000041.1:32335858-32359542 GCA_024606505.1 Aquila spilogaster
TGGAGAATATTTTTGAAGTGGCCACCAATTTGATCACGTGGCTTTCAGACAGTGGCAAGCACTCATTAACAAAGCAGCGGGTGGCAATGGGAGTGAGGTTTTGTCTGTGCTGGTAAATTAAATAAGGCCAAGGGCACAGGCTTTAAAACTGCCCTGTGAATGTACGGATTGTTAACCTACACACTGGTGTGTATTTTGGCCAAGCCAACCATCACTGACCCAGGCACAGTTGAGGAAGAGTGTTTTACATTCCCAAGGACAGGTT
Organism: Aquila spilogaster; assembly: GCA_024606505.1. NCBI lineage: Eukaryota > Metazoa > Chordata > Aves > Accipitriformes > Accipitridae > Aquila > Aquila spilogaster. The sequence goes on from JANHGO010000041.1 coordinate 32,336,124, forward strand.
GTACAAGATCTCCATGTTTGGTTGGCTTTAAAGTGTTTGGCTTGTTATATTTCATAACCTTTAAGATATCAGTGCCTCTGCAAGCCAAGCCCTAAAGGACATCAGGTTGGGCTTTCAGTTGCTGCAGGACCCAAAATCCTTAAACAACACACTCAAGCAAGAACCAGCCTGACTGCCAGGGCCCAGCTCCCTTTATTAGGAGCTACACTAAATGGCTAAAGTAGGCATTTCTGGAGAACATCATTTCTAGCTACAAAACTGGTAGTAGCCCACTACCCCATACACAGTAATGCATCATACACAGCGTGCAGTGGGCGCGATGGTCCCTGCAAAACTCCTTGATATAGCACAATCTCTCCTATACATCTCAAGTCATACCTCACCCTTATTCAAATGAAGGGCAAGAAGATAGCCCAGGAGCAAGAAGTTTGTTTTTTGCAGTCGTATTTAAGATGCCCACTGACCTTTTCAATTTTTGAAAGAGTAACTTCAATCAAGATGCTGAACTTCTTCACTGCAGCCAAACCCTTCAGCAGAGCAATGATCCACTTGTCTATGTTCTTCCCCAGGGGCCATGACACCCAGTCGATCATCCTGAAATGAAAGTCAAACTCTTGAAGTAAATGTAATGCGTATATTACGAAAGATAAACTTCACTTTGGGTTAAGCTTTCTCCAAATTCCTACCCAGTCAATGGGATGGTCAAGTAAGACACAGGTTCCACATGTGGCACTTAGAGAGAAAACTTCAGACTCTTCAGGGATCTGCTTGGCAGGGTGACATGGGAGAAAGCCCGGGAGGGAAGAGGGGCTCAAAAAAGCTAGCTGATATTCAAAGACCATCTCCTCCAAGCACAGAAGCAGTGCATCCCAAGAGAAATGAAGGCAGACAACCCATCGATCAACAAGGAGCTCCTGGACTTAGTGGAGCGCAAAAAGAAAGTCTACAGGGAGTGGAAGCAGGAACAGGTTACCAGGAAGGACAACAAAGAAGTTGTCCAAGCAGTCAGGGATCAGGTTAGGAAAGCTAAAAGCCAGATAGAATTCAATCTAGCCAGGGACATAAAGGGGAACAAGAAGAAATTCTACAGGTATATCAGTGATAAAAGGAAGGTCAAGGAGGATGTGGGCCCTCTCCAGAAGAAAACTGGAGACCTGGTCATGAGGGATACAGAGAAGGCTGAGGTGCTCAATGACATCTTTGCCTCGGTCTTCAGTGGCAAGGGCTCTAGCCACACTACCTAAGCTGCAGATAGCAATGGTAAGAACTTGGAGAAGGTAGATTTGCCTGCTGTAAGTGAAGATGAGGTTCGAGACCATCTAAAGAACCTGAAGGTGCACAAGTCCATGGGACCCAATGAGATCCATCCCCAGGTTCTGAGGGAACTGGCGGATGAAGTTGCCAAGCTGCCATCCATCGTATTTGAAAGGTCATGGCAGTCTGGTGAAGTTCCCCCTGACTGGAAAAGGGGAAACATAACCACCATTTTCAAGAAGGGAAAAAAAAGAAGATCCAGGGAACTACAAGTCAGTCAGTCTCACCTCTGTGCCTGGCAGGGTCATGGAGTAGATCCTACTGAAGGCCTTACTGAGGCACATGGAAAATAAAAGATGAGGTGATTGGTGGTAACCAACGTGGCTTCACCAAGGGTAAGTCATGCCTGACAAACTTGGTGGCCTTTTATGATGGAGTGACAGCATCAGTGGATAAAGGAAGAGCAACTGATGTCATCTACCTGGACTTGTGCAAAGTGTTTGACACTGTCCTGCATGACATCCTGGTCACCAAATTGGAGAAAAACGGATTTGATGGATGGACCACTCACTGGATAAGGAATTGACTGGATGGTCGCACTCAGAGAGTTGAGATCAGCAGCTCAGTGTCCAAGTGGAGTCGGGTGATGAGTGGCATTCCTCAGGGATCGGTGCTGGGACCAGTGTTGTTCAACATTGTAGATGGCATGGGCAGTGGGATCGAGTGTACCCTCAGCAAGTTTGCAGATGATACCAAGTAGAGTGGTGCAGTCGACACACTAGAGGGAAGGGATGCTATCCAGAGGGATCTGGACAGGCTTGAGAGTTGGGCCCACACCAACCTCATGGAGTTCAACACAGCCAAGTGCAAGGTCCTGCCCCTGGGTCGGGGCAATCCCAAGCACAGATACAGGTTGAGTGGAGAATGGCTTGAGAGCAGCCCAGAGGAGGATTTGGGGGTGTTGGTCAATGAAAGACTCAACATGAGCCAACAACATGCACCTGCAGCCAAGAAGGCCAACCATATCCTGGATTGCATCAAGACAAGTGTGACCAGCAGGTTGAGGGAGGCAATCCTGCCCTTCTACTCTGCTCTCATGAGACCCCACCTCAAGTACTGTGTCCAGTTCTGGGGATCCAACACAAGAAGGACATGGAGCTGTTAGAGTGCATCCAGAGGAGGGCCACAGAGATGATCAGAGGGCTGGAGCACCTTCCCTACGAGGACAGGCTGAGAAGTTAGGACTTTTCAGCCTGGAGAGGAGAAGGCTCCGAGGGAGCCTTAAAGTACCTGGAGGGGCCAACAGGAAAGGTGAGGAGGGACTTTTTATATGGGCAGGTAGTGACAGGATGAGAGGAAATGGCTTTAAACTGGAAGAGGGTAGATTTTGACCAGATATTAGGAAGAAATCCTTTACTGTGAGGATAGTGAGACACTGGCATAGGTTGTCCAGAGAGGCTGTGAATTCCCCCCGCTGGAAGCATTCAAGGCCAGGCTCGATGGGGCTGTGAGCAACCTGGTCTAGAGAGAGGTGTGTCTGCCTATAGCAGGTGGGTTGGAACTAGATGAACTTAAAGGTCCCTTCCAACCCAAACCATTCTATGATTCTATGATTTAAAATCACAGAATCACAGACTGGTTTGGGTTGGAAGGGACCTCAAATGCCATCCATATCCATTCCATGCCATGAGCAGGGATACCTCCCACCAGACAAGGTTGCCCAAATTCCCATCTAGTCTACCCTTTAGCATTTTTAAGGATGGGCCATCCATCACATGTTATTCAAAGCACAACAGAGCCTGAAATAGGATTACCCCAATGTCATCAGCATGCTGAGGTTCATCAGAGAATCGGATTCAAGTCCACAGTGGAAAGTGGGGACTTCTTCCACTAACTTCAGTCAAAATGAGTTCAGCTTTTTAGCACTGGTTTGGTGCTCTATATATCACAGCACTGCGTTGTGGATTTTTGAATACGTCTTTCACAGGAGTCCCTAGAAGGTCAGTCTGTTTTTCAAGAATCGTAATGCAGACCTAAAGAGTTGGAGCTGAATATCTGTATCTGTGATGATAGTGTTAATGGAGGTCTTTGCATTGCTGCTGTTGGAGAGCAAATGATGCTGATAATGATCTCTGTGTTACTACTGGTAAGGAAAACCAACGGGAGCTGGATCTTTATCTTCTTTGTACAGGAAACATTCATTCCCCAAATCACATTAAGGAAAGAAAATAGCCTCATATTACCGAATAGCATAGCTAATAAGTTTCTACTACAGACGCTCAGCCAACAAGACGACAAGTTTCTGCAATACTTTATAGAAGAGTCACTTGTAAAAAAATGCTATCAGACTGAGTGATGACGGGTTGTTTAAGTATGTATTTAAACATCTTTTAAAATGATGTTTAAATTAAATGTTAAGCAGAACTTCACGGTAACCAAGGCGTGGGAGCTTCAAAGGTCAAACTTTGCTCATCATTTTCCTTCCAGTACCTTTTGTGTGAAGATATCAGTCCAGCTTTCTTACCCAATCAGCCCCTTGTGTTTACAAGCCTGCATCTTGTGCAAGATGCATAAAGGCAACTGTGGATAAATAACCAACCAAGGCAAAGAGCAAGAATAAACCAAGTCTACAAGAAACTGGGGGAAAAAGAAATGCTGGCCAATAAATAAAGCTTGAAGAGCAGAATACGTTGGGATATTGAGAAATAACAAAAATCAAGCCCAGCTGGATCATAAAACAAACACCAGAAAAGCTTCTGCAGACAGTTGCATCAGAGTGGAGTAAGGTTAGATACACAGTAAATGTGCATGGGGGATGTGATGGTGACTGAAGAGATCATATGGGCTCTAGATGCAACTTTCGAACTAAATACATCCTCTTGCTTTCAGCAAGATGAAGGAATTGGTCAGTGATGAGGAGGAGGCAGAGAAAAGAAACAGGAGTAATGGAAACAGGAGCGATGACAGCTGATGTGAAAGAGAAATATGAAGAGCTCATATACTACAACCAAGGGGAGTTGGTGATGTTTATCAAGTAAAATTCAACTCTGGTGGTTTTTAATGACTCTTTTAACACTGGAGCAGTGCTTTGTGTGGGAAGAATAGGAGAGTTCTGGTAATGAAGACAGGTAATGAGGGAATGACTGGGAAGAAGGGGTAGCATGCCAAGGGGTTTATCAAGGTGGCAAAAGTAAGATTCATCAGGATATCTAATTTTCTAGTCAAAGGACATCGGATCACATCTGACTGTATCTGCAGAGGTGCAGATCAAGCAGTGTACTTCAGGACCTAATGGCGCTGGCACAAACGTCCTGCATGTAGTGGTGAAACTTGTGACGATGCAAAGCTGGGAGGCATCATCAACACAGGAGGATCAAAGCATCACGAGGAAGACCCCAAGGATTAGAGATGCAGAACAAGGATGAAATGCTTTCACTCAAAACACAGGCAAGGCACATGGGAAGGAAATAACAAGAAATGGCTGCTCCATGATGGAAATTCATCTGCTTGAAGAAGAGAAGCCAGATATTAGATGATCTCTCGAGCCACCATCTAAAGCCAGGGTGAACCTCACTGGGAAGACGGTGCACAATCCTCAACATCCATATCCAAGACCAGTGAACTGAAGTGAAAGCAGGTGTTGAAAAAGCCAGTTAATCTGGTCAAGAAAATGAAGAACCCTCCTGAGAGAAAAGCTTGAAATAACGTGGCTTGTTCAGCATAGCCATTGGAACGCAGAGAGGGGATAGGGCTGCTCTCTGAGCATACATTGAACAAATAAACACCAGGGAAGGAAAAGGGACATTGCAGCAATTTATACTGGCATAAAACCAAAAGAGCTATAGGAAGACCAGAAATAAATATAAGCTGCCTATTAGAAAAGAAATCTGAAGCATTAAAGCAATCAAATGGTGGAACAGCTATGAAAGAAAGCAGTGGGAGCAAAATCCCTTCTTGCTTTGAAGATTATAGTTGAGCACTCATGAAAGGGATGTAATATCAACACCTGCAAAGCAGGAAGATGGATTCAGGGATCTAAAGGCCTTCCTTCACCTATCTCCTTTCACACTGGCATGAAACAACCTTGTCCACTATAAGCTATTTTTTACCAACATTAATGGCCAAAATACAATCCTCACCCGCTGCTAATGGGAACAAATAGCTTTTTAAATTCACATGGCACTTCCTATGTTGCAAGATTCACAAACATTCTATGAACCAGGGCCCTACGTTTCCAAAGGAGCCATGGACGTGTCGTGCTCAGCTTTTAAAAGCTCAAATCCTGATTTCCAAGACAGCAAGGGCTTGCATCTCTTTGTGATGGCAGAAGCTCTCTGCAGCTGAAGTTGGGCCCTTTGAAACACACAGGCCATAAGGAAAAAAAGAAAGAAAAACGGAAACAAAAATACAAATCAGTACTTCTGAAGTCATGGATATACATTAATAGGCTCCACCTGAACCGCAATGAACTCTAAAGGGAACTGAGAGATTGTGATGTACATCTACACCAGCAGGTGCCAGGCTTGCTTTGTTTTTAACCGCTATTTGCTCTCTAAATGCCTGATCTAAAACTCCACCCCACATCCAGTTCATTCCTGGGCCATGAACTCCCAAACTCAGTCTGTGGAAGAAGAAACTTCCGCACGTGACCGCTCCGCCAGGGATCCCGAGCAGAAAGACCCTTTCAACCTGGACATTTTTCTTTATTGTTCTATTTACGCAGTGCACGCTCATCCAAAGGCCAACCGCCGTGCAGTTTCCTGGGGCATCTGCTGGCTATAAACACGCCACCAAAACTTCCGCATTCCTCCTAAGCGATCTTAATTACACCGTGCGTGCTCAGCTCACAGATCTTGGCTGAGTAATCATTTACTCATCCTTCGGCATGACAAAGAATTTTTGAAGGAATGATGCAATTGATTTTGCAAGCACTATTTTTAGACACTAGCGCTCTTAGAGGATTTATTGCCTGGAGCTCACAGTAGCATCTGGGAACCGAATCCCAGAGGGAGAAAAAGATGGAGCAGGTTGAGAATTGAACCATTAACTTTAATGTTTGTCCTGGCTTGCTCTGGATCCTGTGAAAACCATGCCAGTCAGAGATCCCTTTCTTCATGCATAAAGTTCCCATTGGGAATAATGTGGGCTTTCGAAATGAAACCTACTTGAGGGGGAAAAATCCTAGTAGGAACAGGGAGAAAAAGATATTTCCAGTGAGACCACATCACACCACCTCCCCTGGGCTAAGTGCATGTCAACATCACCCACTTAAGTGGAGACCTCTGAAGAAAGCGTGGGTTGGAGATGCTCCTACCCAAATGTGGAGCAATGCACTGGGGCGAAGCGGAGCTGTAGGATTTGGACACAGGTGTGCAAGGAAGATCTGGCAATATCAGAGAGGGCCCTGGGTCTGTGAGGACCAAGTCCAGCATGACAAGTGATAGTTCACCCACTGCCTCTTCATCATGCCTTGACATCACCAGCAACTCTTCTTGCACAGAGGATAAACATTGCACAGCACCAAGATGCAGACCAGCAGCACCATAGCCATCTGATGGAGGTCAAGGAGCGCTCATTGAAACAGCTGAACATAAAAGAAATTCTGCAGGTTTTTTAGCTGTGGACAACGATTTAGGGCAATGTCCCTCTGAAGGGATACAGGGACCAACACAAAATTATTTAAAGGAGATTTTGTGAAGAAAAGGCCCTTAACATCCTCTAGAGAAAAAAAAAAAAAACAGTTCTATTCAAAATATCATATGTTAGGTATCCCATAATATTACTTATTTCTAAGAAAAATGAAACCAAATCAAACCAGATGTCACTGTCATCATCATCATCATCATCATCATCAATAGTTATCCAAGCCCTCAGGGCTGGAAGGAAGGACCCTGGAATTCCCCTTTTCTCTGCACCTTGCAAGACAACACCAGCCAAAATGGCTTTTGCTACAATCCGGGGATAAAACTGTGCATAGGAACCCAATGCAGCTTTGGGACAGCTTTTTTCTCCAGATTGAGAATGACACTCACCTGCCAATGGCCATCATCATTTGCACATCGGTGATGCTGTCATCGTTGGTTAGGTTTCTTATGACACCATCCATGAGCTCCAGAGGGACAAATTGGACCACGCTGGCCAAGGCATTGGATGGCACCTCCTGCTCCTCTGCAAGACATGGATGAGTGCCAGCAATGAAGATGTTAGTCACCAGAGAAACCAGGCACATGAGGTCATTTCTCAGCTCTAAAAGCCAAATCATTCCCGCCTTCATAAATGGAGCTGACATAAACCAGCCATGAGGAGTCCGTCCTCAACTGTGCTAGGAGGACAATTCCCCAAGTCCCAGTGTAGCACAGAATGAGGTTGGGTGGCAACAGATGATTGCATAATGTCATACACAGCCCAAAGGGAGGCAGGAACCACAGACACAAGAACACTATTCCTAAAACACAGAATACCCTCTGGGTGCTTTTTTTAATACTAATTACTGCAATTTTTGCAATGGGATGTGACTGAAAAGATGAGGTTTCCACGGAGGGAACATTGAAATGCCCATCTCCTCATGTGCTTAGAAATAGTTGGATCGGGTGCTCACTTACATGGAGAGAGTCTGACCTGGTATTTCCAAAAACCTTATGAGCCCTTCTGCAACAATCTAAAGGTGTCAGAAGCCGGATTAATATCTTATCTCCCACCTTCAGACACAACCACCTTCCAGAAAGATAGCAGGGCTTCCCACCTCTAGATTGGAGAGAATTAAGTCCTTAGCTTCGCTCTTACTTCCTCCTAATGAGCAGGCTGAGGGGTCCCATCGAATCAGCCATTGGGGAGGGATATTTCTGAACGGTTTTGGGTCCCGCTTCAGCCTTCTGCAAAGAAGACACTTTCCATTAAGCCCAGCTGATGCTGAAAAGTGCCGAGCACTCAAATTTGTGCGGCATGGTATTTCAAACCAGGTAACAACTCCTGTGTAGAGAGCCAGTTTGGTTTTTTTTTCTCATCCTAAGGCTCCGAGTAACAGTTAGAGGCACCAGAATATTTCAGTGGTTGCATTTCTGGCGGGGATCATAACCAAGCAAGACTAATTAAAGTCTTTTGTTTCTCATCAAAGTCAGTATCTACATTTGTACCCTCATTTTTTTATTACTATTACCTGTTGAAGAAATGATAGTAAACAGCTCCTTCAGCGAGGGCAGGATGGCCGAGGTCTGAGTCCTCCAGATCCTCTGCAGCAGACCGCTCACCTTGTTCACCTGCTCCAAAAACTCCATGATGTCCTCTTCCCCCTCAGAGACACACTGAAACTGCCCAATGCACCGTATCAGCTGCTGACAAAACAGGACCTGGTGTTTCCCCGTGGGGATGCACTGAGGATGTTGCGTTAAGAGTTTGCTGATCTTGGCGCACTGCTTGGGGCTGGGCCTCTCGCAGACTTTCCGGAGCACCTCAATCCTCAGCAAGCTGAAAATGCTGTTTGCTGATGGGCTTTCCAAGACGAACTGCAGTCCTAACTGTATATAATCGAGTACATAATGGCTTCTCTTCCCCAGAGGCCCGTAGCCTTCCTGGAGGAGGCTCAGTAGGAAGCGGACATTGAAGAACTCCTCAAATTCCTCTGGATGGTAGTGGCCATAGACCTCCAAAACCTCTTTCCCGATCTCTCTTTTATATTTTGTGTCCCCCACGAGATAAAGCTTTGTGCACAGCTCCAGCATGGACCAGCATTGCTCGCTGTCCATAGGCTGCTTTGATGCCTCAATGACGCGCCTCACAAGCCCTTGCTTCACATTGTTGGGGTATGAGGACATCACCACAGCTTCCAGTATCTTATCCATCTTTGTTCCCAGCTGAAAGAAAAGAACAGGGCTGCAGGTTAGTTCAGGCGAGGTCTATTGAGCTTTCAAGACCAAGTTTGCAAGAAAAGCCAAGGAAACAGAGCTTGGGAGTTGTCTGTAACACTGGAAAGGTGATAATCCTTGTGAACTTTTCGTGGTGGTTTTCTGAAGTTTCCTCTCTGGTGATGTTTGATTGAGGCCAAAGCTGCAAAACTGGAACAAATGCACAAAAACAGAACTTCTTCAGATTAGTCACACACTTGATCACTGTTGTCCTGTAAACCCCTTACAACCTTACTCCTGACCCTAGGAAAGGATGAGCCCCTTCTCCTCGAGGGGTTCAGCAGCGGATGACGGTGTCACAAGGCTCACAAAATCCAGTTCCCAGAAGAAACGGGCTGCCCCACACCTGTAAGAGGGGCTGAATGGGGGATCAGGAAGCAAACAGTGGAGTCAAAGTCTTCAACTGGTGTCTGCTGGCTCAGGTGCCCTCCAGAGGCAATGATGTTCCCAGTGATTGTTTTCGCAGTCGGGAGAGAAAAGCCCTGGGAAGGAGAGGTACACAGTAGAAGAGATGTACATTTGACATTTACACTGCACTGTTATCTACCCCAGCTCAGAGCAGAGGGAGAGCTGCAGTCTTGGCTGTCCTCCAGGGACTTCCCACATTTGTATGCAGGACCAAAGTAAGGAGGAGAAACTGCTGAGTCAGGCAAAGCTTCCCATTCGTCACAGCCTGGACTCAACAGCAATAAAGTGTTAGAGAGTACTGAAAAAACCCTCAAGGCTTTCCTTGGAACAGTTCAGAACATTTACAGCCAGGTGCTGGATGCACTGCTGCACAAGAAACCCTGTTACAGACTGATAAAATCAGATAGACAGAATTTCCTAAATCATATTACAGGAAACAACAGCAGGTCCCCCCAGTGCTACATGGCGTCCAAAAACACTGTGAGACTGTCCCTTCCTGCATATAGCCTGAAACCATCCCTGGGAGAGGAAAAAGGGAAGCATGCATCATCTTCATTACCTAAATGAGAGATCAAGGCAGGATAAGTCCATCCATACTCATCTGTGTCCGACTGCAAGGAAAGTCTCTTTTCTGTTTTTCAGCTTCCCAGTCTGCAAAACAAGGACAACACACAGTGCTCCCTAGTGCAGTCCTTCCTAGGATTGGCTGATCTTTCATTGCAAAGCATTTGGAGCTCCTCAAGTGGGTAGCATTATATTAATCAGAAGTATACATGCAGATGGCATATACCTGCAGCCTAAACTAGTGAATGGCAACTCTGTCCAAATCAGGGGGCTGAAACAGTTGAGTTCATCCTTTCATCCTAAGCCAGTCCATGATTCTATGACTCTATACCTCAACTTTGATTTTCACAGATGAAAAGCAGAAGGAATCTCAGAGGATGCAATACAAGGACCATCACATCCCTGGAGTAAGCCTGTGTCTGACCCAGAGATTGTCTTCTCCTCTGGTAGGCATCTTCATGCTGGTGGGGAGGAAACCAGGCCGGATGCAAATCTTGAGCTTCCAGAAATGGAAGGACACAGTTGTCCTGTCTGTAGCTCACTGATCAACAAATATCACAACAGTCACCAGTTTTAACATTGCCAAAGTTCACCCAAATTTTCCGTATGAAGAGTGCTTCCAGCTACATTGATAGAGGAAACTGCAGCTCCAGGCCGGTGCTAGAAGGAAATATGAGGATGGGTCACCCCAGCCTTGCTGCCTGGTGGCAGCCTGGTGTGGTCTGATGCAGAGTGGAGAGTGCAAGACAGAAATAGGGCTGTGCCCATAGTCAAAATACATGAACAAATCCCAGTGCAGAGTGTCTAACAGTTGTAAAGGAAGACCATCTTCCTTAGTGAGAAAGATTGTAGTGTCTCATACTGACTTTAGGACCTCATGTTTACACACGGAGGACCATTTGAGTTGACCTTGTGGTGGTCCATGGTCTCTGCACCAACACAGGCTTCACAACACGAGGTAATGAACTGCCCCGAAGTTACCAGAGGTGGTTGAACAATCCCACATTTCTACTGTGCATCAGGATACACCAAGCTGCCCGTGGGCATGGGCCAGATAAAGCCAGGACAGAAGATGCCAGCCAGGCAGCCCTTACAGAGGTGATATTTACAATGCATGTCTTAAAACTGTATTAAAACAACACTCAAGATGCATAGTGATATATAATACTAAACACTACAATATTCAAACTACATTAAGAGAGCATGCAAGTGGAAAATGTTGGGAATTAGGATGGCTAATTCAGCCCTAAGACCTCTCCAGACACTTCCAGAGATAATAGTTAAAGGATCTTGTACTGACTTTACTTTTTCCAGGGCCTTCCTGGAGAATGAGTCAGAGTTTGCAGTGAAGGACTTTGCCTGTAAGAGCACTGCCTCATTTGTTGCAGGAATTGGAATTGTGTTGTAAGTAACCCCAGGAACTGCAGGAGAAGGAAGGACAGCTTCATTGCTGGGCAGCTGAATGCTGCCCGGAGATTTGGTTCCTGGTCCTCTTCTGTTAAATACTAAAGAGAATAAATACTCAAGAAATCAGGCAATTATGATGTGTATTCCTGAAGTGGGAGAACTTCAACATTTCTGCACTCTATCACCCTGACAGGGAATAATAAGTCACAGAAAAGCTGGGAGGATTGGCTCATTTCTGCTTGTAGAGAGAACTGAGTTCCTGAAGCACATGAAGTTGCTGTAGAAGGTCAAAGTGTTAATTATTAATCTGAAGAGCCATTTTGAGGTTCCATCTGTTATGTAGCTCAAATAAAACAGAAAGTACACAATATGAGATCTGCACTGAAAAATAAATCCCAGGAAATGATGAAACTGGCAGAAGAAACATGGGTAAAGTCACAAGACTGGGAGAGAAAGGATCTTGAGAGATCTCTGGTCCAATGGCTGCACAAAGCTGAAATTAAACCATGACTCAGGGCTTCCTCAATTCAGACACAGCTTCCAAAAGAGAGTACCCAATGATTTTCCCAAAGAGAGACTGACAAAACTAGCTTCCCAGGATCATCCTTCTTGATTCTCTGAAGAGGTGCAAGGACAAATACCCAACCATGCCCTAGAAAGCAGATAGTGAAATGGAATATAAGCAACGAGCTGCATCCACCATCTTAGTTTCACACTCTCAACTGAGTAAACTGCAAACAAAGACATAACAAAAAGCAGAGCTCAGGATGAAAAGTCACCTTGGGCTCTACCTGAATCTAATCTTCATAATCTGTACTGCTCAGAGGTGTCCTAACATATTGCTCTTCTGACTGTGTTTCCTTTCTTTAATTAGGACTCAATTCAATTGAAGTCCATCCAATTACTTCTAAATCAATTCATTCCCCTATCCCTGCCAGCAGCAGATTTCCAGTAAAGGCTCCTTGGTATTTTTTTTTTCTGTTTTGCAGAATGCAGTATCAGACCCTATATCCCAGATCATACAAAGCTGTGAAAACACAGATCTGAGATGCACTTTACCTTTAGGAAATCATGGTAATAAATTCAGCGCATTCCCTGCAGTGACTTTTGGATTATTTCATGCTGTATAGCTTGATAAATACCACTGGGGGAGGATAAAAATCCCGCCATCCAAAGGAAGGCTGGTTAATAAAGTGACTTCTTCTTAATTAAAAAGAAAAAGAAATAATGATCTACTTCTCTAAATTCTCTGGAGGTCTGGAAGTACAGAAACAAGAGTCACCTTTTACTGTCCTTAACTCCTGCTCAAACAGTTTCTTTTATGTCAGCCAAGACATCGCTGTTATTCTTGCTGCATCCTCCAGGCAGCCAGGCAATTAGGGTTCAATCCTGCAGGATGCTGAGCTGCTGCAGGACGGAGGTGAGTGCACACAGTACCTTCTCAGAGCACAACAACACACACTGCGCAACAGTATTCTGTGAAATTTCTATGGAATTTGCTGTGGTTTGGTATACTTTTTCAAAGAAAATGCTGCCACACACCTTCTTAGGTCTGTTCTCCAGGAACATCAAAGCTATTTTCAGTTCTAATGATCTTTATTTTCCTGCAGGGAACATGTGTATCCTTAATCATAGGTAATGGGGATATTTTTGGTCTGAAGTACCTACCCATCCATCCTGTCAAGGAGGAAAAACAGACTGCAACTCATCAATAGATGCAGCCTGACCAGCAAGTACCGAATAGTCACAGACAGTCTCTCTCATCATTTCCCTATGACTTCTTTTATCTTTAGGGTTCTCTAAATCATAGAATCATAGAGAGGCCTAGATTGGAGGGGACCTTAAAGATGATCTAGTTCCTATCCCCTGCCATGGACTGGCTGCCGATGACCAGCTCAGGCTGCCCAGGGCCCCATCCAACCTGGTCTTGAGCAACTTCAGGGATGGGGCACCCACAGCCCCCTGGGCAGCCTGTGTCAGTGAATAACTACGTTCCAGCGAATAACTATGTAGAAATTGCAATTCCCCTACAGAGCTGGAAATCATCAAATAAAGGCCCTCAACACCGCTACCATATCCCCAGCTCCTATGTCAATGTGATTATGGCTTACACATCCAGTTACACTCTTAATTTAGCTGGGATCCAGTTATTCTGGCTAAATCACCTGAGTTAATGGAATTGACATGACTCCAGCGCTCTGTGCGCACCTCAAGCACTCACGATGACTTAATGCTGCAGTTGCTTTCTGCAGTCCACTCAATGATACAATTGCTGCTTCCCTCCTTACTGCTTTCTTAATTATTCCACATCCTGCTACTCACTGCCTAAAGCCTTTGCCTTCCTTCTTCATCTGTGTTACAGTAACATCTGGAGGCTTCAGCTGAAATTGTACTGATAAGACAAGAGGTGATGGCTTTAAATCGTGCCAGGGGAGGTTCAGGTTGGATATTAGGAAAAATTCCTCCTCCAAGACAGTGGTAATGCATCAACAGCTGCTGGAGCTCAGGGAGCATTGGAACACCACTCTCAGACATCAGGTTTGGGTTTGGGTGGTGCTGTGTGGGGCCAGGAGTTGGCCTCGATGATCCTGTGGGTCCCTTCCAACTCAGGACTTCCTATGATTCTCTGAAAGTACATCTGCGTGCATTACCAAATAGCTGCCCATACCTTTATCAAAATCTGTTGTTTTTCTTGCAGTGACAGCCTGAGAGAGCTGGGATCCTTTACTCCAGGGAAGAGAAGGCTCCAGGGAGAATTTATAGTGGCCTTCCAGTACCTAAAGAGGGCCTACAGGAAAGATAGTGAGGCACTTTATCAAGGATTTTAGTGATAGAATAAGGACAAATCTGAAACGAAAGGAGAGGAGATTTAGGTTTGATGTTAGGAGGAAATTCTTTACTCAGAGGGCAGTGAGGCAGAGGCACAGGCTGCCCAGAGAGCTGTGGGTGCCCCATTTCTTGCAGTGCTCAGTGCCAGGCTGGATGGGGCCCTGGGCAGGCTGAGCTGATGGGAAATGTCCCTGCCCAAGGCAGGGGACTGGAACTGGGTGGACTTTAAGTTCCCTTCCAACCAAATCAGTCTGTGATTCTGTGATTCTAAACCTGCAGGCCACTAAGAATGGTTTTTCTTCCTTCTGCAATGCCATGTCTTTCTTTGTCCTTTTTTTTCTCTAAAACACTCTCACATACTTTTGACCACATTATATGATTATCTCAGCCTTCTGCACCTGTCTTACTTTGGCCTTAATGGATGGACGGCACTGCTGGCCCGGCTCCCCTGCCTGGATGCCACTGTCTCAGCCACCCCACTCCCTTATTTCTCCCACACTGCTCCTTCAGTCCCGTTGATGCACACAAACTCCCAAGTCTCTCCTCCTGCGTTATGCTTCCTGCTGTTAGGCACTCGGTAGTCAGATTAAAAAAAGGCTTTGGCTCAATGTCAAAGTGATCAGAGCAGTAATGCCAAATAAAGCCGAAGGCCCTGACATTTTATCCTCTCTGTCTCCAGATTCCTCCCAGCTCCGTTCCTCCCCTCCAGACAACAGATACACACACATCTCTAATAGATGCCAGCATCCTTTTCCGATAAAGCATCTCAAAACACATGTCATCAGCCATCATCCCCTGGGCTGACTGCAGGAAACGAGGCACAAGGAATTATGTTTCTCCATCCCATTGCATCAAAAAACAGCAGCAAAGGCACAGAAAGCGGGACTTGGACCACCACTGACAAATCATTGGATTTATGGCTAAACCAGCACCAACCACAGGCAAAATCTTCAATTTTCTGAATGTATTGGGCAACATGTGCCAAAAAGCTTTGTCCTGCCTTCATTAGGCAAAGTTTTCCCTGCTCAGCCTCTCCTCTTCATGTCCCCCTGATGAACTTATCTCCTTTTTCTTGCCACCAAAGACTTCTGCTTTCCTCCCCAGGCAGAGCTCTCAGCCAGGGCTGCACTGCTCTGCATACAGAAGCACCCAGATCCCTTGCTGACCTTCAGCCCAGTGTCCTTCCTATTATCAACCCTGGAGACTGTAAACACATCCACTCCGGAAGGCTCGTTGGGTTTTTTTGGAGGTATTTATAGCATAAACATCACTCTTCTTTCTTCACATTTTTGTCTGCTTTTATCTGTGTATGGAAACAGATCCCCTGGAAATAGCCCAAATAAAAGCCATGTCCTCTTCACCAAAGCATACCAGACCAACAGCTGCCAGCACTGGCTGAGATTCACCAAACACTGCCTAACTGCTTGGAGATACACAGATCTCCAATCTTTCTGGCACTGCCTTCAGGAAATATGGGATATGTCCCTCCTTTTAGATATCAGTTTCTCCTGCATTCTGAGCCCTGAGCATCCCTCCTTTGAGCACTCCTCCTGCATTTTGCCCCCTGAACACGCTCCTGCTGAGCGGCCCAACCCCCAAGCAACCCTCTCTCTGAGCATCCTTCCTACATCCGAAGCCCTGAGCATACCAACTCCTGAACAAACTCCTGCATTCTGAACTCCAAGCATCCCACCCACTGAGCATCCCTCCTTCAAGCATCCCTCCTGCATCCCAAGCCCTGAACACCCCTCCAGCATCCCGATCCCAAACATCCCTCTCTAAGCATCCTGACCCCTGAACTGCTACAGCACCTCAGCTCCCAAGCACCCATTGCTCCCAACTTAATCCTCTGTTCAAAGGCCTGAGTATCCCTCTCTCTGAGTATCCTGGCCCCTGAACATCTCTCCTTTGTGTATCCTCCCTGTATCCTGAAACACTGAGCATCCTGACTCCCAAACATCCTTCCCTCTGAGCAGCCTGACCTGCAAATAACACCCCTGCAGCTAGACCCCCTAGCATCCTTTCACATGAGCATTTCACACTGAGCATCTCGACTCCTGAACACCCCTACTACATCCCTGCCTCTGAGCATCCCTCTTGCATCCCTTTCTTTGAACATCCTAAAATATCCCTCCCTCTCAGCTCCCCAGCCCCCAAGCATCCCTCTTTCAAGTATCCTTCCTGTATCCTGAAGCTCCAAGCATCCTCACTTCCAAACATCCCTCTCTCTGAGCAGCCCGACCCCCAAACAACAGTCCCACATCCCGACCCCCAAAATGCTCCTCCTGCATCCCTTTCTTCTAAACATCCCTCCTGCATCCTTTCCCACAGGCAACCCTCTCTGAGCATCCCAATCCTCAAGCGTTCCAATCCCATTCGAGTATCCTTCCCGTGTCTTGAAGCTCTGAGCATCCCAACCCCTAAGCATCCTTCTCTCTGAGGAGCCTGACCCCTGAACCCCCCTCCTGCACCCTTCTCTTTCGAGCATCCCTCCTGCATCCTGACCCCTGAGCATCCCTCTCTCCGAGCATCCCGACCCCCAAACACCAATCCTTCATCCCGACCCCTGAACACCAGTTCTACATCCCAATCCCCGAGCATCCCTCCTGCGTCTCTTCCCCGGCGCACCCCGCGCATCCCTCCCTCTCAGCATCCCGCACACCCCAACCCCTCCATCCCCTCCTGTCCCTCTTTTACCTTTCGCCGGAGCCGTGCTCGCTCCTTCCCCGCTCGCTCCGGGCCGGCAGAAAGCCGCAGCCCCGCGGGCAGCTCCGGGGGCAGGGCGGAGAGAAGGGAACTACAACTCCCAGCGTTGGCCGCACCGGGATCCCGCGTTCGCCGCGCCCCCGCTTCCTCCTCCGCCTCCTGCGGGCCCGGGCGGGGACGGGGCTCGGGGCTCCGGGACCGCAGGTGGGTGCGGGGCTGCGGGGCGGGGGGAGCGGCGGGGAAGGGCCGGGGTCAGCCCGTCCCCGCCCCGAGAGGGGGAAAGTGAGGAGCGGCAGGGAGCGGGCAGCGGGAGAAAGGCTTTAGGATGTTCAGGTTTGGTGTAAATTGGTTTTACTCAGTTATTACCGTTAACAATGACATCGTTATTAATACTTTCAGGATTATTTCGTACTATTATTTTAGTATGTTGTGCTGCTTGCCGGTAACTTGGGATGTTCTCTGGTTTTGTCACCAGATCGGGGTGCCCGGGGTCCCATGCAGCCTGACCTTGGGCACCTCCAGAGATGGGGCACCCACAGCTCTCTGGGCAGCAGTGCCAGCGTTGGCAAGTGACGTGGACACTTAGATGGGATATTAGAAATCAGTGCAAAGCTTGACAGGGCTGGCATGACGTGGGCACAGGCTCCCTCCCTGCTGGCTTGTGGGCACTGCCCTGCTGGCCATCTGCTTGCCAGCACCGCCCGTGGGTTTCAGGGTCATGAGTGCCTCATTTCAGCTTTTATCCTCTGGCTCCTGGTCCCGTGTTCCCCTCTGTCTTGTCTTCTATGTCCTCCTTCAGCAGATGTTACCTTCATTTCTTTTCCCTTCTCCCTAGCACCTGTGGATGCTCTCAATCCTCATAACACAGTATGAGCCTGGCCTTTATTTTATATTTTCTTCCCCCCACTCTCTGCCCATCAGCCGTATTTCCATCTCCCTGCCTCCTCTTTTCCCAGACTGTTCACTGCTTAAACCCAGAGAGCCACATCCGTTTGCATTCACCTGCAGCCCTATGCCAGCAGCACCAGCCTGGAGCATCTACCAGGAGATGCTCAAGAGCATCAGGAAGGTCCCCATGCATCACTCAGAACAAGCCGAGGATGTGAGGAAGCTCACATTCATGCTTCCCATGTTATCTCATCGGCAGAGTATTTCCATGCTAATGCAGCACTGTTAGAAAATAAAATCCAAGTCACTGTTGCTTGGCAGTGCTGCAGGCAGCAGATCGATAGGGATGCTTCCTGTAAGGAGGGGTGAGCTGGCATTTCCTGCCCTGTGCCTGCTGGGAGTTGGAGTCCTCTCCCGCAGCTCGCTGACAGCACTGTGATGCCTCAGCTGAGTGTCCAGAATGAGGTGGGATTGACTTCCACCTTGCAGCCGTGGGAAAACATGGGGTTTTCCTCTGTAGGATTGCTATAAAGAAGCACATAGTGTGTAGAAGCCATATTGCAGGGAGCTGAGGATCAGCTGGGATTGGTGAGTGTGCATCAGTGGTGCACTAAGGGGGGGTTAAGCACCTTGCCACAGCACATTTTGTCCCAAATCCTTCTTTAAACCCAGCTTTCACGTGACGCCTACACACTGACTCTCACTAGGGAAGCACTGAACTGAGGTTTTTAATTTAATTTTCCTTTTCTAAATACTTTCTATTTTATTTCCACCCTCTGTATGCTGTTCTTTTGTATTTTTTTCCTCCTATCATGACTTCTAGACATCAAGCTGCCTTTGCTGTAGTGCCCATAATACAAATTCCCAGCTAATGGTCTTTTTCCTCTGCAAAACCATCCCCTTGAGAAGGGACAGGAGACAAAATGGCTCTTCAGATACAGCCATAGCGAGTGCTATAGGTCTGCTGCCTCCGCCTGTGCTCAGACCCAGATTTTTCAGCTTAATGACCACTTTTACCAGTGTTTTGTGGAAACAGGGATTTTTTACCTCAAACCAAAGCACTGCTGTAGTCAGATGTGCTGGAGCAAAGCGAATGTCAGAAGCTGGGAACAGAGTCCAGCACCGACGGAGCACTGTGCCTTTGGCTGATTATCTATGTGACATTAATGCACTCTAACAAAGCAGACTGGGGCCCAGTGCTGGGAACAACCATCTTCTCTGGTCAGACTCTACCTAATGTCTACCTAACCATACAGGTGCTTGGATACTTCTTTTCCCATCTCTCCTTTTTAGCTGAAATCAACCAGGCTGCTCACAATGCAAAATCGCTTCCTACGGTGCATTACCTGGCCAGACCCACTCAACATTTATCCAGACACCGTGGCTCTCAGCAGCTCTCCTGGGCAATGCTCACAAGCCAGGGAGGTTTTAGTCTGGCTCCTTGTCCCGATACTTAGCAGAAATGGTCCCTGTCTTGCTTGATTGTTATTGCTACTTAGGCTCTCCTTCTTGTGCCCACCTGAATAATTCATCTCGTGGTTTTGCTGTGTGTGTGCTTTGCCTCTTGCTATTACTCTACAGCTCTTTCTTAACTAAGCTGTGTTTCACTGTTTCAAAGACGGGTTTCCAAATTTTTGGTATGAGAGGATGTTTTATAGGTTGGCTACTGAAGGGTATACTGTGTCTGTGACCAATTGCTGCTGCTTTTCCTTCCTCACTCCCAATAAGTACTTGTGCTTGGGTTTACTTCTCAAGGAAATCAAGGCTCTGCTGCATGTTCTCCCAGATAAAATCATCATTTTGTTTTCTGTTTAGTATCTTTTGTATCTTTTCTCTGCCCTGCCACTAATAACAGCTCTGGCTAAGCTAGTGTTATCTTTGTTTTGTTAATGCAGAGTCAGCTTTCTTCAAATCTTCAGGGAGACTCTTAAACAGAACTGGGCATAGAGTCTCCTTCATGTTCCATCGAATTGTTGTTTCAGGGTGGATTGTTTTTAATGGAAATGATCAAAATTAACAATTTTGCTCAGGGTAAGGAACAGAAAGACTCACGTTAAAAAATTACTTCTCCTCTACTTTATATATATACACATATGGATCTGTTTCTTAAGGATAGGGCCCTTGGATTTTGGTTGTTGGTTCCTTTTCTGAAAACTACATATACTTATAAGTTTAGAGTTTACATCAACCTGCTCTTTCTGCCTGAAAAGAATAAGACTGTGCTCATTTTTCAGAGTGGTCAAATACTTAGCATGTGTGCTAAGTATTTATTGTCAATACTAAGCATATTTGTGCCATTTGTGCCATTTTTCCTTATGGAGGCACATCACAAGCGATGCATTTCTGGATGACTACCATACGCTTGTGGTTTTTTTTTGCCAAGTTGGGTGAAAAAGGCACTCAGTTAAATAATAGATGCAGAATTTTATGTATTAGCTAATTAAAGCATTTTTTAAATGGGATGAATGCAGAAGAGGGGAAATTAGCTTATCCAAAGCTATTTTACATTTAAAATTATTAAACAAAGGAAGTGTTGCAGCTAATGGAAGTACCAAACTGGTAGTTATAACTATGTGAAGATGTTCGTAAGTGAAAATGAGTGGATTTTGTCATTTCCCACACTGTTTCACACTGTAATGTAGTGTTATGGATTATTATGTGTCCCAGTACATCTGAAAACCAAGTTACATCTGTGTTCAAATGTATTTGGACACAAATCACTCTAAAAGCACATAACACCTGTGCTCATTGGCCAAATTCACATCTTCAGGTCTCAGATTAAATCTCAAAGTGCTCTAATCTGTATGGACTTTAAGTACTGCTTTGGGAGCAGCTACACAGAAGTCCTTACTGCAATTCTCTCTTTCCAAGAACCATAACCCAATTTGTACTTGTATCAGTGACTGCAGGTTGTAGCCACGTACATCCACATTTTTGGATCAGAATAAATTTAAGAGTGTATTGAGTTTGAAATGAAAGTCTGCATCTTACCACTGAACTTCTGGGCAATCCAGTGGCCTTCAGGTGGCAACCAAAGGAGGGTAACATCACCCTGCAGGTGGCCAAGGCTGGCAGAGAGCATGAGAAAACTCCTCCTGTGGTGCAGATAAGCAGGCTTGGGCTCAGTAATCTGAAAATATGACCTGTGAAGAAAGAACTGAAAGAAAAAATGGGTCACTGAGTCTGAGACAGCAGAGGAAGAAATGGGCATGGCCTTTTGGGGTCATTGTCAGCGCTGCTTCTACAGCCTGCATTATCTGCAGGGAGATGTAGGGAATGCTTCTGTTCCTGTATGAAAATTGAAAAAAAATCCATTTGGGGCTGTTTTTGTGTCAGATTGTGTTTGCAGAAACACTTTCTTCAGGCATATTGCAAGTTCTTAGGGGAAACGCTTGCTACTTGTATGACAGAACAAGACCAATTGAAGCCTACATATGATCGGGTTAAACAGCTCTTGACTCTAAATTGGGTAGAAGTCTTCAAGAATGGGAAGTGTGCCGAGAACAGAGTGCCATAGGCAGTTCAACACTGAAAGAAGTCTTTTTCCAAAGTGTTTTTGTCTGAGCATAGTAACAAGGATGGTCTTTGGTCTGGGGTAGAGGGAGTGTTGTGTAGGTCTATATGTGCACCTTTGTTTGTCAATTGTATTGGTTACAGGGGGCTAAGACTTATACAGGCAAATCACTCAGAGGATTTACAGATCTGATTATTTCCCCTAATTACTATGCAATGACATACACACAGTGTGCTAAGGGCTAACACAGGCTAAAGAAGAGAGGGGAATGTTAAACTAGAAGTGAAATAAAGATTCTCCTTCAACCTGTTCATTAGCTGATTTAGTGTGGATGAGTTTTTCATAGCAAAATCGCCTTGCTATCTAAAGGCCTAGATGTTCTAGGGTGCTATTACCACCATTATTCAGGTTTTAGCAGCCATAAAAGAATCAATATTACAGCACAAGATGATGTTTTTCCAGTCTGTATTCTGCTGCAACTATGGAACTGATAATAGTGTTATCCTATCTATGATTAATCCATGACCAGTTAGGAAAATGCCTCCATGTAAGCTTAATTTTAAGAGAGCTGTTGGGCTGCTTTCTGTGAAATGACCATAGCTAATAAGACAAGAAGCTACCTCCTATCTCTGCAAGCCAGCACTGATGGGCTTCCTGTTGTTTTTAGCCAATTGTCAACAGTAAAACTGGGAGTGAACTGCTGATGGGTTTGGATTCAGTGAGCAAGGAGAAACAGATGTGAAATGGAGCAACCATATTTGCAGGTCTTCAGCTTGCAGGAATGAGAGCAGAGCTTCTCAGTACAGCTGGGCTGGTTTGCAATGGAAGAGTGCCTCCCTCTGCTCCCTTTGCACCAGCCCTGGCATTCACCTGGTTCCAAGATGTAGCAGAAGTGTATTCTGAATAGAAAATGAGGGAGACTGCTCTCTACACAGGTTCAGTATTGGGTCAGATAAGTGCCAGAGATGATTTAAGAGATAAGGGAAGTATGGTGGAGGGCAAAGGGAGGTGTGTTGTTTCCAGAAGCAGTGATGCTTAACTGCATCATAAAAACACATCCTCAGTTTGTCTCAGCTGATTGCAGGGGAGCTGCACAGAAGCTACGTCAACTAAGGATACAGTCCCAATTAAGAAATGTTCTCTAAGGTAAAGCACACTGGAAGGAGAAAGCTTGATGTGTTTATTTGTTACTGAATGAAACTGCAAAGCACCACGTGCGCGCAGCAGCACAGCTCACTGGCTCCCTGGTAAGGTGACTGCACACCAATGTGTGTTAGGGGATTCTGCTGCAACAGCTTTGTTGCTTTAATTAAACCTTGAGGTGTCATGGAAGATGTTGGGATGTGTCTGGTTCTTACCCTGCCCTTCTTTTCCCCCATATTCATGAGGGAGATGGGAATAGGTGAGTCCAGGATACAACTCTGGAAGTCAGTCATTCTCTGCTGCAGGCACCTGTGAAAGAGATTTCACATTTAGCATGACTGTAAAGCTATGGAAGACTCATGATTTCTGGCAGTAAACTGAACGAAACAAAGCCTTGATAAAGACTATTAGGAGAAGAAATGCTTATTCTCAAGATACAGCCTCCAAAAATATTTCCCCATTTCTAATTTTGAAGATAAATTATTGCCACGTAGTTACCCATACATACACAGAAATCTTTTTCCCTGCAGTTTAACCTTTTCAATCACATTGGATGTTTTTATTTTTTTATTATTATTTTTTTTTAGAATTAGTCGCAGCATCGTGGCTTTTCCACCATGTCAGAACCCATCACACTCAATGTTGGAGGAAAACTTTACACCACCTCTCTGTCCACCCTGACTAGCTTTCCAGACTCCATGCTGGGGGCTATGTTTAGTGGGAAGATGCCAACCAAGAAGGACAGCCAAGGCAACTGCTTTATTGACAGAGATGGCAAAATCTTCCGCTATATCCTGAACTTCTT
>JANHGO010000041.1:32360068-32381835 GCA_024606505.1 Aquila spilogaster
GATTCTTCTCATCCACATACTTCAGATTTCATGAATAATAAGATTATTCGCCTAATTCGGTACAAGTAGGAATGGCTGTTTATTATGGTGCCAGCATGGAGATAACACAGGTTAAGTGTTTCCATTTAAAACACACTTACAGCCTAATTCAGAATCATGCTTATCTGGATTAAGAGTCACTAACAAGGAGATGATTTTCCTTTAATGTATTTACCAATACAACCTTTCAGAATATGTCCATATTCTAAGCGGAAGGAATATTGTCTAGCACCTGAATTAAGGATTGGTTCTGTCTCTGCCTCCACCTCTGACCTGCTGTACAATTGTGAGGAAAATCACTTAACTTCTGTCCTTCCTACGTTTTCCAGTTGGAAAATGGGAGTGATCCTTAACCTATATTGCAAGGGGATGTGAGGGTTCAGTCATCAAGGTTTGGAAAGTATCTGGAGATCAGATGCAGTGGAAGATGCCATGGAGCTGCAGTGCAGCAGACAGCCCTGGGGGCACGTTTTCCATGTCTTGCCATATCACCTGTGCAGAGCATCCAGGAAGTTTGGTTGGGTCCGCAGAGAAGCCTCCCCACATACACACACTCAATATAGCTGCAAAGGGTGGTGCAAACTGCAAATGAGTAAGGGATCCTGTCTCTTTCGGTTCAGCAAAGGATTTCTGTCACCACCTGAAGCTGGCTTGGGTTTTTTCCTGAACCCTGTGAGGAAGCCCTTGCTCTGTTCTGCTTTCAGGGAAGCCGTGTTTGAATGATGTGACTGGCACGGGGAACGACCAAGGAAGCCATAGCAAAGAGAATGGTGTTCTTACAAACTGAGAAGATTGTGGCTGGTGGGGGAACTTTGCTTTGGATGCTCTTAAACCTTTACTTTTACATTCCAAAAGCATCCAAGACAACTAGTCCTTTTCTTTCTCTTACAATGTTATATTTGTCTGGAGGATGCTGCTGAAACTTGCTGAGGTGGAGACAGATTTGGGGGCAGAGGCCCCCAAATATCTTCTAAACGTTTAAGCCTCTTCTGCCTGGACACAGCCTTCTTTTGGGCACATCTCCCTTCAGCAGTGCCTGGAGTGCATGGGATGCTCTCTAGGTAGGATGGATTCCTTCTCAAAAGACAACATTCCCATCAGGTTATGCCTAGTATTTTTTATTATAAAAACAGAGGCTCACTTTTCCTATCCTGGTACATTGAGCCTGGTTTGGGTTTTTTTTACGTCATTGTGAAATGGTCAGGTCACTAAGCTAGCATTTTACCCTCTTGCTTGGCTTCAGTGTCAGATTGTCAGAGGTAAGGCAGTGGGAAACCAGAGGTGATGACAATGGTCAAGCTCTTTTCCTACACACCAGATCTGTGCTATAATGAAGATCATAATCCACTAGCTGCATGTTAGCACTAAACATTTGTGCCACATTCAAGGTGGTTCATTCTCAGCTAATTAACTTTAAGAGTATCTTCACTGTCTTTCCCTAACCACATTGCTACGTGTGCCTGAGAGACCTTCTGGAACATTTCCCTTTATGTCTCATGAGATAGAAGGGAAAATGCAATAACCAAGTTTTGCATTTAGAATTCTAGTGCTTCCAAAAGTTCTTAGCACAGGGCTGCAAAGCTCAGTATTGCCCATGTTCTTGTTTCCCAAAGTAACTAGTCTGTTGTTACATTAAGCTGACCTGTGAACAAGCATAAAGAAGCATTTTGTTAGTGTTGTAAAAAACAGTGAGATAAATGTATTTCTACTGTCCCAAGCTGTAACTGCATGAACAACACAAATCAGCATGCTGAGGGTAAAAATGCACATTCTGCAGCTATTGGCAGCCTGTTACGAACAGCTGCCCCTGTCTGACTTGGTGCTAAACCAACATGATATATGTGGGACCATGTTGTTAAGAACCACTGACTGGGCTTGAAGCCCTCAGAACCATTAAACCTGGCAAGTTTGTGAATTTTGAGGATTGTAAACAGGATTTTGTGGCCAAATTCCAGCTTGAGTCACTATATTCTTCTAATTTCAGTTGCATTAGGAAGAGCTCTTTTTTCCCCCATCCCTGTCCTGAATTATAAAGCGGGAGTAATCTGTTCCAGGGGTTGCTGCATGCCACTAACAAAGCAAAGCAACCCCTGTGTGAAGCTTATTTCTGACATGAGTTTGCCAGTCAGCTGGACATTCACAGGGATGATCTATGCAGGTAATATGATTATGATGTGTAAAATACCATATATAAACCCTCTTTCATCAAATCTATGCCTTGAAACAGATATGCCTTTGCTGAATTTATGGTAACAGAGCTTTTGGGGACTGTTGACAGTATTTCTTTTTAACCCACACTCTTGAAAGTAGATTTTAAATGATCTGTAACGGACGTTCTTGTATGGCAAGACTAGAATAATACTTACCTGCAGTAATTTGTTTCCTGTCAGCTTGAGTTTATCCAAAGGTAAGAGCAGTGGGCTTAAATCTCATCTGGAAGAGGGGGGAAAGTCTGATCTACACCCTTTAGAGCTCTGGATCAGTACTGCTTCATTCTGTTTCAGCAAAATAAAAATATTCCCTGGGAGAGTTGAATCGTTACTGCATTTTCTGATGAAAGGCAAGTAAGAGGAGTCCATAAAAGCACTATGCATAGCTTAATCTAGAGCATTTACTCCTCCTCTTTGCTCCCATCCCCTTTTCTTTTCTTTGGACAGTAGCAGCACCCACACTAAAAGCAGTTATACAGTTTCTTAGAAGTCTAAACAAGAAATTACGAGTGCCCCAACCTGGCCTAGACAGTAACTGGGGTAATTCTGCTGACATGGAAATACGGGTTTCAATCCCCACAGATTGAGGAGAGAACTGAACTCCGGTCTTCTCCTGGAGTGTTTTAACCCATCAGTCTATTATGCAAAAGATGGACGACTTGAATACACATTTATCTGTGCTCATGTAACTAAATCAGGCAAAGATACAGCTGGCCACAAATCTCTGTCATTTATTAACAGGCAGAGAGATGCAAAATATCTCTCTTCTATATGCATATGAGCTGCAAAATTTCCAACAAGTATAAAGACGTGAATGAAGATAGGCTTTGGGAGGAATAGAAAAACTTGAGATACCTCTAAATTTCTAAGCGGAATAAACATCTTTAAGCATGAGATACTATTTATAATGCCACAGTCGTTCTGCATGCTAATCGAGTATGTGAAATAAGCAGTAAGTGAATCACTTGCGATTGCAGTCAAACATATGTTATACAAATGCTGTTGCTATTTCAGACTACACACTAAGCTAAATTTATAGTTGCTCCCTAATTTTGCAGTCTGTGAGTTATGTTATAATGACTGTTTATAGGAATGTTCTCCCTCCAAAACATTTGTTCCCCCTTTATCTAGATAGCTGGCTTTTGTTTACCTTCTTTTTCTGAGCCCTAGAGGCGTAACTTGCTTTTGTTTACCAGTCAACAGGACTGATGATTCTTCTTCTCAAGAGTTCCTGAATTAAAAGTGAACATGCACAAAGCCATATTAAGTACAGCACAACCCCATTGCTAGTCATGAAAAGCACTCAGCATTTATTAGCAGTAACACCTAAAAATTATTTCACTGTTGAGTGTAATATTCACTCTCAGAACAAACTAATATTCTTCCTGTAAGGGTGTGAGAACAAGGAAAGGATCTAGTGAAGGTTTTTTCCCTTACAGTTTGAAGGGTGCTTTCTTCCACATCTTGGTGCCTAAGTCCTGTTCCGATGCTGCCATATGCCTGTCTCCCTCCACACCTTCGTGTACAAAATGAGGCTAAGTCCTGCACTTTTTTCTTGAACAGCCTACATGCTGAGAGAGCCACTGAATAGAGCGATCAGTAGTGTTAGAGCAGAAAAATACCAGAGTTAGGGCAGATGATAAACAAGTTATTAGCTGTAGTCTAATGGGATTTTCAGATATGGGCATGTCCATAGCACAGCGGGATTTCTTATATGACAAAAAGCATCTTAATGGAGTCCAGAAAGAATCACTCACAGATTTCTGTATGTGTTTTTTAGGCTTGATAGCTCTTAAATATCTAACAATGTCCAGTTATAATGGACTGAAACCATACATAAATATTAAGATATCTTTGGTTCATGCAGCTGTTAAGGATCAGTAGGAGTTGGTGGGATGAGTGTTTGTTGCTGCAGGCGGTGGTAGGGAAATAGAATAAATAGGTGAAGGAATTCACATGTTAACAAGAAATCCAGGATTTAGAAGGGAAACAATAAAGAATCTTGATGTGTTCAGTAAAAAAAACAGCAAGATAACAATGGAGACAAAGATTTTGCTATGGAAGGAGGCTGTGATTAGAATGACTCACCGGTCCTTTCCAGTTTTAATCTCCTATTATGCAACTTAAATATTGGTCATGCCAAGAGTTACACTAATAACTTGTCAGGAGTAGACAGCTTTGCTTCAGTTTGCATGTGCTTTAAATCACCAAACATATGCACTGCTGTAGTTACCATATTTTAACTTGGTTGCTGAGTATAAATTGCTGCTTGAGTTCACTGGCAGTAAATACCTGCAATCAATCAGATTTATTCCCAGTCTAGGAAAGGCTGGTGGGGTCCATATATAAGGTTGACAGGAGTGATAAATATTGCCTTCAGCCATAGACTGTGGAAAATAAATCCACAATCTTCTGATACTTCACAGATAAATGGAGAAGTTATGAAGAAGACTCCTTTGGGGAATTTAATTTTCACCCCATCTCTTTGAATTCGGTGTCACTGCTCAGAATTTCAATATATTTTGAAATATTTAACTGCCATTCTGTAATGACTCCCGTATCCACACACTGATGAACACAAACATGCAGGGTACAAGCAGTGCTAGTATGTGACCCTCCCAATAAGTCTTGTATGTGAATTAGTACAGGCAGTCATGCAGATACTCTGTGCAAGACGGACTGGATCGAGCATAAGTATGCAGATCATGCTCTCAGATTCACTTGGGAAAAACACAAGGTAGGGTTTCCCTATGAATTCAGAAAAAAAGGAGCTATAGGGGAGGGCTGTATGGAATAATTCCTTTTCTCTTCTCCCTCTTGGCATTCCCCTCTCTCTTATTTTCTTGCTCCTACTCCTAACTGTAGGATTTTCCTGTTGATCAGAATTTGGTCCCCAATTCACTAAAAGCCATGATTTTGAATGAATACTATTTGGAAAGTGTCAAAAGATGGTTTTTATTTCTTACCACTTTCACAGAGAGCCTGTAGGGCTACCACATTTAAAAATCTGGTTGCATTTCTCTGCCTGTAACTCTTTTGTGAACTGTCACTAATACATATTTTAGAAAACAGTAAATAAAATGTGAATGAAGCAGGAGATGCTCTGCCTGACATACATTTCTCGAGAAGAAAGCATGCAGCAATGTTTGCTGAATCTGTAGCTTTTCCTCTAAGGATTTTACACAGTGCATCATTGCAATGCTTACCTATACATCTCCATGGCTGAGAATTGTAGGAAGCTCGCCAAAAATTAGTGCAGTGGCAGAAAACTTGGATGAACAAGCCTTCCTAAATAATCACAACCATTTTAAATGCATTAGCTCATTTACGTTTCAAGCATTTATAAAGAGGATTCATTTCTCCAATGAAAACCCTTCTTAATCCTTAATGCTTTACCACTGTTTAACTTGTCTCTAGTCTCAGAGTTTGAACAAACCATAATATATTGCTGCTGTACAGGAAAAAAATAAGTTTAATATTATCTATATAATTTCATGCAGCCCTTACAAGGTACTATTGCTAGATAGGTGTAGGTTTGCTGTAAGGAAGCAAAAAGGCATCAGCCTTGCATGCATCCACCCTACAGGCTGGCAATTTCTTCTGGGTATTAAAAATTTGAGCTTTTTCCTCTGAAAGAGCACTTTATCCCTGGAAGCTGACTCAGACACGAGTGACACTGGTTGGAGATGGCACCTCCCTCAAGCAGAGGTAAGCTAAGTTGAAGTGGCTTCTGCCCAGTGCCAGGCAGCTGTCGGCATGAGAGCTGCCATAAATTCCTCCATGCTCTTCACCCAACATTAACTCACCCACAGACACCGTGTTTCTGGGCACGTGAGTGGGCACTGGTCTCTGTCCCAGATGGCCACAGTTAAGCCTGTGCTGATGGCAAGCAGCACGGTGGGCTCCCCAGCACCCTGCCCAACATCGCAGAGGGGATGCAAAGGAGCATCCAGAGAGAGATCCTAAAAGATTACGCAGATCCAGGGTGAGCTAGAGCCCTCCATCTCTTTAACCATATCCCAGGGACAGGAGAGCCTCCTGAAAGAAGCAATGGCTGAAGTTGAGCCCTGTAGGAACAGCATTTCTTGGCTCTAGTAAATACAGAGGAGCATGAAGGGATGGAGTTGGGGCTGCGCTAAGGTGATGCCAACCCTGTGTGAGACCAATAACGATGAACATGGAACTGGCACCACAGCCTGTCCCCTCCTCCTCACTGACACGCTGGCCACGAGGAGCAGCCCAAGCCCAGGCTGCTGCAAATCCAGCCCCACAGCGGTCCTACACCACCCCCCAACACCCCCTACCTCCAGACATGGTCCCACACCCACCTAACCCCACAACACCCAGGACCACCAACCCCCCACCCTCACTGCTGGTCCCACACCACCCGATCTCACATCACCCAGGCCCAACCCCACTGCTGGTCCCCCACCACCCGATCTCACATCACCCAGGCCCAACCCCACGTAACCCAGCCCACCACCACCCAACCCCACACCATTCAGGTCCAACACCAGCCCACTCCTGAACCCCAAACCCAAACCCAAGCCGCCCCCCCCTCACGCAGAGCAACCCTCCTCACAGACCACCCGCCCAACACAGCCCCCCCGCGCATGCGCAGTACTGCGCCCGAGGCCGCGGCTGAGCGGGAAGGGGGGTGTGAGCGGCACGGCGCATGCGCACCCGCCGCCGTGGGCGGGGCCGTGGCCTTTAAACGTTGCCGGCGGGCCGCCGCCCGTACGGCGCATGCGCGGCGGTTCTGTCAGCGCGGAGTTGGGGGGGGGCGCGACATGGCGGCGGCGGGCGGCCGCGGCTGGTTCCGCGCTTTGGCGCTCGGCGTGTCCTTCCTCAAGTGCCTCCTCATCCCCGCCTAGTAAGGAGCTTCCCTGGGGGGTTGTGTATGGGGGGGACACGGCCTGTCTGCCCCCCCCCGCCGCGGTTGGCGGTTGGCTTCCACCGCCCCTCAGGGCGGCCGGGGATGGGGAGGGGGGGCAGGGGCCGGCGTGGTGCCGCCGTTCCTGAGGGAGGCCTGGTGTCCTGAAGGGCCCTATTTCCTTCGGGTGCTTGTGGGGAGCGGGTTGGTGCTGTCTCCTCGTCCTCTCGGCGGTGGGGAGCCGCTTCGAAGTAGTGTTTGAAGGCGCTTACCGCCAATGCTGCTCGGTTGTTCTTCGGGGGAGCTGGGGCGGCTTTAAAACATAAACGCTTTTTAATTTTAAAAGGCGCTGTAGCTTTCTTCCGCCAGGAAAAAAAAAAAAAATCAAATTGCTATTAAAAAGTCAGTCAGAACGTGGAGTTTTGGCATTACATGTCAGGAAAGGGTGAGCTATAAATAATTCTGGTCCTATAGTCGCCTGTGTGTGTCCTTGGCACAAAGTTCATGGAGCATCTTTGTTACTGTTCGAGTTTCTTGATCAAAGTCTTGGAAGATGCCCTAGAGTGGATCATTGTAGGCTTCCTTTTTATCTACCTGTGGTAGTGTGCTCTGAAATGTTTTTCCTTTAAGTATGTGACTCTTAACATAAACCTTCTGTAGTTATTCCACAGATTTTGAAGTACATAGGAATTGGCTTGCCATCACTCACAACTTACCCCTCTCTCAGTGGTACTATGAAGTAAGTACATGTTTGGGGTTTTTTAGCTGTGTATAAATTACAGGCATATTGGGTGTGTCAGCCTGTGTGAATGTTAGAGGAGAAAAGCTTTTATCTGCAGAACGTACAACGTCATGGATACTGATGGTTGGCAGCTGTATAGCAGTGGTTCAGAAACATACCTGTCATGATTTGTTGGCTCTGTGTAGCATTTAGTTAAAAAATGAGAAGTGTCTGGGGAAGCTGCTAGTACTTACGAAGGTGAAATGGAAAAGACAATTAAGGCACATGGGTTATTGGAAAGGCTGTGTAACGCAGGAGCAAGTTGCATGGTAGTCTTAAATTGCTGCTGTCTTCGCTCTTGTCATTGATGATACACAGTTATCATGGTAAAGAATGAATCATATAAACGGGTCTATACGTTATGAAATCAGTCATTGTAGTAAAGTTTTGAGCCTCTGCTGGTGTGCTACTAGCATGCATCGATTTTAATTTAGATGAATCGCCTTTAAGTTTATGATAGACTCAGCCTACACAATTGGGTTTTAATCTATCTCACAATATCTCCTTGAGTTCTGGGGTAAATATCAGTCTCTAGTACTCTTCCACATAAGTGTCTGGGAACTGTGTATCCAGGACTAAATAATTGGTGCGGCTCAGAACTTTCTGACAGGCTGGTCTAATACTGTAAAAGAAATTCCTGCAGATGCCAGTGTGATCCCAGTGCCAAAGCATAGGATGCCTTTTAGCAGTGTAACATAAGCATTTGGGAACATGCACACTGACAAATATACCCCATCTCAACCTGCTCTGTTCCTGCTTCCTCCTCTCCTGTTTCCACAGCTAACAAGTTAACTGTTGGTCAGGGCATAATAATGGTCTGTATGGGAAAAGATCAAATAATACTATTTGATCTTAATAAGGTCTTATTAGAATTAAGACTTGTTGACTAATGAGTAAAAATAATTTTGAGACTGTAGCAAGGCTGATTGTGCTGGTGATTCCTCTAATGTAGACCAATATTCACTGTGAGCTATTTTATTGCGATTTTTTAATATTGGCCTTATTACTGTAAGTTGATATATAAAGAACAGGCAGTTATATATTGGTTAGGTGCAGATACACAAAATGTATGGGGCATTTCTTTCTACTAATCAAGAGATGTCCCATCCCTCTACCAGTACTACAGCTCAAATCACGTTCAGCATGATACAGCTGGCTACTTCATTGTGAAGTAGTTTCTGTTAAATAGAGGCCACTGAGATAAAATACATCAGCTGATTTACTGTGATGAACTGTACCTGAAGAACTGTAAACAGCATGGATTGTGTTAACCTATTTAATCTTATTTTGTCTTTAGGCAACTTCGGAATGGACCCTGGATTATCCACCATTTTTTGCTTGGTTTGAATATGCGCTTTCGCACATTGCCAAGTACTTTGACCCCAAGATGCTGGTTATCGAAAACCTAAATTACACCAGTCGCGCAACCATCTTCTTCCAAAGATTTTCTGTCATCTTTACAGATATCCTTTTCATATATGCAGTTCGTGAGTAAGTCTTAATATTCTAATTTTAGGGAAAGTGGGTAGTCTTTAATATATGGACCTTTTCTAGAGTAACAACAAATAATTATTTGTATGAATAAGCTTGTAAATGCATGGAAATATCAAAGTTGCTTTAACCTATTCAGGGAGAAATTTGGAACACACTGCTAAACACAAGATGGCTTGTTCTTGGAGAAGCTATTGCTGTACATGTGATCAGATTTGTACACATTCAGACATTAGCTGCTGTTTCACATGTTACAGGTGTTTTGTTTCTGTCGCTGGGTTCACTTTGCAGGAGTTGCAAGAGAGCTTGTGTGCACCCAACTGTGTGTTCCCGTTATGTTTCTTATTACTCTGTTGTTCTAGAGTAGAAGCATAAAGGAAACTTCTGACAAAATGCCAGTATCATCAAATATGCAAAGTCGCTCCAGTATTTTTGGTATTCTTGATGATAAACTCATTATTCCAAGTCTAATTTAACAATATTAAGATTGTATGTTTTCAGTGTGCCCTGACTTTGTGAAGAAGTGTTTATCTTACACCTAAAGAGTGTGTGCAGGGCAGATGTTTTGAGAAATATGTTGCCTACCTTAATGATTTGGCTGTAAACAGTCTTCCCTCATTCTGTTCTGTCTGCTCAAAATCTGGGTAGAAAGCTCTCTTGAACTGGAGCACTACCTATACTCCTTTATTTACTTTATTTGAAATGGGCTAGCTTTGCATTGTGACTTTTTTCCTTTTATTGTTCTGACTCAAAGATGTATGAATGAGATGGCTTTCTTAAAATGGCTCTACTAATAGTATTTCAACACAAATCATCCACAACTTCTTAATCTGATCTAACCTTACCTTCAAAAATAATGTGGACCATATGGCTTCACACTAAGAAGTACTAAGATGTTTCTAACCAACAGAAATAGCTCATAATATTGGGGGGGAGGGTGGGGGCATGAAGAGTTTAATGTTCAACTGAGGGCCCTAAATACAACTTGGTATGTTGTCTCCAGGTGTAGTAATACGTTGTTCATTCATGAGAAGTTGATAGTAAACAGGTTATGACAACTGTACTTATTACTGAATGTGAGACTTGTACCTGAGACTAAGTTACTTAACGTAAGCTTTAGCATGTGGAACATACTACAGCTACTGAAATTTAAAATGCTTTTTTTGCTAAGCTTTATTCATGACACTGTCTTCTCTTGATGAATTTAACAAGAATTTTATCGTTGCCTTCCATCTTAATAAAATAGTTTTCTTCAGGTTAAGTGTACTTCTCAACTCTTAAAAGCAACAATGTTTTTGTTGGCCGTTTCAATTAAGACTTCTGTTTCTTCTGCTCTTATTCAGGTGCTGCAGATGTGTAGATGGGAAACGAGCTGCAAAGGATATCCTGGAAAAACCAACATTTATTCTTGCTGTTCTGCTCTTGTGGAATTTTGGGTTGTTAATTGTGGATCGTATCCTTTCAAACTGTTGAGGGTTGTTTGTGGTTTGGGTTGGGTTTTTTTTTTTTAATAACCTGTTATAGCATGTGGTACAAACCCATGAATATTATTATTACTATCACTGC
The DNA here is from genome assembly GCA_024606505.1 of Aquila spilogaster. NCBI lineage: Eukaryota > Metazoa > Chordata > Aves > Accipitriformes > Accipitridae > Aquila > Aquila spilogaster. The sequence goes on from JANHGO010000041.1 coordinate 32,371,029, forward strand.
AAGTAACACTACTGTTTATGTTCCTGGGGTTAGTTGAATAACTTCATGTTTTCATTAGAGTTATTATTTGGCAAAATGGAAATCGTCCAGTTTTTGGTCCAATTTGCCAGAACTGCAGGAGGACCAGTCTGGTAGCAACATGCCTGTTCCTGCTGGCTGCTCCTCCTCTGCTTGCCTACAGAATTATTAGCAGAGAGCCTCTTTTTTCAGGGTGTGGTTCTAAGTTTGTCCCATGGCAAGGAAAATCTTAGCAGTGCTTTATGTGGTTAATATTACATGAGAATTAGCAAGGCTTTTTGAAGAGGGTATAAAAATAACTCTGAAAAGTATTGACATAATGTGCATTGATCTAGCTGAGGAGGGAACAAAAGGGGAAAACAACAGTAACTATTTTGTAGGAAGAACTAGTTTTTTTCTGTCCTGGCCCTTGTTTAAGTTGCCTGCTTATAGGTGGTAGGTGATAAGTGAGGGCTGCTGTCTCCATCCATTAACGAATGTGAGGCAGAAACTAATACTTAAAAGTTCAACAAGTGGAGAATTAACCTCTTATTTGTTTTGGTTTGTATCATATAAGTTGCATGATACGTATGTGGTCAGATTGTTATGCTTCATTTCATCAAGATAATGTACTGCTATTAGTAGATTTTGTATCTGTGCTTACAAATATGGTTAAATAATAACTTCATGTCTGTGTGGAGTGAATTTAAGGTTATTTTCTTGATTTAAGTTCCATTTTAATTTGAATTTATTGTTTGTAAGTTTGGGTCTTCCCCAGAAGACTGATAGTAGTAAAGAAAGCTTGCTTTATTCCTTTCTTGACTCAAGTTCAGATATTCACTTCCAGTACAATGGCTTCCTGTTTGGGCTGATGCTTCTTTCTGTTGCCCGACTATGTCAGGTAAACTTGAGTGGCTCTTCTGTTTGTCACTGTACGTATTTTAGGTGCATTAATTAGCTTCATTGAGATGCTCATATTGAAGGTATTGGGAGCAGCTCAAAGTTGAGGGGTGCTAAGATGGATGTCTAATTATTTGTTTAGTTTGGGGGGAAGAGGAGAACTTGAAACTCACCATAATTGCTTGCTGATACTGCAGCATTGCCTTTCCCCCCGCAAAAGCTAAATTCTGTGTTACAACTCAGCAACGTGGCATGGTTTCCTGCCATCTTTTCTTCTTCCAAGTCACTAGTCCTTAGAAGACGTACCTCTGAAGTTGTGGGGAGGTGAGGGCTATCCCAGTTTTCCAAGTATCGTGTGATGACATAGTGTCCTCCTCCATACCTGTTGTGCATAACACTACTGAGTTTGTAATTTGATGTAAACACTCATTTGTTTTTCATGCCTATGATAAATGTTCTGTCACCTTAGGAATACAATAGAGGACCATTAAATGTTATTACAAAGGGAGAACAAGTAGAAAAGCTTGGGGTTTGTTTTGTTTTTCCTGTAGAAAAGATACTTGGAGGGTGCTCTTCTTTTTGCTGTTCTTCTGCATTTCAAACATATCTACGTGTATGTGGCCCCAGCATATGGCATTTACTTGCTGCGATCCTATTGTTTTACTGCAAATAATGCAGGTAAGATGGGTTTTTCCTTGCTCACTTTTGGGGGATTGTGTTAATTAGTGGGGTATGGGGAAGACTGAGACATGCAGATACCATCGGAATGAAACGGCTGTGGGTCAAATGAAAATTCAACTTGGGTAGCAGGGTTGGCAAGTTCCTTAAAGATCTTTGAAATTTATTTATTTTTGTAAAATTCCTGTTTTGAGGGAGTTCTTTATTAAGAAAAATCAACATGAACAAATGGCAGGTGGCAGTTTGAAGCCATAAGAATTATTCTGGTTATGAAATGATTAGATAGCATCAGAAGCTATTTCAAAGTCCTTTGAGTTTCTCTCCACTTCTTGGCAATGAAAAACATGTTTGATATTCCTCATATTAACAGATTGGGTGCTTCTCTTGCAAGAGAAAATACTGCAAGTTTGTATAATGAGGACCTGCAATGTGGAAAAAGTAAATGCAAACCAACTGTTGAAGGAAGCAACTGAATGTATTGATGTAAAAGGCTGTACGTTTCTTTTAGATAGGTGCTAGCAATTCACTATTAGTGTGGAATGTTTTGTCTCCCTCTCCACTTGTAACAGTAACTGCTTTCATAATCTGTTTGCTTCTTGTAGATGGATCCCTGAAGTGGAGAAGTTTCAGCTTGCTTCATGTAACTCTTCTGGGATTGATTGTCTGTCTTGTTTCTGCTCTTTCACTGGGCCCCTTCATAGTATTGGTAATAACCCCCTTTTCACCTGTCATTCCCCTGAACTCTTAGAAAATTGTCATAAAAATATAAACCATGTCTCATCTAAAGAGACCATTTCTTTCTTTCTTTTTTGTTTTCTGTAGGGACAGCTGCCTCAAGTCATTTCACGGCTTTTTCCTTTCAAGCGAGGCCTCTGCCATGCTTATTGGGCCCCTAACTTCTGGGCTTTGTACAATGCCATGGATAAAGCACTAACAATTTTTGGTACAGTATGCTAATCTTACTATATGGTGCCTAAATGCAGATAGAGCTCTCTGGATTTTAGTCTTCCTTCCCCATTTGAAATTCAGGTAATACATTACATTTTTGGATTGCCTTAAATCACTGATTGTCTGCATAATCCACTGCATGATAAGCTTCCACCAGTAGGTCAGAAATCAATCTTTCCTCTCTGCTGTCCTTTAGAGAAAGAGAAGACTTGTCCATGTACTTAGTTCAGCTACTTCATTTTCTTCATTAACATTTATCAGTTTGTGCTTTTTTATGTTTTATTTTTAGGTTTAAGGTGTAATTTTCTTGATCCCACAAAAATTCCTAAAGCTTCAATGACAGGAGGGCTGGTTCAAGAATTTCAGCATACTGTCCTCCCTTCTGTGACTCCACTGGCAACGTTAATCTGTACTTTCATATCTATATTGGTAAGAACAAATAATATTTTTTGGAAACTTGATGTGTTTTGTCCCCTGTAGATTTTATTTGATTAGCATGCACTTCATGAATTTTAATTCCAGGGCAACAAATAAGTTTTCTTTAAAAACAAAACCAATTATTAGGATAAATGTGGAATTAATATCTTTCTTGATACATGATATTACTTTCTTCAAGTATGGCTGAAAACATGGCCTGTGTCACCTCTAGAAGAGTTAAGAGATTAAAAGCAGTCTTGGATCAAAACCACTGTGCATGCTGAGCTAGTAGTAACCTTTTGTAATAAGCGAGTTGAACTAAGATGCGAGTAGAGATACCGATGGAACTGTTTGGGCAGCTTACGGTGTTCCTAACAGCATAAGCTACAGGTAAGCATAGTGTTCTTCATGTGACAAGCAAAGAATTGAAGGTTCAATAAGTAATTACTTGGATACAGAGTCTTTCTCTAATGAGCACCTAGCCTTTAATTGGAAATCTTTGTTTCAACACCTTTATGTAGTAACTTCGATAAAATGAGTTTGGTGGCTTAGATTCAAAGACAGTTCTTGCAACACAAATAACAGGGAGTTGGCTGTAGTCTTTCAGTCTACTTTTTCCCTCCTGTTATACTGATGAAGTCCTTAAGGCTCTACTCGTACATCCAGAGAGATTCAGTTCCTCCAGTGCTATATAATGCTAGTGCCACACAAGCACAAACTGGGTGTAGTGGTGTTTATTAACATTGAAAAAACTCTCATTGGACAATGGCTTGTGTTCAGGATTGCCAGACTTTTCACTGAAGTCCTGTTTTTGCCTGTTGTTTCTAGCCCTCTGTTTTCTGTCTTTGGTTTAAACCTCAAGGGCCCAGAGGCTTTCTACAGTGCCTTGTTCTTTGTGCGTTGAGCTCCTTCATGTTTGGCTGGCATGTGCATGAAAAAGCAATACTCCTTGCTATTCTGCCTTTAAGGTAAGTGAATTTTGTACATAGTTGGCCAAACTGAACCTGCAGCCCCTTGTTCAGGAATCATCAAATAGGATCTCTTTGTTTTCAGTATATTTCAGAAAATGAACATGTTTATAGAATGCCTTAAGCTGTAAAGTTTTAGTGCCCTTCAAGTAGATTAATTTCAGGCATAATAACATATGGCCGCCTTTGCAATGGAATGTGCTGATGCTAGTATAGCGTATGTAGGAAACTGGTGCGGTGTTAAATGAACAGTATCTTTTATGACATACTAACACTGGCATATACTTTACAATAGTTTGCATAGACAGAAGCTTTAAGTAGAGCTTTATTTGTAGTAGCCAATTCCTGTATCAGCTCTGTGGGGCACAGCAAAGCTTTGTACTAACTTACGGATGATCGGAAGAACAGAAACGTATGGTGTTGCGATGATTAAGCAATCAGTTTAGGAGTCTGACACGCAGGCCTTGCCACTGCATACTCCTTTGTGTCTCTTTGAATGCTGAGCTGTGTTAAGATGCATAGTATACAGAAAATCTCTGTTTTGATTCAGATGCTTGATGGCTTTTAGAATAATGCAAAAAAAAAAAAATTCCCAAAACAAAAACCAAAACAAACTGTGCTTGTGAAAGAATGGGGTTCAGACTTTAGGCTGCATGTGGACCCACAGCTCTTAAAAGAATTCATTTAGCTTCCCCTTGAAGCCTCCTTTTCTCAGTGACAGCTTGGGAGCAGGCTTGATAAAACATTTCACCCATGTGACATGGTGGACAAAAGCAGGCTGCTTTCTTAGGCCTTTTCCTTCCCCCACTGTTATTACTGCATTTCTGCAGCACGTTCATTACACCCAAAAAGTCCAAGACCTATTTGTTGTGTGTCTTGTGGCTTTGCCTTTTAAAGAGAAAAATTAATTGGCTTGCCTGGCTTGAAGCATTTGCCGCTGCTGTCATACTGAAGCTTGGCAAGTGTTTGTAGTTGATTTAGTTCTTTTTCTCTCTGAATAGTTAAGTTTAGAGATCTATTCTGGCAGGGACAAATATAAAAATACTGTAGCCTTTTAGCTGCTGGGCAGTTCAAGCCTTGATGAGTGCTGTGGTTCATATTTAAAAAGCTACGTAGTTTGTTCAGGAGTCAACTGAGGAAAGGGACCTTCTGCACTATGCTTGACAAGAACAATGCACAGTTTCTACTAAAAGGACTTTATACCTGATTTAGGGTAGAAGTGAGGCTATAGTTCATAAGCTGCCTGACCGATATTACTACAAACTGTGTTCTCCTTGTTCTTTTAAGTCCTTGAGACTTAGTGATGTTTAAACTCTTGAAGTGAGGCTTGTGAGAGGTGGGGAATTGGCATTGGAAAAAACAAAAGGAAGGAGGCGAAGCAGGGATGACAATGTTGGCAACCAGCTGGCAAAGGAAAAAGACCATTTGTAGAAAACTCCAGGCCCTTCTGATGTGTGTGTTCAGTAGGCATGTGGTTTTCTGTTGGGAGGGTTTTCTGGTTGATTTTTTTCCTGCATTTTTTATCTTTGAGGCCACATGACATGGAAGCAGGAAACTTCACCACAGGTCCAGTGTTTGGAGGGACTGGCGTGTTATGAAACTCTATTTGACCTGTTCTTCAGTCTCTTGTGAATTGTGTAGTGTTTTGCTGAAATTAAGTTTCTTTGCTAAAAGACAAAAGCATAACAAATTCTTGTCATTTTTAGCTTGTTGTCTGTTCAGAGAGCGAAGGATGCTGGCATCTACTTGATTCTGACAACAACAGGGCATTTCTCACTTTTCCCATTGCTGTTCACGCCACCAGGTAAAGTGTTTTCCTTCTTTCTGTGCTTTCATCTTGCTGCTTTGGGGTTTTTCCTAGAGATGACGTGCAGGTAATTGTTTTGGATTATTTTATGTAATACATTGGAAGTTGCAAGAGGCTGTATGTCAGCCTGTTTCCATAAATACAAACTCTCAATTAGTGAAAAGAAATGTTGGTTTAAGCAGCTGTGGAAGAGGCACAGGCTTTAAGTTGAAAGAGATGGGAAATTGTCATAGTCAATATTTGTTATCCCTCATTCTGCCACAGTTGTAGAAAATTCCCTGTCTAACATTATCACTTTTGCTTCACATGGTTAAGACAATCTGAAACCACAAACCTGGCAGCTGCTCCGTCATGCTGTTGGTAATGTGCTTAAACTAAAAAAAATCACACAGCAGCATCAGTTAAATGAAGTATGTGTAGGGACAGATTTGTCTTTGTGACCAAAAGCTGTTCCTGCCTTCCTTCCTCCCCCTCCTCCCCTTTCAATTAATTAAGAGTCTGTTTGCTTCACTTAAACCCTAGGCCATCATAGCCAGGACAAGGCTATGACACTGTATTGATTGTCATCCTTCTGGGAGAGTTCAAATCCAGACACTCACGCCCTTCTGGTCTGATAATGCCGCTTATTTGCAATAGTGAAGCTGCTGCCTTTAGAAATGAGAAACTTCTGCCTTCTCTATTACTTAATTTTTATCTAGCCTGGAGCCTAGAACTAGATAGCACTGATTTGGCTGTCACTTTTGTTTTAAGCTTCCCAGTGATTTCTGATTTCTTTTGAATAGAAAAACCGTATTTCCAGTGCTATCTTAAATTGTAATTATAATTAGTGTGTTCAGTATGTTTATAGATAATTGAAGCAAGTGTATTGCAAATGGTTGGCATTTGCTTTAGTAAATATCTATGCTTATTTTTAGATGTCCTAAGCAGTAAAATGTTTAGTTCTGTTTGGAGAAAATAATTAAGTTGGACAATGCAAGTGTGACTAGTAGGATTTAAAGATACTGCAATTTATGTGGCAAAAGGATTTTATAATTAATTTTGAAAGTGTGTTATGTTCTTTGTATTTCAGAACTTCCAATTAAAATACTGCTTATGCTGCTGTTTACTGTTTATAGCTTCTCTTCGTTGAAATCTCTATTCAGGTAATTAAAGAAACTTGTTCCCAAAGCCAAGAACAAAACCATTTCTTCTGTCTACTGGGAATGGTGGTGTTGTAAGGGACAAACAGCACAGAAAACCAATGCTGAAGTATCAAACTGAAGTGTTACTAGTCAAAAGATGCTGCTGTCTCTGTTCTCAGGAGGCAAGGCTTAAGTTAGGATTATTATAGCTTATCCTTGTTAGGTTTGAATTGTGACAGCTGCTTGGTTAGTCCCTGCAGGCTGTATATCCCCACCTGTTTGATGTGCTGTTCAAGCACAAAGTTGTAGTGCTGTAGCCTGTGAGGATTTAATTCAGTATTGGAACAGTTATTACAGTGAGTTACCTGGAGACTGTTTACCAGCAGTTATAAATATTACTGTCTTTTTTTTGCAGTAGTGCTTAGTATTTTAATGTGTGGAAGGGACAGGTTATAAATAACATACACTTAGAAGCTGTAAGTTGTCGACATCCCCTGCAAAAACTTGGTTGACAGAACGTGTAATTCCCCAAACTGTCCTGTGTATTTTTTACAGGCCGTTGATCTGTTACCCACTTGACCAAAGATAGCACTTATCCTTATAACCCCTGTAGTCTCCACTTTCCTATTTCCCAAACTTCTCATGGCAAAACCAAGCTGTACTGAAGGATGTCAGAAATGCTATAAGCCTGTATTTAGTACTTCAGTTACCTGCTTTTTGTAGGTGATCCTCTTTCAGACTGCTTTTCCCCCCTTAGTATTCCAGAAATCAATCATTCTGTCTCAAGAGTTCTAACTAAAAACCACTGCAGGAGCTTAGTTTCTGTCTAGAGATGGAGCTTTTGCAAATTTCTTGTTCCTAACTTTCTCAAACAAATTCCTTCCAAAAGAACATGAATTCCCCTGTAAACTACCTGTAGGCAAAGCCCTACCACCAGTGTCCTTTGGAAGAGAGATTGGCTCATAGTACATCCTACAGAAAGCTTGAGGGAAGAGGTTAAGATAAATCTGACATTTTCAGTCTTTGGACGTCGAACATCTCTGGTGGAACAAGTGTGTGTGTGAAGGTCTCTTTTCAGTTGTTCACTGAAATGATGTGAGGTGAAGCAGAGCAGCTGATGAGATTTCTACTTAGACTCCAAGGCATCTTGGAACCTGGTGTAAAAGCCATGTGATAAGGAAATTAGCTGTACTCTGTTATTACTCTGGGTTTTTTCCTACTGAAACTTTAAATTGTTATTTAAAGCCTTATTGTGAACTAATGGGGGATATTTTTTGCACTGGTCACCAGTGATAGGTGAAAAACGGAATAGTTGGTTTTAGTTACCATCATGTATTTTAACAGTATTTTTTTTTTTTTTTTTTAAATTCCTCTGACAGGAGAGAGAGGCCTCTCCTTAACTGGCTTGAAACCATCTACCTCGTCCAACTTGTGCCTTTGGAAATCTTCTGTGAAATTATATTTCCTCTGACCCCCTGGAAACGGCACTTTCCTTTCATCCCTCTGTTGCTGACCTCTGTGTACTGCGCTCTGGGTGTCACATACGCCTGGCTGAAACTCTATGCCTCTGTCCTGACTGAACGAATTTCTGTTAGACAAAAGGCCGAGTAAAGCCGCGGTGTGGGGACCAGTCCCGGGTTTGAGGGGATTATCGGGCACTGTGAGGGGTTGTCACAAGGACATACAGCTCTTGATAAAACACAGCATACGTGTGCCATCGTCACGAGGGGAGGTTTTTCTTCCAACACTTCTGTACTGCCCAACGAGGATACCTCTGATCAGAAGCGCTCATCACAATAACATGGGGTGCGGTGAGATGCCACTTGCCATGGGTAAACTGTGAAGCTTAACAAGGTCCAGACTTCTGTCCCGAGGAAAACCTGCCCAGCTTTTCCAGTACTGTTTATATTTGAATAAAAATCGCTGTGGCACATTACAAGGGATCATTGCTGTGTAGAAGAGAGCGTTGTAACTGCTTTCTGTGGAATATGTAAATTAAAAACTTGTTATTTTTGTTTTGAGCATTTCTTGTGGATTGTTTTATCTCATGTCGAAGCCCTGCTTTTTGAGGGACACCCGCACAAGTGTCCAGCTGGAAACTTGTCCTGTGGTGCTTTGTCAAACCCTTGACCTGTGTCCCTTTTGATCTCTGTCTTTCATACAATCTTTGCAAAGAGGTTTTAATATTCTTCTAACATGTATTTTTGTAGACCAGATTACCAGATTGAGGCATGCTTCTGAAATGAGGAAATTTTTTAATGCCATTAAGTGTATGGGATAATGTGGCTGGATAATCATATTTATTTGCAATTCATGTAAACCTCTGCAACTGTGGCAAAAGACCACATGTCCACAGTTCCTGTAGTAAACTGAGGAGGAAGGATATCGTGTTCTGCCTTGGCAGAATCACATACCCTTAAAGACGGCAGTTACCTACAGCTTGATGCAGTTCATCAGTGTACTTTTTTAAACCCTATGGAATGGTCCCTAAATGGTTTTGCTCTAGAAATGGGGGTCTGGTTTGGATCCCAGTGCTGACACATGAAACTGGGAGGGGAGAGGCGATGGATTTTTTTTTTTTTTTTTTTTTTTTTTTCCCCCAGCAGTTCTTGAACTTTCTTCCATGTTAGTTGAAGAATGTGACACCCCCCCCCCGAGGGGACAGCCCATGGGCTGGTTACACTCTGTGTGTTCTTTGAATATTTTGGAAGTAATAGAGTGCGGCTCTTGTTAGGACGGTGGGTGGGTAGTAGAGCAGTCGCTGTGGCCATTTGCGTAAGCACAAAGCTTGTATATTTAAACTTTTCACAGCCAGTGAGCTCGTTTTCAGACTTTTTTCGCTCTGTTTTTCATTACTTTCTCATAGTTCCTGCTTTTTTTTACTGCATTAACTACTTTGCCATGCTATTTTTAGCTGCTGTGACTGCTGGCAGTGCCTTGGTACCGCTTCCACCTCTGCTCCACGTTCAATCTAAGCCTCAAAGTTCTGGCCAAGGTTGGACACCCATAATGCCCATATTTATCTGTCTGTAGGTGCCATCCTGCATAGGGGAATGGTAATATCCTGGCAAAAACCTCTCTGTGCTCTTCTCCAGTAGTGCCTTTGCAAATCGAGCCGAAATCCTCCAAGGACTCCCGCCTCAACTTCGGCATCTCCCGCTAAGGAGCGGTGACAGCCCAACCTCCTCCTGTGCGGAGAAAAGCTGAATAATAATTTTTTTTAGGAAAGAGGCTGGGAATCCTTTGGGACCCGTGATGTGTTCAAAGGGGGTTTTTTAATGGTTAATGTCAGTCCTGGTACTGTTACACTGGGTTTAATGTGATTTTATAGTAATTAAAAAAGAATAACAACGCGGTAGGTGTTAGTCTTTAATCCGTTGGCAGGAAGAGCTCTGAAAAGGAATTGGTTTTGATTTTAGGGTTTAATTAAAACCCTAATTTAATGACAGACCGGCCTCCCCGGCACTGCGCAGCCAGTGTGGCTGAGCCGCTTCACCCAGCGGCCTCAGGACTGCGGGAACCCCCGCCCGATCTCGGGTAAAGCCGGCCGATCTGGAGGGTGGGTTTGTGGGCTGGGGGTGTTTTTGGGGTTTGGTTTTTTTTTTTTTTTTGGTGAAATACCTAAAAGCGGGGCAGGGCGGCGGAACCCGAGTGCGCGGCGGCGGCGGCGGCGGCGGAGGGAACGCGCTGCCGCACCGCTCCGACCGGTCACCTTCGGCGGGCCGGCCGCCATGGTGTTCCTCCCGGACGAGTCGCGGTCGCTGCCGCCGCCTCCCCTCGTCAATAAGGGCTCGGTCTGGCTGGGTTTCACCGGCTGGGTCGCCGCCATGCTGGACAACGGCTTCAACCACCGTCCCGTCATCCGATCCGGTGCGGCGGGGGCTGGGAGGGAGGCTGGCAAGATTGAGAGAGAAAATTGATTCTGAAGGGCTGTTCTGGCTTGGTCTGACGACTACAGGAGGGTGGCTTAT
>JANHGO010000041.1:32396615-32411157 GCA_024606505.1 Aquila spilogaster
TCTCCAGACTGAACCATCCCGGTTCCCTCAGCCGCTCCCCATAGGACCCATAAGGCGCTGCAGACCCCTCACAGCTCTATTGCCCTTCTCTGGACACGCTCCAGGGCCTCAATGTCTTTCTCGCAGTGAGGAGCCCAGAACTGAACACAGCACTTGAGGTGCGGTCTCACCAGTACTGAGTGCAGAGGGACATCAGCTCCCGCTCCTGCCGGCTGCACTGTTGCTGACACAAGGCAGGATGCCATTGGCCTTCGTGGCCACCTGGGCACACTGCTGGCCCATGCTCAGCCATGCACTGACCAGCACTCCCAAATCCTTTCCCAGCACACAGCTTTCAGCCATTCTGCCCCAGGCCCGTGGTGCTGCATGGAGTTGTTGTGGCCGAAGAACAGGACTCGACGCTTGCTCTTGTCGAAGCTCATCCCATTGGCCTCAGCGCAGCGATCAGCCTGACCATGTTCCTCTGTAGGGCCTTCCTACCCCCACGCAGATCAACACTTCCTCCCAACTCGGTGTCTGAGGATGCACTCAGTCCCTTCATCCACATTGTCAATAAAGATATTAATAAAGATATTAAGCAGGACAGGGCTGTTGAACAAGGGGCATGGAGAGATACGATAGAAAGGGATCACAGAATGGGGATGAAGAGGTGTCATCACCTTCAGGACTTGCAGCTCAGCAAGGAGGTGCCCGCAAGGTACCTCTATCAATAAATCCCCCAAATGCTTTCTTTCAACACAGATCTACATTGAGTTCTGCTCTTCAGGTGAAGGAGGGCCGATGTCCATATGGGCGCTCCCTGCCCGGAGCTGAAGGACGGGCTCTGTACCACAGGAAGATGGTGGTTGCAGGGAGGAGGGCTGCGGGCTCCTCGGGCCGTGCTTCTGGCTCGGGCTGGACTGGCTCAGGGTGCCCGGGGACGTGTCACCACCACACCACAGCACTGGGGCTACCCGTTACCCCATGGGATGGGGAGAGAGCACCTATGAGCATACACCAGGGGATCCCTGGTGGGGAGGACATAGGATGATAATTTTTGGTGTGAGGGTGGCACAGGTAGCCCTGAGATGTTGTAGGATCTCCATCGTTGGAGATATCCATATCCCGGCTGGACACAGTGCTGGGGCACCTGCTCTGGGTGTCCCTGCAGGAGCGTGGTGGGAGCAGACCATCTCCTGACGGTGCTGGGAGGCTCCAGCAGAGCACACGTGGAGGCTGCGTGTGGTCCTGGGGAGCTGTCAATGCAGTGCAAGAGCTGGGGATGGCGGTGCTGGGCAGGATGGGGTGAGAGGCCCCGGGTACCTCCCCTCCTCACCACCCCGCTCCCTGCGTGCCCAGAGACATGGCAGCACCGCGGCCAGCTGGGGCTAAGGCCACGCACGGGCTCATATGAGGACAGGGGCACAGAGCCAGGGACACAGCGTGGCCAAGCCCAGCGGGGCTGGAGCCAAACCCAGCCTAGCAGGAGGGAGCAGAGGGACAGCAGAGCGGGGATGTTTCTTGACCCTATAAAAAGCCTCCGTGGGGACGAGCAGCGGCAGGACGCGAGGAGAGCAGAGGCGGGGGACCATGGAGCAGTACTTCTCGGCCACGCAGAAGATGGAGCAGGAGGTGATGTTCCCCAGCCTGCTGCGAGGGGTCTTCCCGCAGGACGGGGCCGATGCAGCCGCCGGCGGCCCCGCGGACCTGTACGAGCGCTACCAGCTCCTCAAGGCCATCAAGCCCGTGGTGGAGCGAGGCTTGGCCTCCGTCACCGATCAGAGCCCCACCAGCAATGCCGACGCTGACACGGCCCCAGATGATGGCACAGATGGGAATCTGGAGGAGCGGCTGTGCCACCACATGAACGGTTTGCAGCAGGTTCTGACCGACCTCACCAAAAACACCAAAGCGCTCACCCGGAGGTACAGCCAGATCCTGGAGGAGATCAACCTCGGTGAAGGTCAGAGCAGCTCATGAGCCTGCACGCGGAGACTCCAAGGTAGGAGCCTGGGGAGATCCAGGCAAGCTGGTTGGGGGGGAACTTATGTTGCCTTCTTGCCCCATCAGCTGGGCGTCTTTCCAATGTTTGCATCACTGCCCAAAATCCCAGGAGTTTTGAGTCTCAGTCCTTTGCACTTCGTTGCTCAACTGATCCCGTTGAGTTTGTCTTTCTCAATCACCCACTGGCACAGGCTGTGCCACTGGACAAAGGTCACTTTGGGAGCTCCGTGCTGACCCCAAGACTCTCCTGCTTGCAGCACAGGCAATGTGTGGCTGCTGCTGGGTAAACACAAAATATCCCAAACCATCCTTATGGAGCAAAGGGCCTTTTGGCATTTTTGGTTCCCAAGTGCCTAATTTGACATACCGTCTGCCAGCAGCTCAACTACCTCAGTCCTCCCCTAGCCTAGAAAGCCAGCCCAGACTCCGTGCTGGTGACACTTTCATCCCTGGGATTCCATGGCCCCTGCACTCCACCATAGACCTGGGCTCAGGATCAAACCAAGCTGTGATGGTTCTTGCAGTGAAACAGAGCTCAGAAAGAACGTCCCACACAGAAACGTCAACTCTCATTTTGGAGGATATATGGCCAGGAATGAGGACATCCCAACCACACTGTGTCTATTCTCCCCACAGGGTCTGATGTTTGCAGCCCAGCGGCAGCTTTACTCCTGTGCCAAGTCCCACTGAGGAACGTCTTTTGTGACCAGCACAGAGCTTGGCCGTACCATCCAAGTTGCCACGTGGCCAATCCTCCCGGCAAACCTCGCTGCTTCGTTTCACCTCCATTCCCGGGGGATTGCCTTGCAACAAGCAGGGCAGAAATGAGTGTCCTGTGTTATTGCTTTGTAGAAGGCATCTGTACCCTTGAAACAATGCTTTTGTTCTGCATGTGCCTAAACCACCTCCCCATTGGTTTCTGTGATAATGTCACCAGTTCCCAAAGTCAGTGATCTGAAATAAAATGCAAAGCCTTGAGCAAGTGTGCACGTGTGTTTTCTACAAGCCATTACTTTTGTAGAGCTACTGTCCCCTAGCCCATGATGACAAGGATGCCTTGGCCACCAAGGTCAAACTCTGGTGCAAGGAGGTGATCTGGGTTTCTCCTTTGGAGAGTGGGAATTGGGTTTGTGCTGGGATAGTTGTTCCCAAAGCCCTCTGGCTCTCACACTTTGGAAAAGCTTGGAGCAATCCTGCCATTGTCCTGAGCCAGGTGCTGGGAGCCTGTTCTGTCCTCCAGCATCCTTTCTCCCCTTCCTATCTCCTCCTCCTGGATCACCAGCTTGCCCGCATCCCAACCCAACCTCCACATCCCAACCCAATCAGTAGCTGCACATACCTTCCCCTATCCCACACTCATCCAGCCCTTCATGCCATCTCCGTCATGTCATCTCCATCACATTGTGCCATCGTGTCATCTCCACCACAGACAGCCCTGGGGACAATTCTGTCTTCTCTCCGCTTGGTCTCCACTGAGGCTGTGGCACCCTCTGGAGCCAGGCAGAGAAGAGAACGTGGGGATCCTCTGATGTGTTGAATGGGAAGGCTCACCCTCGGTTCCCTGTTGGGCAGTGGTTTGGTGCCCTTTGCACAGGCTGTGCCCCACCAGAGGTGACTCTCCCCTCCCAGATCCATCACTCTGGGGAAGTCCTACAGAGCTGGGCACTAGAGGGAGTCATCCCCATGCCTTTCCGGGCCTCTTTAGAAGGAAACCAACTGCTGAAGCACAGATGCTTTGCTTGAACAAACCCTGGTACTCCATCAGGCTTCAGTTTTGATTAAAGAAACCAGAGATCTGAGAGCATCCGTGGAAAGAGGATTGCAACTGCGCCCACAGCTGTGGGCTCTGTTTGTGCTGCACGTGTTCTCACGTGCGTCCTGCTCTCCTGGGGGCTCTTAGGGAGAGACATTTCCTGAAAGGGGCCTGGTACTACCCAAGGACAAAATAAGGTATCTACAAGCTGTTGTGAAATTGCTCCCATGAACCTATCAGAGAAACACGGCTGGAGTGAATACCACCAGAGCTCATCATTACCTCATAGGCATGAAGCATTTCTGCAACAGTGTGAACATCAGGAAATACCCCTGTTCTACCCTTGAGCTCCGGCAGCTGGTGGCCATGCCCAGCGCCCTGGGGAGTCTGTTCCATGCCTGCTGCCCTCTGGTGAGGAACCTTGGTCCTTTTGGCTGCCAGAACACTCTGCTGATGCAGATTCAACTTGCTGTCAACAAAAACCCCCAGATCACTTTCTGTGGGGCTGCTCTCCAGACTCTCATCCCCCAGTCTGTACACAGAGCCAGGGTTGCCCTGTCCCAGGTGCAGAATCTATCTCTTGCTCTTGTTGAACTTCATGTGGTTGGTGATTCCTTAGCTCTCTAATTTGTCAAGTTAGTGGGAGCCACTGAGCGTAGAGCTGAAGAGGACAGCAGGCGTGGCTTCCTCACCAGATCCTTTTTCTAGCACCCCAGAAGCTTATTTCCACAGTGGATACTCAAGCATTTCCTCTTGACTGAAGATGCAGTCATACAGGATCCCAAAGGTACATAGTCAAAGTCTGTTTTCTCTTTCTTTCCTTATTTCTTATGTGTCTAATTGGCAGAACGTGGTCTTATCTCTCAGCCTTGCTTTTCCATTACCAGACCCATGTTTCCCCTCCTCTACCACCTGGAAGAAGCAGGTTGTAGCCTCCGCGAGACCAGGCGTAAACCCACTGGTTGGATTGCCATTCTTCACAGACTACATTGGAACGCTCTTCTCTCCTGCAGATTGTCCCTTTCCTGGCTAGACACACAGCATTAGCCTGAACTTAGACTGGAAGAAAGCCAAAATCCCTCAAGACGGAGGCAGCCAGCTGACTGGATCCATGTCGACATGTTTAATAGGGTTTCTGGGTGAGAAGGAGCTGGGAATTTTGGCACTCAGCTCTGCCCCACACCCTCCATGAGGCACATCAAGGACATGAGGATAGAGAGAAAGAAGAGAGCACTGTTGCATCTAGTTGGGCTTCTTGCTCCAGGGAAGTCTACAAGCCAATTTGAATGTGAGATATAAAGAGGAAAGAAGTCAGTGAGCATGACCATCAGGAGAATAGTGTTGCTTCTTAGGAACGTGAACACTGATGGCTTCTTGGGTTGTTTTACCAGATGGGAATATGAGTGGTTGAGGCTGTACTTTGAGTATGCCTATCCCCATTCATTCACTGGGAATGAATGGAGGTACTTAGCTGTCTTGGCTTTTGGTGTCCTGGGGCCTGTCCAAAGACACCTGCTGAAGCCACGCAGGCACGCAGAGCTGGGTGGTGCAGCTGAGTGGCTGGAAGGCCATGGGTGGAAGTGCTCGTGGTGTTTGCACAGTGAATGGCTGTTTGACTTAGGAGTGGCTCCTGAAGTGCAGAGCCTTCTGTCCAGCTACAGCGGTACAGTTTCTCAGCAGATCTACAGCAAATGCTGTTGGATTTGCGTTTTGGCCATGCCATGCCTCATCCTGCTAGGTTAGAAGTTTGCCTACATTGAAGTTTCCCCATGCTGGAAGTTACTGGCTGCACTTTGCAAATGCCCAGAGTGTGTCCATGCAGGGTGCAGTCTGATGAATACGGCAGAGCCACGTCAAACTCATGGATAAATGAAGACTGTGAAGAGATGGGAAAGCAAGGCAAGCTCTGGGGCAAGCTGCCTGGGCAGGAACCTTGGTAGGTAATGCTGCTCCAATGCTGGGATCTGTTTCAGAAACCCTGTACCACCAGCTGTGTGCAGGAGCTTTTCTCAAAGGAGAAGTGGTGAGATGATAGTAAATAGTGTCCAAGTAAGAGTTTAGAATAGCCGTGCCTCTCCTCTTTGCCAGTCCATTACTGCTGTTTAGTATTACCTGGCTTGTTCTCCAGCTTCCCACAGGAATCTCCTCCGCTGAGACCCCCTGCAGCAGGTGGGTCTTGGGAATCGGGATCTTTAGGTGCCCTTCACACCGATTTGTCCTCTCTCCCAGCAGTGATAACACTAGTGGCTGTAACATGACACGGAGGATGGAGATCAGATATGAATCACTGCCTACTTGTTCCAGACAAATGGACCTAAGCTGAGTGGCTTGATCTCCTCAAGAAACTAAGATACCAGATACAAGGGAATAATGAGGAGCTGCTCTGTGCTCCCTCTCAGCTGTTTCCCCACACCCAAGCTTCTCATTTCCCTTTCTGATTTAGCAGCTGCTTTCTGTAATCATTTAATTCTTTTTTTCCCCATTGGATTTAGTGTATTTACTTGTATTGGGGCGCAAAACCCAAATATGAATGTTGTTGATCTAACTCTCATAAACAGAAGCTGCCAATCCAATGTGTTAATAAATCTGTTAAAAATACTTGTATGGACAATGCTGTTCTTCAGTCTGGTGCATTTACCAGCATAAATCTGTTCCAGTCCATTGTTATGTACATACTTATACAATTTTCAAGAACACAAATGTATTCCCCACAAAGCCAATGTGAAGTTATTTGTTCCTCAGCAGACACAAAGTTCTCAGCTTCATTATAGCTATTCTTGTGACTCATATCATGGTTGTTTGCACATGGCTCGGGCACAGGGTAATCCTTTTAAGCAATGAAAGGATGGTCCCTGCCTGTAAGAGCTTGCACTCTTGGAGATGTCCTTGGAGATGGGGACAGAAGGAGATCTATTTTTGCAATGTCTACAAAAGCGATGTCAGGGAAAGCAGCGGCCCCAAGAATAGGTCTGAAGCATTATTGTGTGCACGGAGCCAGCAGAGGAATGGAGAACATCTCACGGCCCCTGTTGCTCGCCCTCCTCAGGTTCTGTGGCCCATTTTGGCAGCCAGCCTCTCCAATAGGTCATGGCAACCTTCCCTACGAGAACAGGAAGGGATCTATGAAGATGACACAGCCGCTGGTTATAGCAACACTTCGAGCTTCTTGCCAACCTACCAGCCAATCTCTCCTCATTCATAGGGTGCCCCAAAAACCACAGCGATTCCAGGTTTTCTCATTCTAGCTCACTACAATGATAGGAAAAGCACTGGTGTTTTTCTAGATGAAAGGCAATGGCAACTCCAGAAAACAAACACCGGGACCTTTGCCCACCACCACATCTTGTTTCCCCCTTGGCTATTCCCCATATTCCCAAGTGCTCAGATCAGCACCTCGCTGATCCCTCTCGATCTACTCGGCAAGCATCCTCAGAGATCTCTTTCCTGCTCAGCAGAAAGCAGGTTGGTCCCCATAGACATTGACTGCATCAGCGACAGCTTTCAGAGGCCAAAAGGATGAGGGATTTCAGGGATCCGAGTCAAGTGGTAACAGTGAAGCCCAACAGAGACCCTGGGTAGAAATTCTAGCTTAATGCAAAGCAGATTTCATTCCCCAGGGGGAGAAAGCCAGCTAACCTCCCAGAAACAGCACAGCAGTGGCCAAGGCCTCCCAGGGAGTGCGGAGCAAGAGCTACAATGGGGCTGTGGGAATCCCAGGACAGGGTCGCCCAAGGCCATGGAGACATTCATGCTCTTGGCTTTTCACTTCTCTCCCAAGGGAAGAATGGAATTTGAACCAGCCTAGGCTAGCTGATACCAGCAGCATGGAGTGCTGAGAGCCCTCCAGCCCCCTCCAGAGCCATGATCTCACTTTTGCCTTTCAGTGTTTGCTTCCCACCCACCGGTTTCCTCAGCATCACTTTGACACTGGGGTAAAAGGAGGAGCGGTGAACTGCATGAGTGACTGTTTCCACTTAGCGCAGGCCCAGAGGGCTTTGATGTAGAGAGGGATGACTTCCCTGCAAAACCTTCCATGGCTGCAACACCATACAGGTCAGATGTGTGGTCCCAGTAATCCAGGCCGCCATCTCTGATGTGACTGCCAAAAAGAAAGGCACAAAGTCCACATGGGTAGTGATATGCCAATGACTTGGGCTGTGAGAAAGCTTTTTCTAAGGTTTCTTCTTAGATCAGATGAGCATTATGATTATGGCATTTTAAATCAAATCCTTACCAAAAAGAGAGAAAAAAATTCCAACTGTGAGTAATTTGCATAGCAGGACTGAAAAATGCCATCTTCAAGCAAGTGGATTAAGAAGTCCCAGAAGAAGCCTAATAACAATCAGATTTTCCACATAGATGGCGACTTCCAGCCAAATATCTCAAAATGCAGATTCTTTGTTCCATAGTGTGCCAGCAAAAGTGGCCAGGATGTAAAAAAGCACTGAGAGAATGGGGGATCCTGATCAGTATGTCCATCAGACTGAAGAAACGACTGTGGTTGGCCTTGTAGGGTGAAAGAGCAGTAGATGACAGCTAGCAGCTATTCCTTGTGCTGATGTGGTGAGGATCTGCGTTGCAGCGTTGAAGGTTTGCTCTCAACCACCGCCTTTGGTTCTGGTACAGGGAAACTGTCCACGCTCCATCCATCCACCCAGTTCTGCAGCTGCAAAAGTTGCTACCCCCAGCATTGAAGATGTGTTGTGTCGAAAGAGTATGGGTTCCACCTCCATCAGTCATATGCAGGATACTTTTGGATGAGCAAGATGAATGAATGGGACTTGCAGGAATTAAAGACTCAGAACACTCAGATCTTCCAGCTTTTTTCCAATGTTTATTTTTAAAGACCTGACATTTCACTGCATCCAGTGCTATTAATTCTTCAGGTCTGGCAAAGGAAAAATGCAAGGCCTCCTAGTCAAAGCAGGAAGGATAACTCAGGCACAGGATCCCTCAAGATGTTTCAAAGCAACAGAACCAAAATGTACATTGGGTTCTGTGAGAAGTTCACCCAAATGCACAAAGCATCCCAAAAAATTTGGGTCCAGCTTTGCTACAGCCTTGGATGAGGGCTGATTTTCTTCTCAATGGGAGTGAACCAGTGCTAGTTTCCATGAACACAACACAGATTTCATACATAAAGTTTCCTTACTCACCAAACTAATTTTTCATCTTTTAAAAACTCACTTAGGAAGCGTGTCCGAAGAAGGGCAATGAATCTGTGAAGGGCCTGGAGCACAGGTCTTATGTGGGGAGGCTGAGGGAACCGGGATGGTTCAGTGTCAGTGGAGACCTTATCGCTCAACAAATCCCTGAAAGGAGGTAGTGGTGAGGTGGGGATCTGCCTCTTCTACTGGGTAATAGTGACAGAACAAGAGGTGATGGCCTCAAGTTGCTCCAGGGGAGATTCAGGTTGGATATTAGGAAAAATTTCTTCTCAGAAAGAATGATCTAGTATTGGAAGAGGCTGCTCAGGGGGTGGTGGAATCACCATCCCTGGAGGTGTTAACAACCGTGGAGATGTGGCACTGAGGGACATAGTGGGCATGGTGGGGATGGGTTGGGCTTGTACTAGATGATCTTAGAGGTCTTTTCCAATCTTGATGACTCTGTGACATGATTCTATGAAGATTTTTTGGAAGCATTTGTCTTAGTTTCAGCTGGGACAGAACTGTTTTCTTTGTATGATGCTATGTTTTGGTTCTAGGAGAAAAGCAATGCTGATGACACACTGATGTTTGTAGTTGCTGCTAGGAAGTGTTGAACAGAGCCAAGGTCATTCTCAGCAAAGGGCCTAAGGAGCTGGAAGGGAACAGAATTAGGACGGCTGACTTAAACTGGCCGAAGGGATATTCCATACCATATGACATCGTACAGAAGGAGTTTTGAAGGAGGTGGAGTTCATCTTGCTCTCTTCTGCTAGCTGGGCATCACTTGGGAAGTGGTAAGCAATTGCTTGTGCATCACTTGTTACATACGTTCATATTTACATATTTGTCATAATTATTATCCTTTTCTCTATCTTAGTAAATAGTTATATCTCAGCCCATGAGTTCTACTTCCCAGTGGGTGCTCAGTCACCCGGGGGTTAAGCCACAACATTGTTCCCCTTTTTCCCTTTGGTTGCTGGTAGCAGGAAGCAGCCTGAAATGAAAGAGAGCAAGGCTGGTTGAGGATATAACATTTTTAATGAGATCAACAGATAAAAGTGGGGAAAAAACCACACTAGTAAGCTGAAAGAGAAGCTGACAGAGAAATCTTTGTGTGCCTCAAAGCCTGCATGGTTTTTATCCACCTGTATCAGCAGAGATTCAGGATTGGTTTTATTTACCCTGCACAAATTGCTCAGTGCCTGGAGACTGCATTGGCAATGAAGAAAATAACATCACCTTGGGGAATGGCCGGCACCGTGATCTGACAGTGCCAGGCACGACAGTGGGATCAGCGAGATGGTCTGGGACGCTGCGTCATTAAAACAGCAGTGCGCAGACGCCAGCGAGCATCAAAAGTGTATATAGGTTTTAATCCAACCCAGGCAGAGGTTGTGGGCCTCCTCAGGAAGGCTGAGCCTCCTTTGGAAGGGATGATTCAGCTCTCAGACATCTGCAGGTGAGTGTGTGATGGCAGCCAGCCCAAATCCGCCCTGCTACTTGCTGATTGCTAGAAAACTAACGAGCAAACAGTTCCGCTTCCGCACTGCTCCCTCCCCTCTGGCCGTACCTGCAGCCCGCACTGTGCGTGGGGCAATCTCGAGACTGTGGGGCAGCAGCTGGGCAGGAGCCTGACTCGACGAAGTAAAATCTGGTGACAGAGGACTGGAGCACAGCAAGGGGAGATGAGCATTTCCTTGGAGCATAAGCCCTTCGGGAAACAGGTCCCTGGTAGCCTGTATGTGGTGAGTACGGTGCAGGTTTGGGGGCATGGCTCCTTCTTGTGCGATCAGAGCATCCCCTTTGGGTTTGTTACGGCGTTTTTTTCGCCCATCTGACACTTTGAAGGCACAGGGACTTGCTGGATGTGTGAGCAAGACGAGAATTGTAGGTGAAAAGCTATGTCTGACTCTGACCTGTTTGCACCAGCTTAGTTCCAGCAAGGCCATGTCCCTCAGAGGCATACAAAGCTACGGCAAATAACCTCGCTGGTTATTTTTCTCCTTTGCACACTATGAAGTGAATTTGATGTTAACTTTCATTTGCCAGATCGCTAAGTAAAAGGCTGCTGTGAGTTCAGGGGTTTTTCAGCGGTCTCCAATGATGAGTAACTTGCTTGGTGTTTAAGATGTGCAGAATCACCAGGTGGGAGCAGTAGTTTTTCTAGCTCTAAGGAAATTAATGTCAACCACAAGACAAGGGGCCTATTACTGAGCAGAAATCAGAAACCAGAAATCAGACAATGTTTTACTTTTCCTCCCCTGGATCTATTACTAACTGGTTTGCCTTGACCTTCCACCTGAAAAAGGAGGCTCAAAAGCATGAGACCCTCCTGACAAATGATGCCTGAGAGGGGAAGCTGTTGTTATCACTTGGACTAATGGCAAATTTCCTGAGAGGCTTTGCTATAGAAATAGCTTTGGGCCATGCTCTTTAATGGGTAGAAATCACTAGATATTGTCAGACAGAATTGTTTTATGTTCTCTTGGCCCTGGTGCAAATAATTGCCCTGGAGTTGAAGCCACCTACATCAGAGCAAAGCAATATTCCAGCTGGGTCTTTGCCCTGAATCTCCTGTTGTGTCCCTGGCTTGCCTAGGCTCCTTGCTGCTAAACCTTATAGCTTGCTGCCATTTAAAAGACAAAATCTCCCTCTGCTGTGAGTTACCTGTTCCTGTCCCCTCATTTTGCTAGCTCTGGTGCTAGTTAGACCCCCTGTGAGCCACTTCAGCTTGCTGAAATGAAGGAGAAGCAGAGCTGGCACAAGGTGAGAAACAGGGACAAGGAAAGAGAGGGGAGAGGGCAGCAGGAGCCTCCCCCTTTTCCTGGTGTGAACAGTGAGATCAGCTCATGTCATCTCGTCCCGTGAGTACATACCCATAGGGCACCACAGGCTGGATCCAGCTAAGCTCTTAGGTACACACTGAAGCATGTGACTGGTAGCACTGGAGCAGATCATTGTGTGATCGGATCCAAGAAAGAGCGGGTGAGCTCCTGGAGAAAAGGGTTATTTATTCACTCACGTCTTCCCAGTGGCAGGTGCGGTCCTGGCCAGGCATATGACTTGTATTACAGGAGTGATGGTGTGAGGGAAAAGAACTGCCTCATTTCTTCCTTCTCCTCTTGTTCTACCAAGTGCTACAAAAATGCAAAGAAGGCTGTTAAAATTCTTCAGCACTGAACAGTCAGGAATGTCATCAGTAGTGACACCAGGTCCAGCTCTCTGGGCATTCATGTTTCAGATAGCAGTGGCATTCATGCACAGTGAAATGAAATAAATAGAGAGAAAAATCCAAACATTAAATCTTCCTTCTTAAATCCACATCAGTTGCACAAATTAGTTTGCCCCATCCCTGGAGGTGTTCAAGGCCAGGCTAGACAGGGCCCTGGGCAACATGATCTAGTGCTTGATCTAGCAATCAGCAACCCTGACTGCAACAAGGGGAGCTGGAACAAGATGATCTTTGAGGTCCCTTCCAACCCAAGCCATTCTATGGTTCTATGATTCTGTGATTCTATGATTCTATGACTCTATGTTCTATGATTCTATGATTCTATGATTTTCTTTACTTCCTATCAAATGCACAGATGAACAGATTTTGTGCTCCACCTCAGACACCAGAAAAAATGACCCTTTCCTATGTCCTAAAGGTGTGGTGAGGATGAATCCATTTAGAAATATCCATGCCTCTGCTGATCTGGATACGAGGGCCAAATATAAACATCCCGCATCTGCTTTTAGAAATACATGGTGTGGATATTCCCACCTGTCCCTCATGGGAGGGACTCATCCCACTCTTTACACTACCACGAGAGCTCCCAGCTGCAGTTGTATTTTTTCCCTTTTCCTTGACACTCCCATGTTGGCAGCCTTCAATGGGTTACATGTGTGGATTTTTCTCCCCTTGTGACACTTGTAGTTGCCACCAATCGTGGAGCTGAATGTCGGCGGGGAGGTGTACACAACGTTGCTGAGCACCTTGAAGAAATACCCTGGCTCCAAGCTGGCAGAGATGTTCACCGGCCAGCACAAACTCATGACAGACTCCAAAGGGAGGATCTTCATTGACAGGCCGGGGACCTACTTCAAATACATCTTAGAGTATCTGCGCAGTAACCAAGTGCCCACCCAGTGCATCCAGGATGTCTACAAGGAGGCTTTGTTCTACAACATCAAACCTTTAATCAAGCAGCTGGAAGACTCCCCTCAGATTTTTGGGGAACACGTGGCAAGGAAGCAGTTCCTGGCCCGCGTGCCCAGCTACAGCGAGAACATCGAACTGATGATCCGCATCGCGCGGGCCGAAGCGGTCGCATGCCGCTACTCCAGCGTCATCATATGCATTGTCAGAACGGAGGAAGATGAGGCCAGGTGCCAGGATGCCTTGAACAGCTTGGACGTGGATAAAAAATCCGTGGTGAAATTTGGCCCCTGGAAGGCAGTGCCCAATATTGATGATCTACTGGACTGCATTCAAATGGACGTGAAAGACAAAGGGTACAAAATCTCCTTACAGGCCCACGTTCTTGAAAAAGGGTTTCGCTTCAAATCCCAGGATTTCTTCTACATAATGCAGTTCACCTGGTGGTAGCAAAGCGCCGTTCTTGATCGAGAATGGAAGAAAATAATTATTGAAACCAGTGAACTTGGGCTATGGAGACAAAGCCCTGGACTACGGGGGGGACAGGAAGAAACACACGGGCCCACAAAAATCTCTTGTTTGGTTGTTTGGCAAATTAAAGAACATTCGAGAGCCACTGTTCTGTTGGGCATTAAGGGTTAACTGTACAATTTTAAAGGTATGTGTTTTCAAATGCAGTATGGACTTCTCCAAAATGTTTATTCCTTTTGTGTGTTTCAGACACTTCTACTGACTGTATTGAGAAGTAACAGGCACTGCAGAGCCAGACCAGGAACCAGGAAAAGGAGGAATTTTAGTCTGTGCTGCTGACTATTGGACTAGCTCAGGGAGCCAGACTTAAGGTTGAACCAACCTCACTCACCCTAAGAGAAATGAATAAGCCCAAATATGTCCTATGGACATGAGGAGTTGGTCTTTCACTAGAAACAGGAACAGATTGCTACCTCAGAGTCCAAACTTGCTGCTAGGGACGTGTCCCATAGTCTGCCTTATTTTGAGTCATAAATACGGAGAGCTACAGAGCCCCTTCACCCTAACCTGCTGTCCTCAGAGCCTTCTCCTCACTGTGAATACTCTTCATAAATTAGGATCTGTTGTACAGAGTGCAGCAGTCTGGTCAACAGATTTATTCTAGGTAAAGACAGACAGCGGTGACTGTAAAGGACCCAGACCAACCTCTAAATGCTAGCTCACATCTGCAGTGTTGAAAAAAAAAATCATCTTTGAAAAGCAACAGATCAGATTTTGAAGTACTGTTGAGAGAAAAGAGGGGAATACATAAAGTGTTTCTTCTGATTAATACCTCACTGTTTCCCATGTATTGCCAGGCATGACCTTTTCTGATGAAAAAAAAATCATATATACACCATTTCAAGTGGAATCACTGAAGGCTGCGTAAATACTTGCTCAACTTAAATTTGGAACTTTTTTTTGTCTTTTTTTTTACCTTGATTTCAGCAAGGCATTTGACACTGTCTCCCACACCATCCTTATAACAAAGCTGAGGAAGTGTGG
>JANHGO010000041.1:32411257-32436475 GCA_024606505.1 Aquila spilogaster
AAGAGGACTGGAGCACGGCGTGGAGCCATCCTGTGTGTGGGGCAGGACCCGAGCACTGAGCAGCAGGTTTTCCCACACCGCTGAGCCGTCAGTTCCCGGGGAGATGAGCATTTCGTCGGAGCACAAGCCCCTTGGGAAGCAGGTCACCAGTAGCTTGCATACGGTAAATAAGGTATGGACTCTGGGGCACAATTTCCTCCTGTGGGATGAAAGCATCCCCTTTGGGCTATGTTAGAGGGGTTTTTTACCCCCATCTGCTATTTTGAAGACACCAGGGCTTGCCAGATATGTGACCAAGAAGAGAGCTCTAGGTAAAAAGCTGCGCCTGACTGACCTGTTTGCACCAGTTTGCTTACAGAAGGGCCACGTCCCTCGCAAGCACACAAGATCTGGCAACAGCAAATAACCAGAGTCATTCTTTTTCTCCTTTCACAAGAGGTGGAATTAATTTAATATTAATTGATCAGATCCCTAAATAAGAGCCTGTTGTGTGTTTTGGGGTTTTTCAACAGTTATTAGAGTCTCTAATGATGCAAAAGCTGCCCTGTGTTGCAGATATGCAGAATCATCAGGTGGGAGCAGTAGTTTTTCTAGCTCTAAGGAAAATTAATGGCAATCTCAGAGAAGC
The DNA here is from genome assembly GCA_024606505.1 of Aquila spilogaster. Lineage (NCBI taxonomy): Eukaryota > Metazoa > Chordata > Aves > Accipitriformes > Accipitridae > Aquila > Aquila spilogaster. The sequence goes on from JANHGO010000041.1 coordinate 32,411,886, forward strand.
AGCATATTACTAGGCAGAAATCAGTGATGAGATCAGATGATGTTTTCCTTTTCGTCTCCTCTGCCCTCAGTCTATTGCTAACCAGTTTGTCTTCTCTTTGCTAGCTGTACAGCCTCTCCCCCAGACCTTTCTGTCTTTAAAAAATCCAACCTTCTTGTGTTGCACTTTTCAGGTGTAGGTTGCAAAATGCTTCCCCAAGGAGGTAACTGTTTTGCAGATTAATAAACTGGGGCACAGATAGATGGAATGGCTTTCCTAAGTGTCACCTCACTGGCTAATTACAGAGCTGGGAATTAGCTGGTGCCAGTACTCCCAGTCTGCTGGGAACCAGTTCGGTCCCAGGCCAAAACCATTAATCAAGATCTAAGAACATAAGGTTAGTTGGGCTACTGCATTAATGAAGAACATGTTACCCATTTGTATTAGTGACAAACAGCATGAAACATCTGATCTGCCATCTGAAAAACCAGCAAAGGCTCAAAGGTGTGAGACATTTCTACCAAATGATCCCTGGCAGGGAAGGTTGTTGTTATCACTTGCACTAATGGCAAATTTCCTAACTGAGAGGCTTTATTAAAGAAACAGCTTTGGGCTGTGCTCTTCAGTGGGTGGAAATCACCACACAGTCTCAGACAGAATAATTTTTTACATCTCCTTGGCCCTAGTGCAAATGATTGCCCTCAAGATGGAGCCACCCACACTAGGGTAAAGCAATATTCCAGCTGGGTCTTTGGCCTGAATCTTCTGTTGTTTCCCTGGCTTGCCTAGGCTTTGAGCAAATCTCTGCTAAACCTGATAGCTTGCTGCTGTTTAAAGGGAAGGTCTCCCCCTGCTCTGGGTTGTCTGTTCCCAGTCTTTTCTTTTTGCCACCTCTGATGCTTGTTAAATCCTCAGTGAGCCTCAGCTCAATAAGATAAAGGAGAAGCAGAGCTGGCACGAGGTGAGCAGCAGAAGCACGTAGGTAGGTACAAGGATGGAAAAAGGAGAGGGCAGCAGGAGCTCCCCCTCCTCCTGGTGTGAGCTGTGGGATCAGCTCACGTCATCGCATGGGTCTGTACTTGTGGGATCCAGCTAAGCACTTAAGTACACGCTTCACTTGAGGCATGTGACTAGCAGCACTGAAGCCGATCCTTGCATGATCGGATCCAAGAAAGAGCAGGTGAGCTCTTGGAAAAAAGGGTTGTTTATCGACTCATGCCTTCCCAATGGCAGGTGTGGTCCCAGCCAGGCATGTGACTTGCATTACAGCAGTGACGGCAGGAGGGAAAATAGCTGTCTCCTTCCTTCCCTCTCCTTGTTCTCTACTGAGTACTATAAAAAATGACCGAGTGCGAAGGGAGGCTGTTAAAACTCTTCAGTACTGAACCATCAGGAAGGGCAGACTGGACACCAGGTCCAGCTTTCTGGGCATTCAGGCCTCCTCCAATGTGTTTCTGATAGCAGTGGTGTTAATGCATGGTGAAATAAAATAAATCCAAACACAAACTTTACATTCTTCCTTTTTAAATCCCTATCAGTTGCATGAATTATTTTACTTCCTAGCTAAAGCTGTCATACTTTTTTAAAGTGCTTTGCTAAACAGCTTCTGTCCTCTACTTCTGACATGCTGGATTTTCATGTCTTACTTCAGTATTTATAACCAAACCCCCAAACGAGTGGAAGCCAATTCCACCCATTTCTAAAGTTTCAAAGAGCTTTAGTTCCTTCTTTGAAGAGAAAACACCAGCTTGGGTGAGAAGAATGGAGTTGCACAGCTTTGAGCTCTATCCTTGCCCCTCTGCGCATGGGGAGGGTGAGAGCTCACAGAACACTCTCGCTGGAAGGACAGGGGCCAGCAGGGACAGTGCTTGTGTGGGACTTAGGAGATTGACACTGACAGCCACTGACAGCTTCCCTGGGCAGGATGCTTCTTGTCCCTCTTCCCCGCTGGCAAAACGACACTTTCCTACATCCCAAAGATGTGGTGAGGACTTAGACATTTAGAAATGTCTCTGCTGCTCTGGTTATAAGGGCTGTGTAGACACCCTGCATCTGCTTTTAGCAATAAATGGGGTGGATGTTCCCATCCGTCCCCCAAGAGATGGGAGCTCATACTGCTCTTCACACTGTCATTCCAATTTCCAGCCGCAATCACGTTTTTTTTTTCCTTGACACTTCCACGTTGATGGCCTCAGACAGGTAATACACGTGGCTTTTTGTCCCCTTGTGATACTTGCAGTTGTCACCGATTGTGGAGTTAAATGTCGGCGGGGAGATGTACACCACAACGCTGAGCACCTTGAAGAAACACCCTGGTTCCAAGCTGGCAGAGATGTTCACGGGCCAGCCCAAACTCAGGACTGACTCTGAAGGGAGGTTCTTCATCGACAGGCCAGGCACCTATTTCAAATACATCTTGGAGTACCTGCGCAGTAACCAAGTGCCCACCCAGTGCATCCAGGACGTCTACAAGGAGGCATTGTTCTACGACATCGAACCTCTAATCAAGCAGCTAGAGGACTCCCCGCAGATCTTCGGGGAGCTCGTGGCGAGGAAGCAGTTTCTGGCTCGTGTGCCCAACTACAGCGAGAACATCGAACTGATGATCCGCATCGCGAGGGCAGAAGCGGTCGCATCCCGCCGGTCCAGCGTCATCGTGTGCGTGGTCAGAACTGAGGAGGACGTGGCCAGATGTCAGGATGCCTTGAGCAGCTTGGACATGGATAAAAAATCCGTGGTGAAGTTTGGCCCCTGGAAGGCAGCGCCAAGTATTTCTGATCTGCTGGACTGCATTCAAATGGATGTTGAAGCGAAAGGGTATAAAATAGCCTTTCAGCCTCACGTTGCTGAAAAAGGTTTTCGCTTCAAATCGCATGACTTCTTCTACAGGTTCCTGTTCACCTGGTGGTAGCAAAGTGCCGCCATCGATGGGGATCAGACAAAAGCAATTATTAAAACAAATCAGCTTGGGCCATGGAGACTAAGCCATGACCAGAGGGACAGGAAGAAATGCATGGGCCAACACATGGATCTCCTTTGGTCGTGTGCCAAATTAAAGAGCACTTAAGAGCCACTGTTTACTTGGGCTTTAGGGGATAACTGTACGGTTTAAAAGGTAATACGAAAAGAAGGAATTTTACTCTTTCAGTGCTGCTGACTATTAGATAAATTCAGAGGCAGATCTGAGGGTCGAGCCAACCTCACTCAACCCAAGAGAAATGAATAAGCCCAAATACGTCTCGTGGACACGTGGAGTTGGTCTCCCAGTGAAACAGGAACAGGTTACATATGTGCAATTCCCTATGGAAACACTGACAGCTGCATTAACACATGCTCAAATTAAATTTGGATCCCTAACAAGAAGGCAAAAGCTCTTTTCCTCACTGTTTTCCATACCAGAACCTAGGTTAAAAAGAAGAATTTCAGGGTCCCCCACTCTCTTGTTTCTCCAGTGGGCAGCCTATTCTCTAGGCAATGTATTTATTACTGTTATTTATTATTTATTCTGAAGGAAAGACAGAGAACCTCAGCTATGATCCATGATCAACAAAAGGTAAAAACACTATCACTGATCTGAGGAGTTTATAATCTAAGGACATGCGCTCCTCTATCAGACCACACTATTTTAATCTTTTTCTCGTGACACTCATTATTATTACAATACTATTTCTAAATATATAAGCTTCTGGAAGAATAGGGAAAGCCCACCGTGGTTTGATGGGAAGGAAGCGCCACTGAAGTGGCAGTCTGGGACCTCAGTGCAAATTCTCCTTTACAGACCATGAGTTGGGTCCTACGTTGTGTTTTAAAATCTTAGTATTCATAAGTTTATTTTTATACTGAAGATGGCTGTTAGCTTGGTTTTAATCACTCTGAAAAACATAACGGTTAATTTGATTATATTTCTTTTATTACTCAGAACATGGATTTCTTCCAGTTAAGGACAACAATCTGTTACGTTAAATAAATAACTTTTGAAAGCTCTTTGAATGATACAGAAGTGCTTTATTTACTGACATCTCCCCCCCCCCCCAATCCTAAAGATCTGAAGTTTTATCTTTATGCTAATGGATTTGAATCATTCCTAATTAAGCTTGGTTTCAGATGTGCTCATCCTAGCACAGACTTCCCCCCAGGGAAAGTCAGGAGTCATGCCACCGGCCTCAGGGCAGTTCTGCTGTAGGTGTGAGGGGACTCTTTGAGACCTCTTGCATTTATAACTGTGGTAAGAACTGATACAATCAGTGTCTAAGAAGGCAAAAAGGTTTAGAAAATAGGGTCTATGATTGTATCTATGATCATAACCAAGTGGTCAGTGGTGCTTAGCCTAGAAGAAGAGAGACCCAGGAGGGCTACAAATAGACAAAAGACTGCTTTAAGGAGGAGATCAGCTACTCTTCATATGTACTGAAGGTGGAAGAAAGGGTAACTGGCTTAAGTCACAACAAAGGAGATTGAAATTAGATATTAGGAACAAAAATCTGATTATAGGGTTGTTAAAGCCTCAAACCAATCGACCTCCTAAGACTACAGGACTGCTGTCATGAGGGACTTTAATAGTTTTATCAAGGATGGTCTCATAGAACAGCCCAGGCTGGAAGGGACCTCGAAGGATCATCTGGCCCAACCTCTGGTGGGAAGGGGAGCCTGGATGCGATTATCAAGCACCCCGTCCTGTCACCTCTCGAAACCCCCCAGCGATGTGGACTCCACCGCGTCGCTGGGGAAGTTGTTCCAGCGAATGACGGTTCTCACTGTAAAAAATTTCCCTCTTATATTGAGAGGAAACCTCTCCCGGTGCAACTTGTACCCGCTGCCCCTTGTCTTCTCCACATGTCTCCTTGTGCAGAGAGAGCCACCATCCTCTTTGTGGACCCCCTTTAAGTACAGGGAACGCTGTGCTGAGGACCCCCCAGGGAGAAGAGACCCAACTCCTTCCACCTTTCCTCACAGGGCACGTTCTCCAGACCTTCGATCATCTCCACGGCCCTCCTTCGGACCCGTCAGCCCCTTCCCAAATCGCCTTGTCCCTGAGGTGCAACCAAACTGTGGCCGCCCCTGGCTACCTCTAGCCACGCAGCATCACAGATATAACTGCTGCCTGTGCCTCCTGTCACCTAACTAGACACAGGTCTGTCAGGGGGCTCCTCGGTGCCCCTCTCCTCGAAGGAGACACGTTTGAAGGCCATGCTAAGCTTTCACTGTGTCTAACGCAAGCTCACCTGGAAACGTCAAGCCACCCTATTTATATTTTGGCCTTTATATGGTCTAACATCAAGTACTAACGAAACCGGTGGGTATTTGGGGGGGGAAAAAAAATGAGCGGGGCTGACAGGGCTGACTCCCCCGGCGGGGTTTGTCTCTAGGCCGGGCCAGGCCGCAGCCGCCATGTCAGGCCCGCGTTCCCATGGCAACGAGAGGCCGCCTGACCATAGAGCGCGGCCTCCAGGCGGGAAGAGAGGACGCTCTTTCTGCCGCCTCCCTGCGGGCGACTCTGTGGTTTCTCTTCCGGGTGGCGCGTACGGCGGCCGCGGAGGGCCCGGCGGCGGCATGGCGGCTCACCTGAAGAAGCGGGTGTACGAGGAGTTCACCAAGGTGGTCCAGGTAACGCACCGCCACCGGGCCGGGCTTGGCGGGGTCGGGGGGGGGACGACAGGGACAGCCCCGAGCTCTGCCGTGCGGCGGGTGGCTTCGGCGGAGCTGTGGGAAAAGCCGCCGGTCTAGCCGCGGGGCCTAGCCTGGGAGTGCTGCCCGCCGCCTCGGGGCCGGTGCGGTCCGTGAGGGGCTGGGGAGGAGCGGGGGGGGTTGGCCCCGGGCTTAGGGAGGCCGGAGCTGCCTGGAGGGAAGGAGACTGCCTCAGGGGGTGTGCGGGAGGGGGAGGGTGCTCCCCTCAGGGCGGGGAGGGGGCGACCTGGGGAGGGCCGCCACTGCCGGGCTGCTGCGGGCTGGGGCGTTTGTGTGTGAGAAACCGTGTTTGCCCTGGGGTGGTTGTCTGGGGTTTGGAAGGGGCAGGGTTTGCCCCAAGCTGGAGTGGGAAGAAGCAGTGTTTCCCGGGGATCGGGGCTACCTGGGCAGGATGGGAGCTGCCCCAGAGAGCTGGGAATGTGTCCCTTCTCAAGATAGCTCACGGAGAGGTGAGTGACTGCTGTGGGGCACAGGAGTTTCCTCTGGCTTGGTGCTGAGACAGTGTTCACTCTGGGAAGGAGTCAGTCAGGATTTGCTCTGTGTTTCTGAACTGTGTCTCTCTGCCCGCAGCAGCAGCACGAGGACCTGTCCGCTAAGAAGCTGCGGCTGACCAAGCCCAGCAAGTCGGCTGCGCTCCATGTCGACCTGTGCAAAGCCACCTCGCCTGCAGATGCCTTGCAGTACCTGCTCCAGTTTGCCAGGAAGCCTGTGGAAGTGGAGAGCGTGGAGGGGGTTGTCAGGATCCTGCTGGAGCATTATTACAAGGTGCTGAACCTGGAAGCCAAGCGTGCTTCCAGAATCCTCCTTCTGGTCTTGTTTTCTTGGGTTTGGATGTGGAATAGGGAGTCACAGGCTTCTGTGTTGCTGACTCAGTTGCCTGTGCTGTTGGAACCTCTCAGTGAGGAGAGTGAGTGACTGTAGTCCTTTACCCGCGTGGTTTCTGATCATGCTACTTGGTCCCTTTGCTGATGGTTTCAGGAGCCTGTGACAGGGATGTGACTATGTTATCCCTGCAGATGGCCTGTGTGATTAGTCTTAAATTAACTTAACAAGAGGCAAAGACATGACAAGTTTTCCAGGGAACCTGACTGTCCCAAGCTGGCTCGACTTTATCGGAATCCTTCCTGACTGGTGTTTCCTTACCTTGCTCTTAATTTCCTCTAACAGTGGAGCAACTTTTTAGCTCTTTCTTATGCTGCAGACAAAGCACTTTAAAATGACACTTCTGAACAAATTTTCAACAAAAAACTTGTCAATAAAAAATTCTTAACAGCAAAGTAACAAATAAATAGCAGAAGTAGTATATGCTTTGTAGTATCCAGATATTGATCCTTCACTTGACAATTAGAACTGCATTAGAAGGAGGGAGAAAATGCCCTCAGGAGTGGGTGGCTGCTCGTAAGTCAGTAAGGAAAATGTTGCAGACATTATTCATAAAGCTTTAAAACGTGCCTTTATAAGTGTCCTTTTTGAAATCATTGATTTAATCTGTATTTGTGGAGAGGGTTGTCCTGTCGTGAGTAATGGTGACTAAGCACCAAATGTATTATACTGTGGAAATCTGTGCGTCCTACCACTGATGTAAGTAGTCAGTAACTGTTGTTCAAGCACATAATTTCGCCCCTGAAAAGAAAAAACACTTCTTAGCTCAGTTGAGAAAGAGATTACTCCCACAGGTATCGCATTTGTCACTGTGGGGCGTGTGACACTGAAGTGTCTCCTATGCACTGTTGAAAGACATAAAAGTTATAACCATAATATTTCTGCACCTGCAGAAAGATGTAATATTTGTAAATGTAATATTACTGCACCTCTGTGTTCAGTGTTGCACAATAGCTTGGTAAGATCAAAGTATGAAATTCAGACTTCTTTTTGTCTTTCTATCCTGTATTGGATATCCTTGGCAATATGATAAAAGAGAGAGCTTCCAGTTATGAACAGAAGTCTTGTTTGTACAAGCCTGTAGAAGACTCAAAATAATAACTCTTTGAAATGCATGAACTTTAAAAATCAATTTAAAATGAATAGTAATTTGTGAAGCTTATTTCTGTAATTATCGCCTGCGACAGCTTTTGCTATTGCTTAAATGAGCAGATGTATGCAGCTAACATGCTTCTATATTATTATTTTTTTTTTTAACCTTGCTGTGTTGAGTTTCTTTCTTTTGGAAAAGATTTGCAGGATTCCTCCCTACCATTAAGAGAAACAGTTGGTTTTTGTAGCCCACAGGCCCTGCTGCTTAGCAGAGGTCAAGAGACCATCAGTCTCAGTTCATCTTCAAAAATTCTCCCATTTGTTCATTAAAAACTTGCAAAGATATTAACATTATCAACAGTGAATTTTCCGGCATCTTGAAAACCTGATTATTTAAACTTTAAATTTTCAAACAATATGAAGGTAATTTTGAGGAATTACGAGTAAAAGAATCATTTTGAAATGTACTGGAAGCTTCCAGCTAAACATTCTAGTATGGTTAATTTTCTGTGGGGTGTGCTGTGGATGTATGGAGGAGGAAGTAGCCTGACAGTAAAATTCAGATCCTTGTGCTGAATTATATATAGGTCCTGCCTGTGTGTGGTGTTTCATGCTCTTCAAGCTGGAAAATGAATGGGGGTGTCTGTTGTTTCCTTCCAGGAGAATGATGCCTCTGTAAGATTGAAGATTGCTTCCTTGCTGGGGTTGTTATCGAAGACTGCAGGATTTTCCCCAGACTGCATTATGGATGATGCCATTAACACGCTTCAAAATGAGAGTAAGTCTTGCTTTTCAGGTGGTGCTTGAGATCAAGGAGAATCATGTAGTCTTTAAGCATTTAGGACAGTGGCAAGGCCCTTACATCTGAAGTGTATAATTGGCAATTGTTGCTCAGAGTATTTATTTTCTGCTTTTGTGAATGGTGACAGACAATACCATGTTCTGAGGAGGAGAAAAATGTTCCTCAGACATTCCTGCTGTATACCTTTGTTTTAAGGGAGTAAAAAGTTTGCTTATGCATCTCCATGTGAGAGCCATTGCTTCCTAAGTGCTCTGTTTTGGAGGACAGTCTTGCTTAAAGTGGAACCTTCTTTGGAGTATTTTTCTTATCATGCTGTGGGCCAGCTCATCAGAGCTAATGCAAGAAGGCATTCATTTATTAGCATTGAATTTGTAATAGGAAAGTATAGGTTGTCCTGTTTGTGGCTTCATTAAAGTCCATTCTTATTTTCTATGTTATATTCGCAGTTTGTATGTGCTTTACCTGATGCGGTTTAATTTTATTTTAATGTCATTTATAGAGTCTTAGAATGGTTTGCTTTGGAAGGGACCTTTAAAGGTCATTGAGTCCAACCCCCCTGCCATGGGCAGGGACACCTTCCACTAGACCAGGTTGCTCAAAGCCCCATCCAACCTGGTCTGGAACACTTTCAGGGATGGGGCAGCCCCAGCCTCTCTGGGCAACCTGTTCCAGTGCCTCACCACCCTCACTGTAAAGAACTTCTCCCGTACCTCTAGTCTAAATCTACCCTCTTTCAGTTTAAAACCATTGTCCTTTATCCTGTCACTACAGGGCTTCGCAAAACACCTCTCTCCATCTTTCTTATAAGCCCCTTTTACACATTGAAAGGCTGCAATAAGGTCTCCCCAGAGCCTTCTCTTCTCCAGGCTGAACAACCCCAACTCCCTTAGCTTTTCCTCACAGCAGAGGTGTTCCAGCCCTCTGATCGGTTTTGTGGCCCTCCTCTGGACTCGGTCCAACAGGTCCATGTCTGTCTTGTGCTGGGGACCCCACAGTACTAGACGCAGTACTGCAGGGGCAGAATCACCTCCCTTGACTTGCTGGCCATGCTTCTTTTCAAGCGGCCCAGGATACGATTGGCTTTCTGGGCTGCAAGTGCACATTGTCAGCTCATGTCCAATTTTTCATTCACCAGTATCCCTGTGTCCTTCTCCTCAGGGCTGCTCTCAATCCATTCATCACCCAGCCTGTATTTGTGCTTAGGATTGCCCTGATCCGTGTGCAGGACCTTGCACTTGGCCTCGTTGAACTTCATGAGGTTTGCACGGGCCTGTCGAGGTCCCTCTGGATGGCATCCCTTCCCTCCAGTGTGTCAACCGCACCACACAGCTTGGTGTTGTTGGCAAACTTGCTGAGGATGCACTTGATCCTGCTGTCTGTATCATTGATGAAGATATTAAATATTATTGGTGCCAGTATGGACCCCTGAGGGACACCACTCATTACTGGTTTCCATTTGTACACTGAGCCATGGACTGTAACTCTTTGGACACAGATGTCCAGCCAGTTCCTTACCCACTGAACAGTCCATCCATCAAAACTCCTATCTCTAACTTAGAGGTAAGAGTGTTGTGGTGATCCTGGTGAACAGTAGGCTAAACGTGAATGAGCAGTGAAGGCTCACTGTGTACCAGGCTGTAGCAACAGGAGTGTAGCCAGCAGGTCAAGGGAAGAGATTATTCCCCTTTACTCAGCACTGGTTAGACCACATCTGGAATACCGCATCCAGTTTTGGGCTCCTCAGTACCAGATAAGTGCTGGTAAGGTTGAGTGAGTTCAGCAGAGGGCCACTGAGGTGGTTGGGGACTGGAGTACGTGATGTGCAAGGAGAAGCAGAGGGAGCTAGGCTTTTTCTGACCTTGAAAGGAGAAGGTTTCAGGAGGACCTTCCAACCTGGATGAGTCTGTGATACTGAGCTTCTCACCAGCTGCAGAAAAGAAGTATGTAGCCTTTCACTGTTTTGTTTTGCAGAGTCTCACCAAGTCCTTGCTCAGCTGCTGGACACCCTGTTGGTGATCGGCACAAAACTCACAGAGAATCCGTCTGTCAGGATGAGACTGGTAGAGGTAGCCTGCAAGGTAAGGCGGCTTCCCTGGGTCAGGAAGCTTTTATACTGCCACAGGAAGAAAATACACAGTCATTGTTTAAATTATTTTGATTTTTCTTAACAAACTGTTACATATTAACATTTTTTAACTGCTAGGAATCTTAGTATGATTAGTTGTTTCGAAGGAGTGAAAGAACAATAAGAGTCCAGTTACGTCTGTTCTCTTCCGTTCCATAGCATCTGACAGATTCTTCCCATGGTGTAAGAAATAAGTGTCTTCAGTTAATTGGCTGTCTTGGACCAGTGGAAAAAGGTGTTGCAAAAGAAGTTGAAAGCCAGGCTGCCAAAGATGTCCAGAAGATAATAGGAGATCACTTTAATGACCAGGACCCTCGTGTTAGGACTGCAGCTATAAAAGCCATGGTGAGTGTTGCTGGTAGAGTGAAATAAACTGGGGTTATATAAGGAAGCTGGTAGGGGCCTGCAAACTAATCCAAAGAGGTTTAGGTTAGAGATTATTTAATTAACTTAGTCCATTTAGCATATCAAAATTACCTGGAAAAATAAACTAGGTCTTGAAATATGAGCGTGATATGAGATCTTAAGGGTCATTTTAGTGATTCATAACAATTTCTTTTTCAGCTATAGCTGAAGAAGCTTTGAAATTTGTTGACTTTTTTGAGTTTATGTGGGCTCTTTCTTTTAGTGACAAATCTGTTTTTCTTGATTTAGCATTGGTTACCAGAATTACAATGAGCCACTAGTACTCCAACATGCAATAGAGAGCTGCTTATGATGGAAACCTGTGTGATAAGTCCAGAAATAATTTTGTTTGTTTTTTTAAACAACATTTATGTTTTGCCTCATGGTCACATTCATTAGCATTCTCTAACTGTTTATGAGGTTTACTGGGTTTCATGTGGGCTGGAGTGTGAGGACCCTTCAGAAGTTTTTAGCTTTGCAGAAGAGCAAGCAAAGACCATGCACTTGAAAATTTTGCTTAATGTGAGTTGCCTGTGGGTATATGGGTGTACAGAAGTTTTCTCTATTACCCTTAAAGTTTATAACAATATCCCATCTAATGTGATGGTCAACGAGGGTATTTGAATTAAGGGTATTTGAATTAATGATATTAAACTCCAGAGAAAGAAGCAGGGTGCAACTGAGGAGATCAAATTGCACTTGAATCTGTCTGGGATCTCCCTCTGCTGGAGGTTGCACTCATCCTTCATTTTCATTCCATTCTAATTTTTGTTGGTACAATTTTTTTTAAAGTCATTCAAGTGACTTTTATGATGGCATTCAGCCAAATCCATAGCAAGATTTATGACTTGAATTTATAATTACAGCACAAAGACAACTGTCCTTCTGTTGTTTGAAGCATGGAAATGTCCTGAATGAATTAAGGGTCACTAACCACTTTTAGGGTTCTTGATCATAGTTTTCCTTGCTACCATGTTTGTGGTTTTTTTCTTTAATTTTGTCGCTGTCTTGTTGTACTTTGAAGAAGTGGATATAGAAAAGCAACTGTTTCTTTTTGACGGTATTCAGCCAGATATTATCCCTTTGTTTATAAGTTAGATTCATGATACTTTCTTATTCCAGATAGAAACAGCATTTAGTAGGATGATTTTTTGCTATTCCTCTGGTTCAGTGATTGAAAGATTTACAGGGCATGAAAATTCATTGGCAATGCTACTTTTGGGTCCATGTTTCAGGAATGGCAGTAAACTAATTATTTTGAAGATTCCTGTATCTGTTTTAATTGTTGTTGAATATGGCTAATACTAAACAACTGTTTGAAGGTTGGGAGAATGGACAGACAGTGTATTTATATAAATTGTATTTTTCTAATCAATCAAAGTATGAATGGCTGTGAAGTTTAAAAAAATTGTACTGAAGGCAAGATTATTATTTAAAATACTTACAGCCAAGATAATGAAATATTTTAATTATAGCAGCAATCAAGAAATGCAAGCAACTAAGTTTACTCAAAGCAGAAAAAACAGTGGTGAAAACTTGGTCTGTGTCACTTAAACCTATGGTTATACTTTGTTGTGATTTTTTTTTTTTTTTTTTTTTTTTCTCTGTAGCTGCAGCTTCATGAAAGAGGATTAAAATTACAGCAGGCTATTTACAGTCAGGTAAAACCTTGTATTAATTTGTGTTTATTTTGTACTTGCTTGCATATCTTGTTTTTTAGATTCTGTGACAATGTGCTTTGAGAGGAGGAGGGCACTGAACAGAGGTGGAGTATTTTGCACTTAGGTTGCTTATATTCCTTATTGTCCTATGGCAGTGGAAATAAAAATCTATTTTGCATCCATTGTGCTTAATCGCAATAAAGCCTATGCTCTGATATATATTGTTTATCGAGGGAGGTAATCATGGGAAGAGCAAGGTATTACGTAATTACTGCTGTCGTCTGACAATCTTGGTCTTAAACCCTTGTTCGCTGGAGAGTACGCAGGAAGCCTATATATGTTACATCAGTAAGGTTGCACAGCTGAAGCCTGTATCAAATTAGTTCTATTACAGATTCACATTTTGTGCTTCCTGCATAGTACAGGCAATTCTGGAGTTTTACAGCATGTGCCTGATTGACTTTATTAGGACTAGTCTACCTGATCAAACTTGGAAATACTAGGGAGTAGAAGGGAAGACTGAATTCATCCTGATTTTTAATCTGTCCTAACTGATTTATGGTAAGGATCCTAAATCCTCTGTGGGAAGTGAATGGCAGCTCAGGTGGAGATACTTCAGGTATATTGGACTGTGAATCTTCTTTCAGGCCTGCAAGCTGTTGGCAGATGATTACGAGCAAGTGCGCAGTGCTGCAGTTCAGCTAATTTGGGTCCTCAGTCAACTTTACCCTGAAAGGTATGCATTGTATGCAAAGTGACTCGAAGTATTGGCAGAGTAATCATCCTCATCCTGAGAGTTTTGTGCTAGTAAGTCTCGGGAGTAGCTGTTAGAAAACTGATGTGTACAAATTGCTGATACCTGATAATGCACTGATCCGGATGAAGTTTTGGTTCCTGGTATTTGTTGCACATCCATAGGAATTCAGCATAGTTGTTTCTTACTTGGTGCCATCCAGCATGGCATAAGATCAACAAACTGATTCATGTTTCTCTATGTTAGCATCGTCCCGATTCCTTCTTCTAATGAAGAAATTCGCTTGGTTGATGACGCATTTGGAAAAATTTGTCATATGGTTAGTGATGGTTCCTGGGTTGTTAGAGTACAAGCTGCTAAGTTATTGGTAAGTTGCATTCTTTTCTTCTCTAGCTGAGAATAGTTCATCTTCTGTTACTTTACTTTTCACATATATTTGTGTTGTGGTTTAACCCCAGCCAACACCTAAGCATCACACAGCTGCTCACTCACTCACCCCACGGTGGGATGGGGGAGACAATCGGAAGAGTTAAAGTGAGAAAACTTGTGGGCTGAGATAAAGACAGTTTAATAGGTAAAGGAGAAGCCGTGCACACAAGCAAAGCAAAACCAGGAATCCATTCCCCACTTCCCATGGGCAGGCAGGTGTTTGGCCATCTCCAGGACAGCAGGGCTCCAGCACGCCTAACGGGGACTTGGGAAGACAAACGCCATCACTCCCAACGTCCCCCCTTCCTTCTTCTTCCCCAGCTCTATCTGCTGAGCATGACGTCCTACGGTCTGGGATATCCCTCGGGTCAGTCGGGGTCGGCTGTCCCGGCTGTGTCCCCCCCAACTCCTTGTGCCCCCCCAGCCTGCTCGCTGGTGGGGTGGGGGGAGAAGCAGAAAAGCCCTTGGCTCTGGGTAAGCCCTGCTCAGAGGAACGAAAACATCCCTGTGTTATCAGCACTGTTCTCAGCCCAAATCCAAACCATAACCCCATACTAGCTACTGTGAAGAAAATTAACTCTATCCCAGCAAAAACCAGCACAACTTGAAAAGAAATGGGAGGATGTTTAAGAACTGTACAGGTAAATGTCTACCAAAATTCTGAGAAGAAAGAAATGGGAGGGGTTGAGGAAACCCAAAAGTTTCTCAGCTGAACTATGCACTGACTCTTTCCTTCAGAGTAGAGGGTTGGGTATCCAAGAAAAAAAACAAGTACTTGTCATAATTCCCTCCCTCTACTTCTCCAGCACAGGACATGTAAACCAACTGAACTCAAGAAAGACCTTCTTAACCTCAGTGGGAAAAAAAGATGTTATGACCATCTTAAGTAAACTTCTTTAAGCTCTGACATACAGTAGTGTCAAGCATTGTATGAAGCTATTAGAATGAGTGGGTAAGATTGGACGCCGTCTTGGGATAAGTCAGGAAATTATATGTTGTAATTTTGAATTATCACGTTTATTCCTTTTGATTTTTTTTTTTTCTTTTTTATTCTTTAGGGTTCTATGCAACAAGTTAGCTCCCATTTCTTAGAGCAGACCCTTGACAAGAAGCTCATGTCAGATCTGAGGGTATGTAAATATTTGGGTTTGTTTTCACTGTGTGTAGTGTACTAAAATTGCACAACAGGTATGTTAATGTTGAGTGTGTTTGTTTACCATGTCCTTGCCTCAGGGCTGCTGAGAGTTAATTGATGATGACAGGTTTTCTTTTAGATTAAAGTCAATGAAGCAATTGCTAGTTTTAGATTTCATTAGCTGAGCATGTAATAAACAGCTCTAGGCTATTCAGGTTTTGCAGATGAGAGGTAAATGTTTGTGTTCTTCTGACAGTCTTTTGGCTAAAAGCTTTATTTATTGTGCATGGAAAGATTGCATCCTAGTTTTAGGAGCAAGCTTATGGAAACAGCCTGCAAGATCTGACCAGTAGACCTAGACATTTCAAGAGACATGAGTAGCTAAAGGCTGGGACTCCTGAGCCCTACGAGCAAAACATTTCAGTAAAATTCCTTCCTTTAGCAACCCCCTTGAGGTATTACGTTCAGTTTTTCTTTCTACAAAAGAAGATGAAGCTAGAGCTGCTAGTTTTTGTGGGCTGCTTTGTAAAGGCTGTTAAAGAAAATGCTGCTCAGTTTTATTTACAGTGTGGGGAGAAAGAAGGTGGACTAGCAAGCATGCTGAATGAATATCACATTTTACACATTGCTGAACTCTGTATAGTATTGATAGTCATTAAAGTATTTAATTGCAGTTTAACAAGTTGAACTGCAAAGTGATAGCATCTGTTTTTGCAGATCAGTTATTGGATACTTAACTAGACAGGCCTTTGCTCTGACCCAGTTTGGCAGTTCTTATAATGGATGTCTAAGAATATGTTAATTAAAATGTATGTTATTATCCTTTCCCAACATCAAAAGTACAAAGAGTTACTGGCAATTAGAAATATTCATAGAAGAGAAGGTACTATTTGCCTTTCTTAGCATTTGCATGTGACTGTCAATGTCTGTTTACTGTTTTGTTTGGTCATCTTCAAAGTTTACCACGGTTGTAACTGAAAAACTTGTTTGGACAGAGGAAGCGCACTGCACATGAACGAGCCAAAGAACTCTACAGCTCTGGGGAGTTTTCAAGTGGCAGAAAGTGGGGAGATGATGCTCCCAAAGAAGAAATTGATACAGGTGCTGTAAACCTGATTGAATCAGGAGCTTGTGGGGCTTTTGTTCATGGCCTGGAAGATGAGATGTATGGTAAGTGTTGACTTACTATGGAATGACTAAAGGAGGAGATGTGTGCTGGCTAATAAGTTTTGGTTTTGAGGGGGTTTGTTTTGGTCAAAATAGATCACTTGGCTATTGTGTTTGGGTTTTTTTAACAAATCGTGGACGTCAGGGTGGTGGGCTTTTATTCCATTGTGATCTCTGATACGGCAGTTGTTTCAAAGATGCTACAGTGTTGCAGAAATTTTGGATAGAAATGTTCCATTGAGTAGCCAAAATCAAATAGCTTCCTATAAACAGTAAAGTTTTAGTAAAATATCTGGTAAGAAGTGGTTGCTTATGTTATGCAGAAACCCACTGGGATTATTTTTTTGTTTTTTATTGACTTTAACAGTTTCATGTGGCTCTAAATTGGCAACATTACTTGCTGCTGTTTGAAATTGGTGTCTTCTCTGCAGGAAGGAAAATCGAAATTTATAGAACTTGTTGTTTAAAACAGGGCACTATGTGTCCATGGAGTCCAATAATCATTCATTTTGTAAACATAGCAGCTTCCATCCTAACAAAAGTTAGAACTAGTGGAGACAAACCCACATATTTTTCAAAATATTTCAGAATCCACCAGCCCCAACAAACAGAAGTTTTCTTCTTCTAATTTTCAACCCGATTTTATCCATAGCCAATTTATACCCATTTGTTCTTAGCCAGTGGTAGGTTTTAGATTAAATAGTTGTTGCTTTTCTCAGGGGCTGGCTTCCCTAATGAATTAATAGACAGCTTTCATTTTGCAAGGGGCTAAACAGGCTAGGCTTCTTTTATTCTCTGCTGCTGTAAAAGCTTTCCTCTTGGCCAGCTAGAATGCATTATTCTTGAAAACTGTGACTAGATCTGTATGTTTTCAGGTACTTAAATTTCAGGTGAGGTCTTGCTTACATCTTTAGCAATGTTATTGATAATTCTTTTTCTTTAATGGAAGTACCTATGTTCTAAGGTCACATCTACCTGTTCCACAATGCTATTGTTTTGGTCTCTTGAGGTCTTGCTATGATGGATTTGGAGGCTGTAGTCTCTTTCCAGCAGATTATATCTGATCTGTTCTTCTAAGCAGGGTGAATTATGAGTGTCAAACTGGAACGCAGGCATTCCTGAGCTCCTAGATTTGGCTGTAGTATTGACCATGCTGACAGCCTCAGGAAAGTCTGTGTGCTACCCTTTCCAGCCCAACTTTCCCGTGGGTAAAGTGAAGATTTTATTTCTGAAGGCTATTGAGAACGGCTGGTATTTGCATAGAACCGGGAAAATGCCGAGCTTTGAATATTATTCCTGAATTTGTTTTTAATGTTACTGGGAGGATGAAGCTAAATTAGAAAGTACAAAACCACTATAACAGAAATATCTCTGTAGTAAAAAATTGTAAAAATTGTGTTGTAAAAATTGGTTTATTGTTCCATGACTCCTGCAAATAAAAGCATGTTTTCCTAATAGCTAAACTCTCCCTGAAGCTTGAAAATGCAACTTTTTTTTTTTTTTTCTCTGACTAACAGTAAAAAATTTTTTACTGGCTCACTCCATTGACCTGTGAAACACGTTCTCCAGTTTCTTGTGCTGTAGGTCTTGTGGCAGTATGGTGCTATTGGGGAGTGTTGATAAAATGGACAGATGTAAAATATACACAGATCTTTATTTAAAGTAGAACTCTCCCTCCACTGCAGCATTTTTGAATACTGCTGAGATTTCTTCCTTACTTGCAGTGCTGCTTCATTTCTTGAATTCCAAGTTGTAACTTAAATCTGAATTACTGTGTCAGCTTATGAAAGCAATATTAGCAAAATGTTATTTTTCTCTAATACCTTGGTCTTAATGACTGCAGAGGCTTGTAGTTGTGACAAAAGCTTCATTACTGAATAAGCAGGGGTCTCACTGTGTTTGCATTTTTCTACTTAATCAGAATCATCAGGAATCGAATATGTTCTTTAAGAACAATAGGCCTAAAAGCTACACAAGAGTTTAAGTAAATGTTTTCAAGATGAGCTAATTTGAATGAAAAATAAAAGTATGTTTAAAACAATAATGTTTGCAAGACATCAGATTAATCCTTATTTTTATGATCCCAGCACAGAAATGTTATGGAAGCTTGCGAGGATGGCTGCAGGGAAAAGAGTCTCATCTCCACTTAAGCTTGTTACGTTTGGGTATTCTTCAAATTCCTGTGATGTGTTACAGCATAAATACACTCTGGACATTTCTTGATGCTTTTTTGCTTAAATTCTGAGTCATTTTAATAGTTTGGTGGCACCTTTTTCCTTTCTTTTGAGGAACCCGAAGTCACAAAGCAGAGGAATTTCATTCTGTTTACTGCTGAAACGCTGATACTCAAGGGCTCTTCAGCAATTCATAAAGTGCTACACGGCAAGTTAAAAATGCAGTGAATGCTCCAAGCAATTACGATGTCAGGAAGAATAAAACAAGCAGAGTTTAATTATCTAAATTAGTTTGCTTAAGATACCAGGGTTAATGCTACACTTGCAAAATGCACTATGAAATACGTAATATTTATTGCTGGGTAGGAGACCTATTTTTCACCTGCAAGTCCCTCTTGCAGATGCTTACGACAGCACCATGTGCTGTAGGAGAGGTGAGGCTTTTGATTTGAAGACTTGCCTGTGAAAAGGTCCCCAATGGCTTGGGTCCTTGCTTCATCTCCATCGTCTTCAGTGTTTCTTTAGCATCTGCTGTCCTTAGTCCAGTCCTTGAATAATAGGAGGCCTGGCTGTTGGGTGGTATGCCCTTTTAAACAACACTTAGAATTAATTCCCTCCCTCTCTTTTAATAGAGGTTCGGATTGCTGCCGTTGAAGCCCTCTGTATGTTGGCTCAGTCCTCACCTTCTTTTGCGGAGAAGTGCCTGGATTTTTTGGTTGACATGTTTAATGATGAAATTGAGGAGGTGAGACTGCAGTCAATACACACAATGAGAAAAATTTCCAACAATATCACACTGCGGGAAGACCAGCTGGATACTGTGTTAGCTGTCTTGGAGGTAAGAAATTCCTAAGGGGGAAAAACTTGCATTCCTGCTTTCTTTGAGGTGTTATAATTATATAATGCTAATCAGTCCCCTCCTCTGAGATGAAACTGTCCACCTTTTTTTTGTTTTTTTTCTCTTCTTTGAACACCCCCAAAGGCTGCTAAGGTTTAGTAGCTTGTAATCTCCAGGACAACAGAATAGTTTTGCAATAGATGAATTTCAGATAAAAACTCTTCCATTGATCATTGTGCTATTGCCTAATGTGTGTTTCCTTCTGTCTTGTTTTGTGGCCCAGTGCTCTGCCCCACTTCATGTTGAATACAACTTCATTTTCTTTCTGTTTCCTTTGCTCAGCTGCTTTCGCTACACCTTTGCTCACCAAGCAGAGACAGGGCACAGGCCTGAGATCTCTCTTCTGACTGTTCAGAGGGTTTGTTGGCATGCTCTGCAGTATCGATTTGGCCTTTCCCAACCAGTCACTGCTTAGCCAGGATCCAGGGATAGCATAAGTCAGCTGCTCTTCCTGGTTGATGGCTTTGATCTGGGAAGGGGAAGAGATTTTGCCTGTATGAACAGTGCTGTCCCAAACTGCTTCCCCTCAGACCTGATTTATTTTCTGAGTTATAGCCCTTGAGGCATGGGTTTTTTGATTCTGCTACACATGGTAGGCAAGTTTCTGCTTCTTTTGGGTAGTCTCCCAGCCTCAGGCAGTGCTGCAAATCTGCTATTTCTGTCTTTTCACCTCCTGTTTGCTTGACCCAGGGCAACAGTGGCTTCTTTCAGTTGTGCCTCGGGAAGAAGCAAACTAACTAACCTGTTTTATCAAGCTGTAACAAATGCTGTGGAATATGATCTGAATTTGCAAATGCAGCAATGAGTTTTAGGTGCCTCACATTTTCATGTAGTTGATTTACATTTGTTCAAGCTGGGGACCTGTGCATCAAGGTATAAAAATGTCCTAGTTAGACTGGGGTTCTGTCTTACGCTTCTGTGCTGACTTACCATGTATGATAAATCATACATGTTTTATGGTTTATATTATTATAGTTACTATCAGGTATTAGGGTAGCTAAAGTGTGCAAATTATTAACATTTTAATGCATTTGATTCTGAAAGGTGCTTGCTTGTGTTCTGTAAAATCCATCTTCCAGTACCAAAGTAAAGGATATGGAAAAATAGCATTATCTTTGATGCCTAAATTTGTTCCGAGAGTGTAAATATGGAACAGTTGGGTGCAGGGGTAACTTCTGTTTTCACCCCACCGCTTTGACTTTATCTGAATAACTCTACCAGCTACTCCTTGCTTTTTTGACCAGGCTTTGGATTCTGCTTTCCCTGTTATCCTTGACCTCAGTTTCTGTTGAGTTGTGCTCCTCTCTGTCCCTTCATAGTCTTCTGCCTCGCTTGTCTCTGTACTGCCCTTCCAGTGGTCTGTGCAACTCACCTGGAGTATTTTATGTCCGTGGTCATTTCCTTCCAGTCCTTAGAGTACGTCTTCACTTTTGGTCATAGTCTGCCTTCTACCACCGAAATCAGAAATGGCTGAGCAGCCCTGCTGTGCTTTCCTTCTTTGATCATTTGTGTGTGTTGGCTGTCATTTAAGAGCTTTTACAAGAGGACTGCTCCTTCTTCTTTTGTGTAAGACAGTGATGAATGAGCTGTTGATACTTAGCAAATTATAATTTAAAAAAAATTTTAAAAATCCACCATTGAAATGCATCCAGTTCTTGTATCGTGTCAGATTTTCACATTCTATCCAGCAGTGCCACACAAATGCTGATAGCAAGGAAGTATAATATGTTGATATGGAATGGCAAGGTGGTTTTTGGCAGAAGGAATGTAATTAATTAAGCTGGAGTTCAGCCACAGCACTTCTAAAAATACTGCTTGGAGGTTGCATAAGCTCCTCTGTACAACGTCACCCTGGCCTAAAAAATAAAATGGGTGCAGTGTGACTTTAGAAGCAGTACATTAGGGAACCCATATGATCATAACAGAACTCCTGACTGAACTTGTAAGTGTGTTTTATTTTTTTTATTGTCCATCTATAAACCCATAGTTAGGTCAAGTTCCTTTATCCTGTGGATGGTCACTGTTAATCTAGTCTGTCCAGCCATTGACATGTCCTCAACACTTACACAAACATGCAGGCACATCTTCTCTTTCAGTACTCAAAGGTGTCTGGGTTGGGTTTTTTTTTCAGGATTCTTCAAGGGACATTCGGGAAGCGCTTCATGAGCTGTTGTGTTGCACCAATGTCTCAACTAAAGAAGGCATCCATCTTGCACTGGTGGAGCTGCTGAAAAACCTAACTAAGTATCCCACAGACAGAGAATCCATATGGAAGTGAGTGTGTTCAGTGTCCTTGTGTGTCTACTTATTTTCCTATTCTTTTTAGTAATTGAGGTGTTAGGCAAATATTGAGCTAGCTAAGGAAGTAAGGGGTATTGCAGGTATACAATCCTGTTATTCTGTATGTATTTGGAATAGTGGCTATACTAAGCATTGTACCTGTTCATGGCTGATGTAGAAACTCTGTGTTATTCTCGCTTGTCAATACTCATACTGGGAATTCAGAACTGATGACCACTCCTGGAAATAGCCCGCTATTATAAGCACTCAAAGCATTCCCAGAAAAGATTAATTCAACCTTCAGTTGAAAACCTCTTCTCTTCTATGCAACTAATGTTTTGTGCTTACTTGACACTGCATTAAATAGTAATATTTACCTGCAGTTGATTATATCAGTTGTGACAAGTGGATTGGCTATGTGGCATTGTGCTGTTGGAGGGACTTTTTCTGTCTCAGCAAAAATAGTGAACATTTGTGTGGGGTTTTTTGATTGTTTAATGGAAGCAACAAAGGAAGTGATGCTCCAGCACACATGGTTTGAGATGGAATTCTTGGCTATTATTGGAAACACTTATTTTAGTCTGCTTTGTCTTCCAGTGTACTCTTGCATTGTTTTTGGAGTTTGGTGGAGTTTGGGGGTTTTGGGTTTTGTTATTTGGTTGGGTTTTTACCTCCTCACTCCTTTATTTCTGAAGAAAAGAATATCCTCATTTGTTAGCATTTAGTATGAAAGCTTTTCTCGGGTTGTATAGCTCCAGGTGTTAAATATTTCTTGGACAGTTTAAATAAATAATTTTTATTACTGCTTGCTGTTTCAAGCTGTCTTCTCAGTTTTCTTGGATCCTACCAAATATTAACGCAAAAGCTCAGCTGTGAAGAGACAGCGTTGCCATGAGTTTGCACATAAGCTTGGACAGTAGGATTTTGATGTTGACCAGCGTCACAAAGTGCCGCTGCAACATAAAGTAATAATGCTTTAAAACGTTGTATTTTGCATGTTTACTAAGAAATATTTCAATCTGTGTATTTTCAGATGCTTGAAGTTCTTGGGAAGCAGGCATCCCACTTTGGTGCTTCCGTTAGTCCCAGAGCTGCTAAGCACGCATCCGTTCTTTGACACTCCAGAACCAGACATGGATGACCCAGCTTGTATCTTTTTCATGAAGCCAGTTTTTTGTTTTGACTGTAATAGATTTTATTTGTATTTTCCTGATGCTCACATTTGTTAAACCATTTCAAACTGTAGCAGACAATCCTGTAGCTATTTCTGAATCCCTTTGCCACTTAATTACTCAGCAAGTGATTGAATAACTGTTATCTGGAACCATCTTCATAAATACCTGTGTGGTATAATTGGCCTTTTTTTATGCTGTGATGAATAATCTGTTCATCAAGCAATTTGTCAAGGTTTAAGCTTTGCAGATGAGTCTTTGATGTGAAAACATTTGTCTAGTTTGCACTAATTTTGAAGATGCTTTAGCTTTTAAATAAGAAGAGTGGTTTTCCTTGTTTGTTTTCTTTTTAGGTAAAATTTCTCCTACCCTTACTGTTGTGCAGTGTGTAGAACAATACCGTCTCTTAGTGCAGCAGTGGCTGAATCCCCATAATGCTATACATTTATCATCTTTTTGAAATAATTCAAAATCAGAAATCCTTATATTAATGTTAGCACTTCTAGTGCTTTAGAATACAAACTATTATAGTTATACCATTATCCTTAACAATAGGAGATGCCTTGGAAATGCGAAATACCATTTTTCCATTGTTCATTCTCCTTACTTCCCTTCTGTGTGATTGCAGAATGTAATGTTATTTCTGATGCATGCTGAGAGATGTTAGGCTGGAACAACTCTCTTCCTCTGTGAAGCTACTCCTTATTTCTCTCACCAGTCGCAAGCCATCCACTAGAACTTCTATACAGATGAAATAAATACCTTGTGAGAATTGGAAAGGGCTAGAATCAGGTGGAGAGAAAGATTAATCCCTAATCAGAGAGCTGAGTAATAATTTGAGTAAATTTGTCCTGTGAGTTGAGAATTGAAGAAGCATTGCAGGGGGGAGAAAGCTGTTATTTAGCTCAATGCACCTTCCTGCCCTGAACCAAAGAATATTATTTGAGAGAATATTCTGGAGGTAACTTGCCACAAAATTCTATGGAGATAAATTCTGTGAAATATAGGCCTGGGAGCCAGAAACTACAAGGTAGACTTGAATGATAGGTTTCCAGTGTAAACTGTTATTTAAAAATATGCTTTTATTTGATTCAAAGCTCTTAGCAAATTTGAATCAGATTAGTTGAACAGCTTCAGCTGAAAATTTGGAAAGAATTTTGGGCAAAGAGGAGAAATTGATTTGTTAAGTGGAAGCTTGGCAGCCCATGGATGCAGAAGATTTTTCAGGAGGTGAGAGACATGAGTTCAGTCCCTTCTGTGGATGAACCTGCTTCTTCCCTGTGCAGGCGAGAGCCCAGACGATCATAAGCTTTGCATTGGGATCCATTTATGCTCTCCTGTTAGAGATCCTATGCTTGGGGTCAGCCTTGCTGCAGGTGAGTGCCCCAGCCTTTGGGCTAACTGATGAAAGCCTTTGGCTGCCCTCTGTATTTCTCAGGCTCTCAGACTGTGAAAATGTTTTTTCTGTCCCAGAATCATCTTCCCAATGATTCTTTGGTTTGTTTTAAGTCTGTGTAAGAGGGATGTTTTTCAGGGCATCATAGGAAATGCAGCAGTTTTCAAAGACTCAGAGGTAAATGTTTCATTTTAGGTGACGTTTGGGTACCAAACTGGTAAGCACAGTGTAAGCTTTGAGGAAGAGTGAAACTCCACCTAATGAGCACGTTCTGCGGGTTCCTATCCTTTGTGTTGCTTCTGAGCCATCCCACATTGGCAGTAACATCCTTCCTCCAACGTGGCCCATCCTGTAATGTTTGTACTTTGTACTTCGTTTTCATCTGCTCAGACAGCTGCCTCTTTGGGTTTTGCCAAGCATTCTCCAACTGTAAAGAACTTACTAAACAATCTCCAGCAAAGAAAGGGTTGTTGAGTAGTTGTTGTTTTAACTTGCCATCCCCAAGGAGCACTTCTTGCTGTTGTTTATTTTTCTTTAACAATCCATTTCAATAG
>JANHGO010000041.1:32438630-32481618 GCA_024606505.1 Aquila spilogaster
ACCTGGTCTAGGGAGCTGCTTTGGCAGGGGGGTTGGACTGGATGATCTCTGGAGGTCCCTTCCAACCCCTACAATTCCGGGATTCTGTGATCCTCCAAGAAAAATCCCTGGATTCAAAACCTTTATCCTTATGCTAACGGAATTAAATTGTTCCGAATTCAGTAGGCTTTCAGATGTGCTCATCCTAACACAGATTTCCCAGCAGTATAAGCCACTGACCCCGTGTGGTTCCGCCATAGGTGTGAGGGAACTTTTTCAGACCTCTCACGTTTATAACCTTGATGACGTCAGCCCCGAGGCGGAGCAGGCCGCAGCCGCCATCTTGAACGCACCTCGCGTTCCCATGGCAACACGAGGCCTCCCAGCCCGGACCTCCTGACCATAGAGTTGAACCTCCAGCTGGGAAGAGAGTACTCTCCGTTCGCTACGTCACGAGGGGGCGCCTCTATGGTTTGGCGCCGGGGGAGGGGCGCGTACGGCGGCCGCGTCATGGCGGCGCACCTGAAGAAGCGGGTGTACGAGGAGTTCACTAAGGTGGTCCAGGTGAGCGCGGAGAGCTCCGAGCTCTGTAGGGTGACCTCGGTGAGTGTGGGAAAGGCGGTGGTAGCAGCCTGGGGCCTAGACCGGGGGAGGCCTCCTGGGAAGGGGGATGCCTTAGGTTTGGGGTGGGTTACTGTAGGCCCTAGGGAAGAGAGAGGGGGGATGTGTTGGCCCTAGGTCGGGGAAGGAGAGATCTTTGATTCTTTTAGGGCTGGGAGGTGTAGGAGGAGGGGCAGAGCAACGTGAGGAGATGTAGTGCTCACCTGAGGGTGGGAGCTGCCCCAGTGGGCTGGGAAGCGTGCCTTCCAGGGTAGATCCTGTTCTGTGATAGGCAAGGGAAAGGGCAGTGTCTGCCGTGGGGCCGAGGAGCTCCCTCAGGCTGCCTTGGTGGGAAGCAGTGTTTGCAATGGGAAGGATTTGTGTGGTGTTTCTGAATGATGTTGCTCTGTCCCTGGCCCACAGCAGCAGCATGAGGATCTGTCTGCTAAGAAACTGCGGCTGACCAAGCCCAGCAAGTCAGCAGCGCTCCACGTCGACCTGTGTAAAGCCACCTCGCCTGCAGATGCCTTGCAGTACCTGCTTCAGTTTGCCAGGAAGCCTGTGGAAGTGGAGAGCGTGGAAGGGGTTGTCCGAATCCTGCTGGAGCATTATTATAAGGTAGGGAGGCTGGGAGCCAAGCATGCTGCCAGAAAGCCCGTTCTGGCCTTGTTATTTTGGGATGGAAAGTTGCTGTTTCCTGTGTTGCTGTCTCAGTTGCCAGCAGTGCTGCATGAGGACAGTGAGTGGTTGTAGTCCTTCACCCATGTGGTTGCAACTCATGTCACTTGATGTTAGCAGTTCCAGGAGTCAGTGACAGGGAAGTGAGCCAAGAGGTAATGGCCTCATGTTGTACCAGGGGAGGTTCAGGTTGGATATTAGGAAAAGTCTCTGAAAGAGTGGTAATGCATTGGCACAGGCTGCCCAGGGAGGTGGTGGAGTCACTGTACCTGGAGGTGTTCAAGAGCTGTGGAGATATGGCACTTGGGGACGTGGTCAGGGGGCATAGTGGGGTGGGTTGTTGTGAACATGGTGATCTCATTGGTCTTTTCCAACCGTAATGATTCTATGATTGCTGCAAGTGGTGTGCGTGATTAGTTTACATCAATTTAACAAGGGGCAGAAGACACAAGGAGTTGTCCAAGGAACCCAGTTGTCCAAAGCTGGCTCGACTTTATCTAAATCGTGCTTAATTTCCTCTAAGAGTGCAGAAATGTTTTACCTATTGCTTATGATGTGTGCAGACCACTTTTAAAATGACATTTCTGTAAAACAAAAGTGGTTGATTTTTTTTTTGTCAACAAACAAAAAATTCTGAACAGCAAGATAAATAAATAACAGAAGTAACAGATGCTTTAGGCTGTCCAGATATTGATCCTTCATTTAATAACTCAAATTTGATTGTTGCTAAGGAAGTTGTGCCGTAGGCTGGAGCGTTTCTTGCAAACATCCATGTGCTATTCTTTCTTTTCTTTCCAGTTGAATCTACTCTGCTTTGAATTGATGATAAAGCTAAAAGGATTTTATCAGTCTCCGTACTATACTTGTTTTTGGGGTGTGACTGTTTGACTTCTGTTTTCTTTTATTCCTTCATTCCTTTACGATATGACACGCAAATAAGACAGTTTGGGGACTGCTCTCTGAAATGTATCAGAAAAATAACCTGCCATTTCCATTTCCCCTGCACTTTTCACTTGCTTTGCTGGCAGTTGAATCAGTGTGTCTGGGCAGGTGGCACAGAATGAGCTGGTGTTGCTGGCGGAGATGGTGTGCTATCAAACAGTGCCTCAGGAGATCCCAGAGGGCTCTTTCCAACTGTTGAGGATTGCTGGGACAAGGGGTTAGAGACACAGTGACTTAAGGACCTGCTGCTCTTGGGGACAGCAGTCAGAATTGTAAACTGAAAGGAGAAGTTTCTCCAGTTTCTGGCTCACAAACCATCAAAAGGAGAGAGAAAACATCTGCTGCGGTGGGAGACTGCTCAGGACTTGGTAATGCAGATGTTATTCAAACAGGATTTATTTAAAAGTGCCTTTATAAGAGTCCTTCTTGAAATTGTTGATTTTAGTATTTGTGTAGAGGGTTATCCTATTATTAGTAACGTGTGTAAATTCCAAATGCATTACACTGCTGAAATCTGTGCATCCTGACACTAATGGAAGTAGTCCAGCGAGAGTGACTGCTGTTCAAGCACATATTTTCAGCTCTGGAAAGGGAGAATGCTTTTTGGCTCAGTTTAGAAAGAGATTACTCACGGGGGTATTGTTGCTGTTGGAAGTCTAACACTGAAGTCTCTCTCTGTTGAAAGGTGTCATTGTTGTGATAAAAGAGGTGCAGAATTGTGGTGCTGAATACAGAGGTGCATAGCTGCTTGGGGAGAGCTGAGTATAAAATCCAGACTTCTTTCTGTCCTGCCTTATGTTGGATATCCTTAGCAGTGTGAAGTTAGAAGAGGGCTTCTGATAGGACTAGAAGTGCTGCATGCACAATTCTGTAGAACACTCCTATTAACAGATCTTTTGAAATACATGAACTCTTGAAGAATTTAAAATTAATGATAATTTGTGAAGTTTATTTATGAAAATACCACCTGTGACAGCATCTGCAAATGCATCCAGCTAACACCTGCTTCTACTGTTTATTTTTTTTTTACCTTGCTGTATTGGGTTTCTTTGCTTTTTATCTTCCTGGCACGGTTCGTCTCTGATGTGAAGTGAAACAGTTGTTTTCTTTAGACGTCAATGCTTAGCTGAAGTCCAGAGACCATCAATGTCAGTTCGTCTTCTAAAATCCTCCCATTTGTTCATTAAAAACTTAAGAGATATGAATGTTAACAATGAGTTTTCCAGAACATTGAAAGCCTGATTATTTAAACTTTTAATTTTCAAACAGTAATGAGTAATTACTCAGAAATGAGGGGTAAAAGAGTTAATTTGTAGTGTACTGGAACCTGCAAGAGGAACATTCTTATGTGGTTAACTTCCTGTGAGGTGTGCATGGAGGAGGAAATAGCCTTATGGTAGTGTTTGGTCCCTTGTGCTGAATTATAAATGGATCCTGCCTCCCTGCAGCATGTTTTGCACTCCCGACTGAAAAATGAGAGAGGATATCTGTTGTTTCCTTCCAGGAGAATGATGCTTCTGTAAGACTGAAGATTGCTTCCTTGCTGGGTTTGTTATCAAAGACTGCAGGATTTTCCCCAGACTGCATTGTGGATGATGCCATTAACACGCTTCAGAACGAGAGTAAGTCGCGTTTTTCAGACGGTGCTTGAAATTGAGGCAGGTTCATGTGATGCTTAAGCATTGAGGACAGTGACAAGGGCCTCACATACCTATGTGGATCTGAAATGTAGAGCTGGGAATTACTACTCGGAGTATTTATTTTTCTGCTTTTGCGAACAGTGGCAGATGATTCAGTGTCCTGAGGAAAAGGAAAAAAAATTCTTCTCAGCTGTCTTCCCTGTACTTCTAGAGGTGTGAAAAGGTGTGAGAGCCATTGAAGTGCTTTGGTTTAGGGTTGGCCTTGCTTGAAGTGGAATCTTGTTAGAAGCAGAGTGTTTTTCTTAGCATGCTGCAAACCAGCTCATCGGAGCTAATGCAGGAAAGCATTAGTGTAGTGACTTTGGTTTTCTAATAAACAGTGAAGTATAGATGATCCTGTTTGTGCCTTTGTTGAAGTCCATCTTTATTTTCTATGTTATATTCACTGCTTGTAGGTACACGATGAAGTTTTATTTTAGTATCACTTAGTGACAGGTGAACATTAAGTTAAGCTGTTGAGTGAGCAGTGAAGGCTCTCTATATATTGGGCTGTATCAACAGGGGCTTGAGGAAAACGGTTATTCCATTTCCTCAACACTAGTGAGCCCACACCTGGAATACTGCATTGAGTTTTGGCTGCCCAGTGCCAGAAAAATGCTGATAAGGTTGGGTGAGTTGAGCAGAGGGCCACCGAGGTGATTGTTGGCTGTAGTACATCATCTGCAAGGAGAAGCCAGGGGAGCTGGGCTTCTTTTCTCCTCTGAAGGAGAAGGCTCTAGGAGGACCTTCCAACTGGAGTGATTCTGTGTTTCTGGAGCTCAGCAGAGAGGTACATAACCTTTCCCTGCTTCGTTTTGCAGGGTCTCACCAAGTCCTTGCTCAGCTGCTGGACACCCTGCTGGTTATTGGCACAAAGCTCACAGAGAACCCATCGGTCAGGATGAGGCTGGTAGAGGTAGCTTGCAAGGTAAGGCTGCCTTCCCAAGGACATAAATACTGCTGAAGGGCAAGGCTCTGCTCTTGCATGTTGAATTTGGATTCAGTCTGTTCTGGGAGAGAGCTCGAGGTACTAAATTTTAAATAAGAGCAACTTGAAACCGAATGTGTGAGCACAGCACTGAATGCAGTTAACAAGTCTGTAAATGACGCTGCATTCCACTGCTCTTTCAGTTATTGTCTATTATTTCATATGCTTTTGTAAGCATATCTGCTTTTTGTAGCTGTTACTTAGAAGCACTATTCCCAATTAACAAGTTATAGATAGAAAACATTAAAGTAAAACATATTTATAATCTATTTAAATATTCATCTCTGCCAGAAGAAAAAATCTGTTGTCAGTATGTACTTAAATTTTTTTTGACCAACTACTAAAATATTATCATTTCCTAAGTGCTGGGAATTTTCCTGTGACAAGCTGTTTTGAAGAGAGAAAAGAACAGTAAAAGAACCAATTAGATCTTCTTTTGTGTCCCGTAGCATCTGACAGATTCTTCCCATGGTGTAAGAAATAAGTGTCTTCAGTTAATTGGCTGTCTCGGACCAGTGGAAAAAGGTGTTGCAAAAGAAGCTGAAAGCCAGGCTGCCAAAGATGTCCAGAAGATAATAGGAGATCATTTTAATGACCAGGACCCTCGTGTTAGGACAGCAGCTATAAAAGCCATGGTAAGGAGTGCTGGCGCGATGGAAGAAATTGTTTGGGATTTGATAAGGAGGCTGATAAGGGCCTGCAAGTTAATTCAGATTGGTTTGGACTAGAGCTTATTTAATTAAGTCATCAAGAGCCACTTTAACATATTGAAATTGCCTGGAGAAGTAAGAAAGAAAGAAACAAGATGCATTTGGGAGGATCAAACTTCATGTGAATCTGTCTGGTATCTCCCTCTGCTCCTTCATTTTCATTGTATTTTGTTGCTTTCTTTATTTTGTACAACTTTTTACACCTGCCATGACTTCTGCAATGATACTCAATCAAATCCATAGCAAGATTTATGACCATCAATTTAATAGTTGCAGTACAATGTCAGCTTTTATGCTTTAGTTTGGAGCGTGGAAGCATCCTGAATGAATTCAAGGTCCCTAACTGCTCCTAGGGTTCCTAATCACGGTTTTCCTTGCTACTGTATTGGATGTTTTTGTTAGGAGACAGTGTTAAGTAGGGCAGGTTTTGCTGTTCCTCTGACCATGAAAATGCACTGGTGGTGCTCCTTTTGGGTCCACGTTTCAGGGAATGTTTGAAGCTGGCCAGCACTAAACAATTGCTTGAAGGCTGAGAGAATGGGCAGACTGTGTTCATACAAACTGTATTTTCCCAAACAATCAAAGTATAAGTGGCTGTGAAGTTTAAGGTTATACTGAAGTCGAGGTTTATTTAAAATACAGCCAGGATCAAGAAACAGATGAATTATAGTAGCAGCTGAGAAATGCAGGCAACTAATTTTATGCAAAGCAGGGAAAGCAGCGATGAGAACTTAGTGTGTATTACTTAAAACCATAGTTAGATTTCATTGTTGTTTCTTTCTTTTGTTGTTCTTTTTTTTCCCCCCTGTAGCTTCAGCTTCATGAGAGAGGATTGAAATTGCAGCAGGCCATTTACGGTCAGGTAAAACCTCATCTTTGTTCCTATTTATTTTGTATTGGTTTGCATACTTTGATTTCCAAGATTCTAGGGCATTGCGCTTTGAGAGGTGGAAGTCACTGAACAGAAGGAAGGCATTTTGTATGCATGTTTTCTTTACAGTGCCGTGTGGCAATAAATAAAAACGAGTTTTACAACTTCAAATGCTTTGATTGAAACTGATTGTTTATTGGAGGGAGATAACCAGAGGAAGAGCAAGGCATTGCATAATTCTTACTGTCATCTTACATCTCAGTGTGAAATACTTGTACACTGGAGAATATACAAGGTGCATGAAAGGGAATGGCCTCAAGTTGCACCAGGGGAGGTTCACGTTGGATGTTAGGAGAAGTCTTTTCTCTGAAAGAGTGGTCAGGCGTTGGCACAGGCTGCCCAGGGAGGTGGTGGAGTCACCGTCCCTGGAGGTGTTCAGGAACCATGGAGATGTGGCACCTGGGGACGTGGTCAGTGGGCATAGTGGGAATGGGTTGGAACTGAACTTGGTGATCTTAGTGATCTTCCACGGAATCATTAAGGTTGGAAAAGGAAACTTAAGAGACCGTCATCTCATTGCAACCCCCTGTCATGGACCAGAACATCTTTTGCTGATCAGGTTGCTCAAAGCCTCATCCAACCTGGCCTTGAACGCTGCCAGGGATGGAGAATCCCCAGCTTCTCTGGGCAGCCTGTGCCAGTGCCTCACCACCCTCACAGTGAAAAATTTCTTCCTTGTATCTAATCTAAATCTCAACTCTTTTAGTTTAAATCCATCACTCCTTGTCCTGTCACTACAGACCCTAGTAATATGTCTCTACCCATCTTTCTTATAAACCCTCAGCATTTCTTTGCAGGAAAGGTGCTTCAGCCCTTTCATCATCTTTGTGGCTTCCTCTGGACTCACTGGTGTTATGTCAGTAGGGTTGCAGAGCTG
Organism: Aquila spilogaster; assembly: GCA_024606505.1. NCBI lineage: Eukaryota > Metazoa > Chordata > Aves > Accipitriformes > Accipitridae > Aquila > Aquila spilogaster. The sequence goes on from JANHGO010000041.1 coordinate 32,446,015, forward strand.
CAGGCTGTATCTGATTAGTCTTAGGAAACATTCATGCTTTGTGCTTCCTGCAGAGTACAGGCAGTTTTGAAGCTATATATCATGTGATTAACAGACTTGGTTAGGACTACTCTACCTGATCAAACTTGGGAATACTAGTTAGTAGAAGGGAAGGTTTAATTCATCATTATTTATAATCTGAACTGGTTTATAGTTAGCATCATAAATCATTGGGAAGTGATATATTGGGCTGCACATCTTCTTTCAGGCCTGCAAGCTGTTGGCAGATGATTACGAGCAAGTGCGCAGTGCTGCAGTTCAGCTAATTTGGGTCCTCAGTCAACTTTACCCTGAAAGGTATGTGCTGTACACAGAGTGACTCAAAACGGTGCCACAGCAATATCCCAATTTTGGAAGTTTTGTGCATATAAGTCTCAGGAGAAGCTGTTAGAAAAATAGTATGTACCGACTGCTGACACTTGATGAGAATGCATTGACCTGTATGAAGTTTTAGTTCCTGATGCTTATTGTATGCTCATAGGAATTCAGCATAGCTCTTTGTTTTATGTCATGCCAGAAGATGCCAGCAAACTGATTGACTTTTCTCCATGCTAGCATTGTCCCGATTCCTTCTTCTAATGAAGAAATTCGGTTGGTTGATGATGCATTTGGAAAAATTTGTCACATGGTTAGCGACGGTTCCTGGGTTGTGAGAGTACAAGCTGCTAAATTGTTGGTAAGTTCCATCCTTCTCTTCTCTGAGAGGTTCACATTGTGGTACTATTTGAAAAGAAATGGGAAGAAATTTAGAAGCTGCTTAAATTAATTCATATCCAGATTCTAAGAAGGAGATAGGAGGTTGAGTGTGGCGTGTTGGCTTTGTTTCTCTCAGATGAACTCTGCAGCGATTCTCTCCTTGAGGTTGGAGGGTTGGTTGTCCAATAAAAACAAGTACTTGGAATGATTTCCCCCAGCACCGCACGTTTAAACAACTGAACTCAGGAAAGGTCGTATTAGATTCAATGAGAAAATGAGCTGTTCTGATAATCCCAAGCATACTCTGACGTACAGTTTGAGTGTTGAGTGCCGTATAGAACTATTAGAAAGGACAAATATTGTTGGGCCCTGTGTTGGGATATATCCGGAAATTGTGTGGAGAAATTTAGAGTAATCCTCTTAATTCCTTTTGATGTATTTCTTTTTCTTTCCTTTAGGGTTCTATGCAACAAGTGAGCTCCCATTTCTTAGAGCAGACCCTTGACAAGAAGCTCATGTCAGATCTGCGGGTTTGTAAACGCTTAATGCTTGGGTTTGTTTTTACTTGGTATAGAGTCCTAAAATCACACAACAGGTGTGGAAATGCTGAGCCTGTTTGCTTAGCATGTCCTTGCCTCGGGGCTGCTGAGAGTTAATTGATGATGACAGGTTTTCTTTTAGATTAAAGTCAGTGAAGCAATTGACAGTTTTAGATTTCATTAACTGAGCCGTGTAATAAAGAGCCTGAGGCTATTCAGGTTTTGTGGATGAGAGGTAAATGTTTGTGTCCTTCTGAGGGCCATTTGGCATCCTGGTTTTGGGAGCAAGCTTATGGCAGCATCCTGTAAGAGCTGTCTGGTAGTCATAGACATCTTGGGAGCAACGAGTAGCTGGAGACTGGGAGCCCTGAGCAAAGAGCTTTTCAGTAAAATTCCTTCCTGAAAGTATTACGATCAGTTTCTCTGGCCTACAAAACAATAAGGAAGCAAGAGCTGCTAGTTCTTGTGGGCTGCTTTGAGAAGTGCATGAAAGACCTTCTTTACAACGTGGAGGTAAAGGAGGTGATGGAGCGAGCGTGCAGAACGTGTATGACATTTTACACATTGCTGCACGCTGTAGTCATTGAAGTGTTTAATTGCAGTTTCACAACTGCAAAGTGATAGCATCTGTTGTTGGCCGTTAACAAGGTGGGCCCTCACACTGGCCCGGTTTGGCTGTTAGATGGATGTCTAAGAAAACATTAATTAAAATATATTAGTTGTTATCCTTTCCCAACATCAGAAGTACAAGGAGTTGCTGGCAATTAGAAATATTTGTAGAGGAGAAGGTATTAATTGCTTCTCTTAGTATTTATGCGTCTGTGTCAGTGTCTGTAGCTCCAGCTATGCCTGTTTTCAAATCCAGAAAACCATTTGCTGTTTTGTTCAGTCACCTTTAAAGTTCCTTGTGGTTGTAACTGAAAAATGTGTTTGGGCAGAGGAAGCGCACGGCGCATGAGCGAGCCAAGGAGCTCTACAGCTCCGGGGAGTTCTCAAGTGGCAGAAAATGGGGAGATGATGCTCCCAAAGAAGAGATCGATACAGGCGCTGTAAACCTGATTGAATCAGGAGCTTGTGGAGCCTTTGTTCACGGCCTGGAAGATGAAATGTATGGTAAGTGTTAATGCAGTGAGTAAATTGCATGGGTTGTATAGAGGGATTTTCTTGTTTTGTTTTTGTTTTTTCTGCAATTTGTTTAAAAACAAAAACCAAACTTCAGGGTGGTGTTTTTACTTCGTTGTGGTCTGGCAGTTGTTTGAGGGGTATCAGAGTTGCCCAGTATTTTGGGTAGAAATGTTGATTTGAGTAGACAAAAACAAACAGCTTCCTTTAAACAGGAAAGTTTCGGTAAAATATCTGGGAAGAAGTGGTTGCTCATGCTATTTAATGTGACGAGCTTAAAAGTTGGGTATGATTGTTAACTGGGAACGTTAGTAGTTTCTGTTGTTTGAAAGTGATGTCCTTCTCTGGAAGAAGGAAAATGAGATTCGCTGAGTTCATAGAACTCGTTTAAATCATGGCTCTCCAGGAAACCTCACCCATGGACTCCAGTAAGAATTCCTTTTGTGAGCATCACAGCTTCCATCCTCACAGAATGTTCTGAGTTGGGAGACAAACTCACCTTCTTCAAAACGTTTCAGAATCCAGCAAACACAAGTTTTCACCTATATTCCAATCCAAGTCTGTGCTTGGCCAACTAATGCCCATTTGTTGCTAGCTGGTGGTAGCTTTCGGATTAAATAGTTGTTGCTTCTTGCCAGGCCTGGCTTCCCTAATGAATTAATAGACAAGTTTCATCTCACAAGGGGCTACACAGGCCAAACTCCTCTTGGTCTCTGCTGGCATGAATACCCGTGGGCAGTTAGAATGCATTATACTTGAAAACTGGTGACTGCATTCATGTGTTTTCAGATACATAGATTTCAGGTGAGGTCTTGATTTTGCCTTTTGTTGTGTTATTTGTAATTCTGTTTCTTGAATGGAAATACCTACGTTTTAGCATCGCATTTACCTGCTCTGTAGTGCTTTTGCACCGGAGTCTCATGGACTTGCAGTGATGGACGTGGAGGCCTTTGTCTCACTCATTCCAGCAGATTATACCTGGCCTGTTCTTTTAAACAGGGTATATTATGAGTGTTGAATTTGAACACAAGCATTGTTCAGCTCCTGAGCTTGGCTGTATCATCGACTGCACTGATGGCCTCAGGAACGTCTGTGTTTTGCCCTTTCTAGCCTAACTTTCCTGTGGGTAGAGCAAAGGTTTGTACAAGCTTTTGAGAGCAGCTGGTGTTTGTATAGGGCCATGAAAAGGTGCAGCTCTGAATGTCATTCCTGAATTCGCTTTTAAACCTTACTGGAAGGATGGAAGTGAGTAAGACAGTAGAAAAACACTGTAACAAAAATATCTCTGTAAATTGTGGTGTGACTCCTGCAAATTAAACCGTGTTTTCTTAATAGCTCAACTCTCCCTGAAGCTCAAGCACACAACCTTGTTTTTTTCTGACTGACAGTGTGGCTCAATCCGTTGTCTGTGAAACATTCTCCAGTTTGATTACTGGGGAATGGCGTTAAAATGGGCAGATGTGGAAATTAACCAGATCTCTGAAGAGTGTATATGTGTCTCCAGGGCAGCATTTGAAGTACTGCTGAGCTATATTCTTCCTTACCCACAGCACTGCTCCATTTCTTCAATTCCATCCTGTAACTTAAATCTAAATGAATGTGTCAGCTCATGAATGCAATATTGGCTAATGTTTTCTTGGGTTTTTTTCTTCTCTAATGCTTCTAATACCACCGTGGTCTTAATGACCGTGGAGACTCAGCATTGTGACACAGGCTTTGTTCTGAGTAAGCGGAGGGCTCGCTGTGTTTGCATTTTTCTGCTTAATCAGAATCATCAGGAATCAAATATGTTCTTTAAGAACAATAGGCCTAAAAGATACACGCAAGTTTAAATGAATTTTTTCAAGATGAGCTAATTTGAATGAAAAATAGAAGTATGTTTTAAACAGTGTTTGCGAGACATCTCATTAATCTTCCCTTCTATGATCCCAGCACATAAATGTTATGGAAGCTTATGGGAATAGCTGTGGGGAGGAGAATCTTCACACAAATCTGTTATATTTGGGTCTTCTTTCAATTCCTACTATATTTTACAGCAGGAATATGGTCTGGACACCTCCGTTTATTTTTACTTTTGCTTGAGTTATGAGTCATTTTGATAATTAGGTGGCACCTTTTTCCTTTCTATTGAGGAATCCGGAGTTAGGAAGCAGAGGAATCTCATTCTGTTTGCTGATGACAAGCTGGTACTCCCAGGCTTTTCAGCAATTCATGAAGTGCTATGTGGTGACTTAAAAATGCAGTGAATGCTCTTAGCAAGTAAAATGTCTAGAGAATGAAGCAAGCAGTTTAATTATCTAAATTAGCTTGCTTAAGGTACCAGGTTTATAGCTACGCTTGCAAAACGTGCCTTGAAATACATATTTATTAGCAACTTGCGTCCTTAGCCCAGTGCTCCAATAATACAGGGCCTGGCTGTTGGTGGCATGCTCTTAAACAGCACTAGTAACTGATTCCTCCCTCTTCTAACAGAGGTGCGCATTGCTGCGGTGGAGGCCCTCTGCATGCTGGCTCAGTCTTCACCTTCTTTTGCGGAGAAGTGCCTGGATTTCTTGGTGGACATGTTTAACGATGAGATTGAGGAGGTGAGGTTGCAGTCAATACACACAATGAGAAAGATTTCCAACAATATCACACTACGGGAGGACCAGCTGGATACTGTGTTAGCTGTTCTGGAGGTAAGGCCTTCCTGAGGGGGGAAAACATTACGTTCTTGCTTTCTTCTTTTAATCTGAATATCGCTTATTTTAATAACTCTCTGCCCTTGTTAACTTTGCTGCTGCATCATGTGGATTTCCTCCTGTCTTGTTTTCTGGTCCATCACTTGGTGACATTTCATGTTGAATACAACTTAATTTTCTTTGTTTCCTTTGTTCTGTCACTTTGGTTACACCTTTTGTTGACCAAACAGAACCAGGACATGGGTGCTCCCTCTCTCTTCCAGCAGCTGACTTCTAGCATGCTCCTTGGAATAGTTTTGGCCTTTCCCAACCCAGCACTGTCCCAGTGAGTTCTCAGCTGCATGTGGTAGACAAATCTCTGCTTTTTTGGGGCAGTCTCCCAGCCCTGGATGATGCTGAAAATCCATTTGCTGTCTCTCTTTACCCACTTTTTGCTTGACCCTATGCAACAACGACTTCCTTCAGCTATGCTCCAGGATAAAGCAAACTAACCTGTTTATCAGTCTGTAACAAATGCTGTGCAATATGACGTGAACTTGCAAACACAGCTATGAGTGTTAGTTGTCTCCAGTACCTGTGCATCTATTTCATATTTGTTCCAGCTGGGGACCTGTGCATTAAGGTGTAAGCATTTCACTACTTACACTGGTGTTCTTGTTTATGCTTTTGTTCTGATTTATTGTGTATATTGTAATAGCTGAAATGTGAGAATCATCACATTGCTTGGTTCAGGAAGGTGCTGGCTTACTTGCTTTATGTTCCAGCAGTAAGATCCAGCTTCTGACACCAAAATAAAGGACTTAGAAGAGCAGCATGAACTTTGGTGCCTAAGTTGTTAATGGTGATGGTAACTTCTGTTTTCATTCAACTGCTTTTCCTTTCTCTGAGTAACTCTGTCAGCTCTCCTTGCTTTTCTCACCAAGCTTTGCATTCTGCTTGTCCTGGTGTTTCGGTTCTCGCTTTCTGCCGAGCTGTACACCTCTTTGGGCCTTTGTAGCCTTCTGTCTTGCTCATCTCCCCTCCCAGCAGTTCGTGCACCTCATCTGGATTATTTTATTTCCACAATCATTGCATCAGTCTTCAGAGTGACAGTGACAGTCTGCCTTGCAGCACCGAAATAAGGACCAGATGAGCGTACCCGCTGCGCTTCCCTCCTTTGTTTGTGTATGTTGGCTGTCATTTAAGAGCCTTTACAAGGGGACTGTTCTTTCTTTAGTGTAAGGCAGTAATGAATGTGCTGTTGATATTTAGCAAATTAAGCTTTTTTTTGAAATCTGCTATTGAAATACTTCTAGTACTTGTATCCTGTCAAATTCTCACATTCTATCCGCCAGTGCCACAAAAATGAAAGCAAGGAAGTCTATTGTATTAATTTGGAACTGCAAGGTGGTATTTGGCACAAGGCAAGTAATTAATTAAGCTGGAGTTCAGCCACGCTGCTTCCAAAAATTCAACTTGAAGATTGCGTAAGCTTCTCTCTGCAGTATCACTCTTGGCCTAAAGTACAGTGTGGGTGCAGTGTGACTTTAGAAGTGATGTATTAGGGATTCCATATTATCATACCAAAATTGTTCACTGGACTTGTAATTTGTTACACTTGTTTTTTTTTGATTGTACACCTATAAGCCAAGAAGAAAGGTTGAGGGAACTGGGCTTGTTTAGCCTGGGGAAGAGAAGGCTCTGGGAGACCTCAATGAGGCCTTCCAGTACTTGAAGGAAGCGTATAAACAGGAGGGGGAACGACTGTTTACATAGGTTGATAGTGATAGGACAAGGGGGAATGGTTTTAAACTAAGACAGGGGAGATTTAGGATAGATGTTAGGAAGTTTTTCACTCAGAGGGTGGTGGTGCACTGGAACGGGTTGTCCAGAGAGGTTGTGGATGCCCCGTCCCTGGAGGCATTTAAGGCAAGGCTGGATGTGGCTCTGGGCAGCCTGGTCTAGTGGTTGTCAACCCTGCCCACAGCAGGGGGGTTGAAACTGGATGATCTTTGAGGTCCTTTTCAACCCAGGCCATTCTATGATTCTATGAAACCAATAGTTGGGTCAAGTTCTTTCTATTCTCTAAATGGTCACTGATGCCTCTAGGATGAATTCAGCCAAGGAATAAGATCTGCTGCCTTTAAAATAAACATGTACCCAGGAACACCTCTCTCTGAGCACTCAGAGGTTCTGATTGGAGGGTTTCTGTTTTTATTTTTTAGGATTCTTCAAGGGACATTCGAGAAGCTCTTCATGAACTGTTGTGTTGCACCAACGTCTCAACTAAAGAAGGCATACATCTTGCACTGGTGGAGCTGCTGAAAAACCTAACCAAGTATCCCACAGACAGAGAATCCATATGGAAGTGAGTGTGATCGATGTCCTCGTGTGTCTGCTTGCTTTTCTGCTTTGTTGTAAATTGGGGCATTAGGCAAACGTTGAACTAGCTGAAGTGGTAACAGCACTAAGGTTATTCTGCTATTCTGTAAATACTTGGAATAGATGTGTACGTGTGATGTACGTGTTCCTGAGTGTCATATAGACACTGCATTGTTCTTGCTTGTCAGTACTACTGGTGGTCATCCAGAACTGATGACCACGCAAGGAGAACCCTCTTATTGCAATCAAAGCATTCCAAAGTTTCCAGAAAAGGTAGTTTCAACTTTTAGTTTGAAACGTCGTCTATTCCACGTAGCTAATGTACTGTGCTCCATGAAATAGCAGTCCTCATGCAGTTGCTTGTATCGGTTGTGACAAGTGGGTTGGCTAATGGCATTGTGCTCTTGGAGAGATTTTTTTCCTCTGTGAGCAAAAATAATGAACGTTTTGGTTGTTTAATGGAAGCAACAGAGGAAGCGATGCTTCCACACACGTGGCTTGGGATGGAACTCCTGGTTATTATTGGAAGCCCTTTTTTTTTTAGTCTGCTTTTTCTTCTAGTGTGCTCTTACGTTGCTGTTGGAGTTTCATGGATTTTTGGATCTTGTTTTGTTGGCTTTTTACCTCCTCACTCTTCTAGCTTTTCTGAATAGAAAAGCATACATGCTGTTTTCCTTAGGCTGTGTAGCTGCAGGTGTTAACTGTCTCTTGGATAGCTTAAGTAAACAGTTTTTATTGTTGCTTGTTTTTTTTTTCAAGCTGTTCTGTTCTCTTTGCTCCTATCAAACACTGCTGCAAATCCTGAAGAGGCAGTGTTGCCATGAGTTTGCACATAGACTTGAACAGTAGGATTTTGATGCTGACCAACATATCCAAGTGCCACTGTGATACAAAAAAATAATGCTTTAAAATGTTGTATTTTGCAGTGTATGTCTTTACTAAGAAATATTTTGATCCATCTGTTTGCAGGTGCTTAAAGTTCCTGGGGAGCAGGCATCCCACTCTGGTGCTCCCACTGGTCCCGGAACTGCTGAGCACACACCCCTTCTTTGACACTCCAGAACCAGACATGGATGATCCAGCTTGTATCTTTGTGATGAAGCCAGCTTATCTGTCTCACAGCCAAACATTTAGTGGTGTTTTCCCAGTGCTTGAATTTGTTAAGCCGTTTCAAACGAGCAGACAGTCCTGTAGCTATCCCTTTGCAACTTAGTTTTATTACTCAGCAAGCAATGGAATAACTGTTATCTGGAATCATCTTCATAAATACCAGCGTGGTATAGTTAGTCTTTTTATGCTGTGATGAATGATCTGGTTATCGAGCAGTTTGTCAAGGTTGAGGCTTTGCAGATGAATCCTTTGATGGGAAAGTATTTGTCTAGCTTGCGCTAATTTGGAAGATGCTTTAGCTTTTAAATAAGAGTGCTTTTCTGTTTTGTTTGTTTGCTTTTGGGTAAAACTTCTACCCTCACCATTGTGCAGTGTGTAGAACAGCACTGTATCTTAGTATAGCAGTGGCTGAATTCCCACAGTGCTATAAACTTAGCTTTCTGAAGTAAGTCAGTCCGAAATCCTTATATTAAATTTAGCACTTCTCGTGCTTTAGAATGCAAACTTATTTTTGTACCATTACCATTAACAATGGGAGATGCCTCGGAAATGTGAAATAGCATTTTTCTATTGTTCATTCTCCTCACTTTCCTTCTGTGCAGCTGCAGAACGCACTGTTATTTATGGTGCATGCTGAGAGATGTTAGACTGGAACAGCTCGTTTCAACTGCCATGCTGCTCCTTGTTTTTGTCTCCATTCGGAGGCCATCAGCTAGCAGATTATACGAATACCCTGTGAGAACTGAGAAGGGATGGGGTGAGGTGGAGAGGAAGTTAATCTTTAATCAGAGGGCTATGGCATAGTTTGAATATATTTGTCCCACGAGTTCAGGTTTTAAGGAATTTTGGGGGTGAAAAGCTCTGGTTTACCTCAGTGCACTTTAAAATCGTAGAATCTTTGAGGCTGGGAAAGGTCTTTAAGGTCATCCAGTCCAACCATCAGCCCATCCCCGCCATCCCCACTTACTGTTTCCCTCAGGGCCACATCTTTGCAGTTCTTGAACACCTCCAGGGACAGGGACTCCACCTCCTCCCTGCTCCAAGCCAAGGCATGTTAGTTTGATGGTGTTCTGGAGGTAACTTGCCACCAAATTTTATGGAGAGGTGTTCTGTGAAGCCAGGCTGAGAGCCAGAAACAACAAGGAAGGCCTGGATGGCTTTCAGTAAATAAACTGTTAAAAACGTGGGGGTTTTGGATTCAAAGTGCTTAGCAAATTTTAATCAAATTAGTTGAATAGCTTCAGCTGAAAACCTGGAAGGGATTTTGGGCAAGGGAGAGGAACTGGTTTGGCAAGTTGAAGTCTTTATGCTTGGCAGCCCATGGATGCAGAATATGTTCAGGAGATGAGAAATGGGGTTCGCGTCTCTGCTGTGCTTGCTTGGGAGTGCATCTGAGCCTATTTCTTCTCTGTGCAGACAAGTGCCCTGACCTTGGTTGCTTTGCATTGGAATCCTTTTACCCTCTCCTGTTAGAGATCTGTGTTTTGGGGCACGTTGTTGCAGGTGAATGCCCCAGCATTTGGACTCATTGATTAAAGCCTTTGGCTGTCCTCTGTATTTCTGTGTCTCTCAGACCATGAAAATGGTATACCTATTCCAGAATCTTTTTCCTATGGTGTTTCTTTGGATCATTTTAATTCTGCTGGCTGGGCTGGACTGGGCTCTGAGCAACCTAGTCTAGCTGTAGATGTCCCTGCTCACTGCAGGGGAGCTGGACTAGATGACCTTCAAAGCTCCCTTCCAACTCAGACAATTCTGTGGTTCTGTGATGTTTCTCAGGGTGCTAGCATTGGAGGAATTGCAGTGATTTTCAAAAACCCAGAGGCAGATGCTTAATTTTAGGTGTTTGGGTGCCAAACTGCTAAGCACAGTGTGAGCCTTAGGGAAAGCTCCACCTATTGAGCGTGTTCTGCGTTTATGATCCTTGGCTCCTATCCTTTGTGTTGCCTCTGAGCTTTCTCCCTCTGGCAGTAGCAGCCTTTCTCCAATGTGGCCTAGTGTTTGCACTCTGTACTTCATCTGCATCTGCTCAGACAGCTGCCTGTTCAGTAAAGAACTTACTAAAGAACCTCCAGCAAAGAAAGGGTTGTTGAGTTACTGCTTTTAACTTGCCATCCCCAAAGAGCTCTTCTGCTCACTGTTTATTTTTCTTTAACAATCCATTTCAATAGACATTGCTGTTCTGGTTCTGATTTTCAATGCTGCTAAAAGTTGCCCAACAATGCCAGCGCTGTTCTCTGATCACACGTTCAGACATTATGCCTATCTTCGTGACAGCCTCTCTCATCTGGTCCCTCCGCTAAGAGTAAGTTGAACCACCAAGGCTTGTGCTTCGTTGGGAGTACTGTTGATTTCTTCCATGTCTGCCAGCGTGTAATACTTTGGTTCTGCATTTTTTTTTCCCCCAGCACCAATGAGTGACTATTGAAATGTACGTTAAGAAGGGAGAGACAAATATTGTTACAATATGTATTTTGTGATATTTTGCTGAAGAAAAATGTTGATCTCGAGTGAGAATAGCACGTGCTCTGCTGGTTAGAAGAGAATGATGGGAGGAAGGATTCCCAGGAGCTGTCACTGCATGGACAGACGGAGCTCAGCCTTTGTCGATATTACAACGCTTAGCACACTTAACAATTCACAACATTTAACATATTACAAGTCTAGCTGTGGTGTTCCTGTTCATCACAGGGGGCCTTCAGAGGTCCCTTCCAACTCTAAGGACTCTATGACTTGACTTAGATCCTACCTAAACAGTTTATTTGTGGGTGAGGTGTGTTCTGTGCTCCTTTAGAGCGTGCTTTTCCTGGGTGGAAACTGAAGGTGGTCGTAAGTCTTAGTTCAGTTCATAAACACGATTGCATGTGGTCTTCCCCTGATTCCACTGTCTCATAGTGACTAGATGAGGAGGATGTTTCCCTCGAAGGCATGCTGATGTTTTAAGCTGAAGATCTTTAGCTACAAGTGGGTTTTAAATAGAGAGTATTAACCAACAAAGCCTTGGTATAAATGTTGAATCTGAGAAATAAAGTTGGAGCTCTCAGTTGGTAGCTGCTCAGTAACGCAGCAGCGTTTTGCAGTGCTGTTCCTGATGTCAGACTTGTCTTTGTGTGCATGTGTCTCTCTTTGCTTAGTTACCAGGTAGGAAGCTGGTCTCCTCTCCCGTCTCTCCCAGCATTACACCACACGAGGACCCTTCCCAGCAGTTCTTGCACCAGAGCCTGGAGAGGGTGTACAACCTGCAGCACCTCGACCCGCAGGGCATCCAGGAGCTGTTGGAGTTCACCATTCGGTAAGGTTGCTGACTCACCTGCTGGTTGGAGGATGAGTTGGGATTTGCAGCTTCTCTGAAGTCCCTGCTCTGGTCCTGAGGATCAGTGTCATTCTTGGTTCTGTCCCTGCACATCTCTCATTTTGGTCAGATTATTTGTCATGTGTGAGAACAGGGCTTTTTGTTTTGGGGGGAGAAGGTGGTTGTCCCCCTTGGTCTTCCGGTTTCCAGGTCCTGTGGCCTTTGATTCTGTGGGAGAGAAGCTGCTTCTGTTGCTCTGTTGGGTTCCTATCGACTGTCCCACTTTATAAAGGAGTTGGATATTCTTCATGAGTTGGGAATTCAGAGGTTTTCCTGAAGTATACAATATTATTGCACAAGGGGTTTATTCTGCCTTTTCCATTTATCTCAGCTGATTTACACAAACAAAACACTTGAAAAGGATCATTGCAGAGACGATGAGAGTTATTTTTGTGAGTCAGAAAAACAGTCTCAAATCCCTTACTTGGAACACAGAATTCCAAAAAGCCTGTCTTCTTTTTCCCTAAAATATCTGCCTTTTCTATACGTGGAGCTGTGAACTGCTTTCACACCCCCCTGAAAATCCTGACACACCTCACTGAAATCCTGACCGTGAAAACTATGTGCTTTATTCTCGGTTGTTTTGGAGCTACGGTGCACAGCCCAGAACGTAATCTCAGAGCATCCAGTGCACGAAATGCTTTAAACAGGTTCTCTCTTGGCAGAGCATCCAGAATCTGATAGACACAGTGAAACTCTGGGCACCTGAGAGGCTGTGAGTGCCTTCCGTTCTGCACAGCAGCCCATTGGGCAAATATCTGTTCATCAGGTTTAAGCATGTCTTACAGTGGCAGCTGTATCTCAAACATGCTTGACTGCGTGAGCCCACCATGTTCCAAACAACCTTTCCTAGCCAATATGAGTAGTTAGATTTCCCAGCAGCAGAACACAAATGGGTCATTAGCTGCTGTAGAAGCCTGGGAGTTTTTTTAAGTTAAATCTGGAACTGCTGTGCTGTTTGATTCCCGCAGGGCTGCAGAGCAATGTGGGTTGACAGACTTACTGCTTCCACTGCTGCACTTGTGTCAGCCTCTAGGAAAAAAAGGAGCTGCCAAGTCCCAAGGTGCAAGCTGTTTTGTAGTGCATGCTTTCCTGCTCTTTCTGGTGCTCATACTGAGGATAAGAAAAAGCAAGATGGGGGAATGGCTGGCCTCAGCATTGCTGCTGCTGCATTCTGAGTGCATTTAGATGAACCCGCTTGCTGTCTCAACATTTTTTTTCTCTATTGCTTGTTTCAGTGATCTTCAGAGGCTTGGAGAGCTGCAGTCAGAGCTGGCAGGGATGGCGGATTTCACTGCGACGTACCTTCAGTGTCAGCTGCTCCTCATCAAGGTCTGATTCAGCAGGGTGTCGTGGGCTGTGCTTCAGAACGTCCCCAGTCAGCTGCACGTGTTCTGGTGGTAGTGCTGAGAGCTGATCTCTGGTGGAAGTGTGGATCTGGTGGATTTCTGGGGCAAATAATTGATAAAGTAGCTTTGTAAGTGAATACACCATTGCATTTCTGTGCCAGTGCAGAGTTATTTTCTGGCACAGTGGGGACAACTGCTCTGCAGCCTTTCATGCTTAGAGAGTACTTCCCCTCTGCTGGTGACCACCGAAATGCTTTTTGTGAAACTGCTCCTGAAAGTGGAGTTTCTGTGTTTTCTAGACAGCATTTTTGGCACTGATGCCAGAGAGATTCTTTAGACTCGAGTGAGTGAAGTATCAGCTATGCCTTACAGTGCTGAAATGACCTGTCTGTTTCATGTAAGCAGGTGAAGTGGTTATTTTGGCACTGTGGCAGCATCCCTCTTCAAAGTCAGCTCCTTGCTAAAGCAAGAACTCGATTTTTGTTTTGCTTTCCTTCTTAAGCTATAAGCTGGCAGCACATTTATGTGAGTTTCCTAATATTCTTAAGGTATCTGCATGCAACCTATAGAGAGGTAAAGCAGGACCTCACAAATGAGTTTCCAGAAGGGATATGGTAAAAGCTTTGTTGTGTAAAACCAGAAGTGCTTTGAGTTTCTTAGCTAAATGTCTAGCTGCCAGTTGGAATGCGTTACAGCAGCCCTCAAATCCTCAGAATACATTCATAACTCAAAGAAGGCATTTTAGAGGAGAGCTGTTATAGGCTTTGAGCGACCTGATGCAGCGGGAGGTCCATCGCAGGGGGTTGAACTGGATGGTCTTTAAGGTCCCTTCCAACCCATACTGTTCTATGATTCTATGAAATCCAGAGCTTTTTCCAGCACAGAATGTGCAGTCCATGCAGAGGCGTTTGGAAGCGGCTTTGTTGCCTTTCTCCAGGGCTTGACTGGACCAAATCATAGTGCCTTCGCTGAGAGAATGAGCGTTTGCATTGCTGGCAAAGATGAATGCTCTGTGTGGGAGACGTGGATGAACAGTGCACCAAACATTCTTTGCTCGAGCTGCAGAGCAGTCAGTATATCAGTGATGTAGAGTGAGTAATGTGGCTGAAATTACAGGTGACTTTTAATACTGCGGAGTTAGAAATTTCGGTATGACAGAGAGAACACCAATGCCAGAACACTCTTCTCAGTAGATTTCTTTCCAGTCAAACTTTCTTAATTCTTTTTTAACATAAACCAAAGAGCAAATAGGGTTTTTTTAGTACAAATACCGGTGGCTGTACTGCACTCAGTAACTCCAGGATCTTTTGGGGGATCAGGGAGTGGAAACTGTCAACAGGAAGGCTCAGAAATACTGACTGTGTGGGTGTGTTTCTGAGCGCAGTTGTTGTTTCCAGTCCTTGCTGCAATGTGAGGATGCCCTGCTCTTAGTCTCAAGGAGGTGGTAATGGGTTGTAACTTCTCTGATCAGTGACTACATTCTGCATACAGTTATCCTTAAATACTGAAGAATTTGCAGCTTAGCCAGTCTCTCATTCATAGTTTTGTTGACTTTATTCCTAACTCTGTGTAGGTTTTTTTATTTTATTTATTTTTATTTGCGTGTCTTTTTGTTTTTATATAGAAGTGTGTAGTTTGGAAGCTGTGGTTTCCTGTATTGTGTTTAAAAGCAAGAAGAAACCTTTGGCCTGCTCTCTCAGGCAACCCGTTGGCATATAACAGAGAGGGCATGCTCTGAAGCCCAGTTTATCTCACACAGTGTTACAGTGCTTAGACTGAAATGGTTATTTATCATCACTTTTCTTAATGGTTTTCCTCTGTAGGCCTTGCAGGAGAAGCT
Organism: Aquila spilogaster; assembly: GCA_024606505.1. NCBI lineage: Eukaryota > Metazoa > Chordata > Aves > Accipitriformes > Accipitridae > Aquila > Aquila spilogaster. The sequence continues at coordinate 32,461,104 of JANHGO010000041.1, forward strand.
GTGGAACGTGGCAGCTCCTTTGTACCTGAAACAGAATGCATTAGCATCTGCTGCAGCAAAACAGGTAAGGCTGAAGTGCCTGGGTCTGCCTGGAGGCGAGTCCTTGCATTCCAGCTTCTGTGGCCTTGCAGTACTAATGTGTTTCTGACTTTCTGCTGTAACCTGTCCAAGTAAATCTTAGTTCCCCAAAGTGAAGTAATTTCTTTCAGCTTCAGAAGATCAAATGAAGTGGTGATTGAGGGAGATTGAGGACCGCAGGAAAAAGGCAAACATCCCACCTATCTTCCAGAGTAATAAGAAAGAAGATTGGAGAGCAGTGGACTGTTGGCCTATGGGGAATTCTATGGAGCGAGTCCTCTCAGAAGCCATTTGTGAGCAAATGAAGGTCAAGGAGGTGTTTGGGATCAGCTGAAATGCATTTTGAAGGGTGAATTAAGCCTGACTGACCTTACTGCTGTCCACAGTGAGGGCAAAAAAACTCACAAAGCCTGACTTTCTCAAACCCTTTAATATAGTCTCCCTTTTTACCAAAATGGCAAGATTTCACATCAATAAATTGATGATAATGTGGATGGGAAATTGCCTGGCTTAAGGCATTGGAGGTACTGGTGTAAAGTCCAGAGTGCCCTCCACAAGGCTGTGGATAAAGCTGAGTTGAGGAGCTGATCTATATGCTTGGAGGGCAAGGCTGCTGTTCAGAGAGATCTGGAGCAGGCTGGAGAAATGGCTGCTGTTATGCCTTGTGATGCTGAGCATGGGAGTCCTGGTGTGCAATGAGTTGAATGTGAGGCAGTGAGGAAGGCCAACTCCATCCTGGGCCATCAGGGCATGCGTATATGCAGCAGATCTGGGAAAGTGATCCATTTCCTCTGCTTGGCTGTGGGAAGATCACATCTGGAGGAGTGTTGTGCTTGACTCTGGATAAGGAAGGTACTGCCAAACTGCAGTGAGTTGAGCAGAGGGCCCTCAAGGTGGCTGGGGAGTGCAGCACTTTTCCTGCAAGGAGAGGCTGAGGGATCTGGGCTCGTTCAGCCTGGAGAAGAGAAGGTTCAAGGCTGATTTACTGCTCTCTACCACTACCTTATCTGAGGATATAGATCAGACAAAGACACGTTCTTCTGAGATGTGCTGCTGTAGGACAAGAAGCAATGGATACAAGTTGGAATATGAGAAATTCTGATTAGATGTAAGGTAGCAAAAGTTGCTGTGGGAGTTGTTAAGCACTAAAACAGATTTCCCAAAGCGTTAGTGGGAAGTCTTCATCTTTGGAAGTGTTCACAGAACACGTGGCCCTGGGTAACTGGGTCTAATTAGACCCACCTTTGAGCAGGGGACCGTGGTAGATGAGCTCCAGAAGTCCCACCCAATCTAGGTTATTCTTAATCTCTAGTCTTTGATTGACTGATCCTGGAAAAACAAAGCTAAACTCTTTTTTTTTTAGTAAATAAATGAGAACACAAACTTTGAATAATCTGGATTTAGGGTGAAAGTAAGTTCGTGGATCTGCTGGGAAGCCATGCTGACATTTTGAGCCTCCGGTTAATTAAAATGTATTAAGAAGCAGCTACTGCTGTGCATCAAAACCTTCTCTGCTGTTGACAATTGTCCCTAGAGACGAGTAGATACAAAAGCCTATCAGCTTCTTAAATCTTCTCTAATTGAACTGTCTTTCTTGGGTGCCCTTCTTAGTAGCATGTGAGCCCCCCTAGGAAGATTTATCTGTTTTGATTATGAATGTAGATCACTTCCCATCAATGCAAGGTGAGGGGATCTTTATTTAATAAAGTCCTTCTATATGGTTACACTGAATGCAGTGGTGTTCATCACAGCATTTTTCTTGCAGACTTAAGCCCATCTATTCAGCAGATACAGTACTGTAATAAGTAAAACTGTGCAATGTGCTGTCTGAGCTGTGTCTAAAATAACCCAGGAGGATGCTTATCTTGTGATAGTTCCCATCTCTGGCTGCAGCATGTGAAGTGTTGTTGAATGTGAAGTTGTTTCTGTCTAATCTAGCTCTGAAACTGAACCTGAGCAGAGCCCCTGGGGCTGCAGCATTGTGAGCATTCCACCCCCAGAAACATAAAATACAACATCATAAGGTAGATTGCCAAGAGGGGGAGTGCTGGATTTCAGGCAAAGAGTCACAGATTGGTTCTTTGATATCTTTTATCATTAAGTACCACCTCACGCTATGAGAAGTTTCATCACAAGAATGGTACTCATGGATTTAATGGGTTCCTCACTATGAGGAAAAACTGCAGTATCTTGTGACTGTGCTTGGGCAACAGTTATCAGAGCCTGATGCTTTGTTACCCCTGTGTTGTTTGTCTGACAGATCTTGGAAGAAACTTACAAAATGGAGTTCATGTACAGCGGTGTGGAGAGTAAACAAGTGGTCATCATTCACCACATGAGACTGCAAGCAAAAGCGTTGCAGCTCATAGTGACTGCGCGCACCACCAGGGGGTAAGGATGGTGCTGAGGGTTGTCTGCAAGCTTCGTATCCTCCAGCTTTGTTTTAAGAAGCAGCAAGGCTATATTAGATGCTTAGGACACCATAGCAGGGCTGATAACCATTTGAAGAATGAAGTTGAGTTCTCTCTTCAATGAACGTAGCACATAAATAGGTTAAAACCAATCCATAGGTTAAAAAACTGTAGAGTGTGTCCTAAGGTTAAAACTTGAGACCCATTTAAATGAGAAAAAATAATGTTTTGATTAATGTATTGACCATATTACTTTGGGAATTTAGTTGCTGAGCTTTTAGCGTCATAAACAAATTGTCTCCTTCACTGATCTGCAGCAAACACTTGTGTGACTCAGACAAAATGCTTACGCATGTGCATGGCGTAGATAACAGGAGGTTCTCTGGTTTGTTTTGGCTGCTCAGGTGAATGAAGTTACACTTGGGTATAAATGGCTGTAGAATTAAACCTTCAGCTGATGGAGGGGGAGAGAGGTGGTTAGAATTGTTTTGTGCTTACTCTTGCTTTGAGTTGGTTGCTATCAATTTGCTGTGTTTTCATAGAGTTCCATAAGATTTGCTTCTTCTGTTTTGTAGGTGGAAAGTTTAATGTTTTCTAACGGTGGCTTTGGGAACTTAATGTCTGGTATAAATGTGAAGGTTGTAATGAAGAGGGGGTTATGAGTGTGGGGATGGTGATGACAATTCATTTTTTCTTTCTCCTGTGGGAAATACATTTGTGGCCTCAGATTGTCTTTAAGGTCTTACAGTTTCTAGGAGCTTGAGCTGGATTTCAAAACTCTTCAATGCTTATGGCTATAGATCCAATTTGCTTGATTAAAAAATAAAACAGGGAATGTTACTGTCATTACAGAGTGGAACCCCTTTTTGGGATGTGTGAGAAATTCCTTCAGGAAGTAGATTCCTTTCAGAGGTGAGAAACCCCATTGCTTATTCTCTTTGTATTTTAAAGCTGAAGTTGTGAAATGTTCTTAAAGCTGATGATAGTTCTTCCACGTGTAACCTGGTATTGAATATGCCTCTGGTAGCCAGGGAACAGAACTGCTCACTTCCTTCCTTTCTTTTCCTCCTGCTTAGACCTCAGGATCAGCAAAACTCATCACTTTCTCTTAGGAATGCAGCCCCTACAGGCAGTGATGAATTCCATAAATGGGAATGTGAATGTTAGTAGAGCTTGTTGGTTAGCTGTAAGGTCACATAGAAATGCCTGTACATGCAAAATGCCCCTGTGTAGGTTGTGCAGCCTCAGCATGCCAGATGTTGGCTGCACCGCATGACGGAGCAGTAGAAATTTGCTGCCTGTGTAGTGGCAGTCATGGAAGCACAAGGGCACGCAGTGCTGCTTATGCGCTCTTGGAACACAGAAAGGAGCACGTGGTTTTTCTCTGCCTTTGCCAAAGCTTCTGTTCAGGGAGTTTGAACTTGCGTAGAGCGCTACTCGGATCTTGGAGAAGCAGCTCACTTGTAGGGCTTTAGGACTGGAGGCTCTTTTATAGGCAAGTCCGCTATTCCTCTCCAGGCTTTTCTAGACTCAGCTGGAGGTGGAAATACAGCACAGCGCTGGACTTGATGAGCAGGAATGAGCCCATTGCCCACGAGGCTGTTCACCCGCAGGAATGGTGCGCGTCACTTTTCCTCACCGGATTGCACCAAGTATCTACCAGGCTTAAAAACTGCATTGCTAAATGTGGCAGGAGCATTGCTAGCAATAACAAATAAGCCATCAGGGAGTCCTCTAACAGAGCCTTTTTTGCATGTGGGGATGTACAGGAGAAGACCAATCTTGCTTCTATATAAAGAACAAGAAATACTGCATGATCTTCTCTTTAGAGGCTGTTGTCCCATGGTGTAAAATGAATTCTCTTTTCTATTCTTGACCTCTAGAGCTGGCATATTTCTTTTATAACTGCTTCTAGTTTACTGTTAAAATTTCACTGTGCAGATGTAATAATTAATACTCTCTTACAAATTCTGGTAGAGCAAAACCATTCTGCAAACAGTGCAGCAGCAGGAGGTCAGACGATTGGTGTAGCGGTACGTGGTTACGTTACGTTCTGTAATGAGTCAGCCCTGGTTGTTGTCAACTTGAACATAAGTAGCCACAGTTATCTTAGTATGAGACATGGGGTGGAATCTCCCTGTCTAATTCTGTCATTGTAACTAAGTATAAAGATGAAATAGCTTGGCTAAAGATAACGAGGCCATTGAAAATGTTGAAATAAGTACTTCATTTTTTAAGTTATTTTTTTCTAAATACAGATGTTTCATCTCTGAGCTCCCACAAATGCAAGGCAGTTTTGTGGATAAGCTGCTGGACTTAATGCCCAGACTGGTGACATCCAAGCCTTCAGAAGTGGTCAAGATTCTTCAAACAACGCTGCGACAAAGTACCTTCCTCCACCTTCCTCTTCCAGAGCAGGTCAGTTTAGAATGCAGTAGCCTTGCAGGCTGTCTTTGGCTGCCATAGAGTTGCTCCAGCTTTCTGCTCAGTTGGCAAATGTTGGTTCTTCAAGCGATTGCTTCTCCTTACCTAGCATCTCTGGGGCTATGGCTGAAATTCAAGATATTAATTCTTGGCAGTATGTAAAATGATGCAGAGTTCATGCACAATTCCTCTGTTAAGAACAGGAATGATTCTTTTTTCCATTTTTTTTTTTCTCTCCTTTATTTTCACCATCAACTTTGCCTCTTCCAGCTCCACAGAGCTACTGCAAACATCATTGAGCCGACCGGTGAATCAGATAACCCCCTGAGGTTTACATCGGGCTTAGTGGTGGCACTGGATGTGGATGCAACTCTGGAACATGTGCAGGATCCCCAAGGAACCGTTAAGGTTCAGGTACGCAGCCACTTGACACAAACGCAAACAAGATGTTGCCTTGGGGGGAGCTTTCATGAGGATGTCCATACTTCCTGATTGCAAACAGTTGGACGCTTAAACACTGTTGGATTTCTGTGGTTTAACCTCATGCAGAACTGTCTTGTATACTCTGTGCGTGCTACACTGCTTTCGCACGCACTGGGCACGTTATGGACTGAAGTACAAACACAGGGGTGAACGTGCACCAGCTTGTGTAGTGGGAGGAGGAGGAGCAAAAGAAGGTGTTCTGAACACTGCAAAAGTTGGCATGCATTTGGCTCTCCATATTTAACACTGTTTTCTTCCTGCTGTTGAATCATTACCATCAACTAAGCTGCAGCTAAGAAGGGTATGGTACGATTCAAGTAAATATACAGATTCACTGCCCAGCAGAGAAACTAAAAACTTCACAGTGTAGAGGAAGAAGTTGATATTTTTCCTGTGTGCCATGGGTTTAAATGGCCAACACAGAATGGTGTGGTCTTTAGATCAGTTGGACTCCTGGCTCTGAGATAAAGCACAGCTTACTGCCTTCAGAGCTTGAGCAGAAAGCACCAAAATTCTGCACGTTGTACAAAAGCCCGGTCCAGTTGTCATACATCTATTTTTGTTATTTATTTTTTTTATAGGTATTGTATCCAGACGGGCAAGCACAGTTAATCCATCCTAAGCCAGCTGACTTCCGAAATCCTGGTCCTGGAAGGCACAGACTGATAACTCAGGTCTACCTCTCACACACAGCCTGGACAGGTAACGTTATCGATACAAGTTCATGTGATTGTGTTGCTTTATGTTTGAAAGACAGGAGTGTGCAATTCCCATCTCTTGTGTGTCCACAGTCCTGGGAGCTATGAGGATCATGGCGTCTGCAGGTGGTGTTGATCTGCCCTTGGCATCGCTTGGATTTCTGTTCTTACAGCCTCTGAGCAGTTGCATCTTATCAGGGGATCTTTGAGTTGGAAGGGACCTTTAAAGATCATTTAGTTCAACTCCCCTGCAATGAGCAGGGACACCTACATCTACAGGGACATCTTCCTGCTTGGCAGAGTCTGGTGTCCTGCAGATGACAGAGGGGCTGCTGTCCTGAAGAGAAGGCCCTTGCTGTGTGCTGGGGGCTGCACTTGCAGTCTTCCAGCACTGGGAGCTGTGCAGGGCAAGGTTCATTGTAGGAGTCAGACCTGCATCCTCATTTAAAAGCAAGGAGTCATGGTGAACTGATTCATTGTAATTCATTGTTTTAGATCTGACAGGTATTTGAGCAGGCAGAGAACCTTTGGAACTGTGTGTACTCAACAGCATAATTTCACTGCTAATTAAACTTTCACCCTTTGAATGTCCTAAAAACACAGCCCATGTCTCTGGTGAAATACGTGACTCCCACATCCACGTTCAATCATAGATGGCATTCACACTTCTCCATGAAAGCACAGCAGTAATTGGCTCATGGGCTTCAGACAGCGAAAGCAAAGAATGTATTTTTTGCAGCTCCCTTTCTCCCATTTTCTTTTAAACCCTTCACATAATTCAAACGTGGGATATATATATATTTGTTGAGCACTTTTTTTCTGTTTAATGGGATTTGGTGATCTATATTTTTAATCAGTGGATTTTTTTTGGGGGGGGGGGGCAGTGTTCCCTTTCAGTTACTCCATTTTACGTAGCACCTCCATTGTGTATTTGTTCATCCTGCTTATCTTCTTTCTGGAGAAGAAAAATGGTAATGTTCCTACAGTTGCGAGTATCAGGATTTAAAAGCTGATTCTGTAGCAGGAGCTGAATTAGGTCCTTATTTCTGCTTTTGCAGTGTTCACTGGAAGGGCATTTCAAATGGGGGCCTATGGGGTTCTGTTCTGGTCTCTCCCTTAGCAGTCATTTGAGTTATGAACTGACAATGGTGCTTAGACATTGCACAGGTGGTGAGGACATTAAGCTGGGAGGGGCTGAGAGGGCAGGGTCAGTTGGCAAAGTGGACAAATTACCTGAATTCATGAAAAAGAAATTCATTATGACCATAAAGTAAAGCATGCGGACATTCAGACACAAAATACAGATTAACTGTTGCATAGTAGAAGCAAAAAAGCTTCTTCTGAAAGCTATGGATCAGAGCTGATGCTGGGGCACAGGGATGAGTTTTAGGGAATTGTTGGCTGAGCTGTGGTATAACTGTGGGAAAAGGTTATTAATTGTGCTCCATCTGGTGCGATCAAACATTCAGCATTGCTTGTTGCTTGGGGACATGACATGGTCAGTGGGCACGGCGGTGATGGGCCGACGGTTGGACTTGATGATCTTAGCAGTCTTTTCCAGCCTCGGTGATTGATTCCGTGTTTGGCTTGTTCTGTTCTTCCCCTTCAGAGCCGTGTCAGATCGAAGTGCGGCTGCTGCTGGCCTACAATTCCAACAGGAGCAAGGCGGCTGCCAAGATTGCCAAATCCACCTGGAACGAGAGCCTGGAGGCTCTGCCGCAGCCAGAAAATGGCATCGAGGGGACCATCCCCTTCAGCAAACCCGTCAAAGTGTACATAATGCCCAAACCTGCCCGGCGGTGAAGAATGTCACTAAAAGCAATACCTTTATGGGATTGTTGGGTTAGAACTGAAAACTGCACCCTGTGTTCCAAGATACTGAACCAACCGAAACCAGATGTCAACCATAAAAGTAAAGCTGATGAAGAACAATTGGGCTCCTCTGATACAGAGCGGATAGACCGATACAGGAGTTATTCAGATCATTAAGGATCATAAGTTTCAAGAAAAAGCTGTTTTTTCTACACTGAATCAACAGAATGAAGACAATTCTCAGTCAGCATTCCAGCAGTAACAGCGTTGGGCCAAGTCTCTCTTCCCGGCCTCTAGGTTTTCTGCTCAAGTTATTTACTATGTAAATGCTTAGGCGCATAAATCCGTGCCTTTGTAGTTCTCTGAAACTTGTGCATCGGTATCGATTTTCTTAGCAAAAGCAAAAGTAATTCCGAAGTGCTGTTGTCCTGAGGTAGGAAATGAATCTCCAAGTGGAACTGCCCATTGCTGCAGGCTAAGTCCTGAGATGTGCCCTGTACAGCTGTGCTGCAGTTGGGACAGCTGGGGGAGGGCACGGGTTGTTAATGCTGGGAGTTGGTGCAAGCAGCAGGACTTAGTGAGCAGGACACGGGGTATAGCGGAGTTCAGCAGCACAGCGGAGTGTTACCTTCTTTCGTTTACATAAAATGGAGTTGTATGTACATACCTCTGAATTGTAATCCCCTTTTCTCTGCACATTTGTATGCCTTTAGAAACAATGCGATTAAACAGCGTGGGTTGAAAGAAATGATAATCCCACGTCACTCAGTGGCACGTTCAGCTCCTTTTTATGCAGCCCTCTGTTCACAGAGGAGCTGGTACTTGCTGACAATACAACGCTTCTGGCCCACCTGGGGGGAAGCGATAGGTTCTGGGGAAGGAAGGGTTAGTGGCTAAACAAAGCAGCAAAGAAGTACTTTCCAGTCGCACGGAGATTAGTATAAATAGTTATGCAAAACTCATTATGTGCTTTCCTACAATAAAATTGGAAAACTGATCCTAATCTGTTTATTACAAGAGTAAGCATGCCGGCCTGCATGGTCTAATAAGAGACTACGGTGAGGCTGTTGTGCTACTTGTTACTATTATTACTTTTTTTAGGACTGACAGTTTTATGGTTGTGAGTCTTCAGACCAAAACACATTTGGCTGCTTTAGGTATTCTAAAATCAAATAGCAGTAAAACTAAGAAACCCTCCTACAAACTGGTTTTTGTTTCACCTTTAGGGCACTGGCTTGAAAAGCTCCATGTGTAGCAGATGAGTTGTTACCATTGGACTTCAGCATCCTCAGCTCAGTTTCCCATGGGCAGGGGTTGATGCATGTTATTAGAAACTGTACCGCTACAACTGTTTCCAGTCTCCTAATGGGAGTACCCCATAGCTGGCTTCTCTGCTGGGTACTGTGTTGGAGCTTCCTCTGACTCCATATTTGAAGCGTGGAAGAAATCAGAGGTTCTCCTTTTCAGATTAGGTCTCCCCTATCCAAGCAGGCGACTAGTTCATCATTTTAGCTGAACTGAAACGTGTCCAGGAACGCTGTGATGATTGAAGCTTTCAGTGCCGTATGTTTTTCTTTATTATGATCCTTCCAAGATTTGTTTACCTTTGGATTTCCCTGCTACGTCGGTACGCAGACTCATACGCATCCCACCTATAAAAGGGGACCGATCCCAGACTTTGTTAGAGCGTAAATCTCAGTGCTGACTTTTTCTTCCTTCCTCCTTCCCCCAGGTCTGAGATGTGCAGGTGTGGCACTGAGGGACGTGGTTGGTTGGCACAGGGGTGAGGTGCTGATGGTTGGACTTCATCTGAGAGCTCTTCTCTGGCCTTAGTGATGCATTCTGATTCTGCTCAGGTTTTTCTGCTGAACGCTGATGTAAGGGCTGTGGGTTAGCAGCTTGAAAATGTGTTGCCATGCTTACCTTTACCTTAATTAAACATGGCCTAGCTGCGTATGCCTTTAATGGGAGCTTCGTCACCAGGTCACTTAAGTCCATTGAAATTAATTAGGTCAGTTCTTAGAACTTGGAAAGTAAATACTGCAGTTATCAAGAACACTTAATGCACAGATGTATTTGGAGCAGAGTTGATGATTGAGGCACTAACTCAGATGCAGTGTGACTTTCATAGAATCATACTTTATATCTTAGTTATGTACTTTTAAAACTGTACACTGCAAAGAGTGCAAAAAAAGACCCTCCCAACAAAAGGAAGAACAGAGCATGCATTTAAATGGGGCCATGTGGCCTCTTCTTGTGTTCCAGAGCAGGGAGATGGGTTTCCTCTGGTCTCCTCCTTGGCCGAGTTCTCAAATCTTTTGACACAGAAATACGATCACCATTTTTCTCTCACATCACTCATGTGCTTGTTCAGTCCTTGCAGCGGGCGCTAGGCCAGGGAGCAGGCTGGGGTTAGCCTGCAATTCACTCATGCACTCATTCACTCACTGAGGCCGCATGCTCAAGTTTGAAGGCTCATGACTGATGTCCCTTAAAAGTGCTGCTTGTGCTGTGTTCGGTTTGTTGGAGCCTTTTTACCGCCTGTGTCTCCCTGCTGCCAGCACGGGTGTGCTGCTCTGTGCAGATAAGGGCTGGGGACAGAGGCTGGGTGGTGGAACAGCTGGGTAGAAGCTTGCTGGCCGCCAGCCCAGCCCAGCTCTGTGCAATGAGGGTGCCAGGGTGGGAGATTGCTTTCCTGGGGGAGGCGGAGAAGCAGTGGAGAAGCCCTGCCCTATTAGGTGCGTTCCCATGATTTGGGCAATGAGATTGTAGTTCTAACAAATTACTGATGGCTCTAGCTGAAAGCTGAGGCTTAACAGAGCATTTTGAGCTCGGGTTGAATTTTGATGAATCAGTCCCAGCTGTTTACTCTGTGCACCGAGGAGGAAAGAGGGCTTCGGCTGAGTGGAACAGCCCAAGCGGAGCTGACTTCTGTGGCAACAGACAAAGCTGACTCAGGCAGCAGTGACAGAAGGTAAAGCTGGAGAAGACCTGCAGCAGGTTATCTCAACACTGACATTTTGTACTGATGGGAGCGAGACTGAGCAATTTACCCTGAAACAGGGGAACCAAGACTGAGCAGTCTGCCTTCCTGTGCAGGCTGCAGCACCCCATTTTGGAAGTGGAATCTTCTGTATCCTACCGGTTGCCAAATGGAAGGAACAATTAAGAGGCTGCAGCACAAAGCTGGGCAGGGCACACCTCTAAGGGGGTCACCTGGCAGTGCAGAGCAGGCTGTGCTCCTGCTTTCGAGAAAGACAAAACGTGTAGGAGCAGTACAGGAGCCCACGGTGCTTTTCTCAGCACAGGGTCTGGGCCAAGCAGTGCTTTTGAAGGGTTCATCCAAAAAGCTATTTCAGTACTGTATGAAAGTAGAAAACAACCCAACAAACAAACAAACCCTGTAGGACAAATAGAAGGTATTTACTCCTCCAAATGGGGTAACAGTATTTAAGAAACTGGAATTATCCCCTTAATGAAAGCCTCTTCCTGTGCAAGGCGCAAAAGGTGATGAAATAACGCAAATATCAAACCATGATTGAGAAGCGGCTGCTTTCCACTACCAGCAACCACTAAGGAACACAAGTCTTTGCACACAGTGCAGTGGCAGAGGTGGTTTCTGGCTTCTGGGACAGTGCTTCATCCACTTCACACCACTTAAGTTGTTCAGAAAAATGTCACTGTGTTTGTAAAGAGGGAACGCAGATGCAGCTGAAAAGGCAGTTCCTGCTGGTTTAGGTCAGGGTTTTGCCCCAAATACAGCTGCACTATTAGAAAATATTGCTGTAATTAGGAGATGGCAAGATAAAACTTACAAGTACTCAGTTTTCCTTTGCTTCTATGCCACGCTGTGTTTTATCAGATAAAATGATTACTAGAACAAATAGAGAGTGGAGTATTTTATAAAGGGTTATTCTTGGGGCTTGGGAAAGTAATCCAGTTCTCACACCCACCCGAGCTTCTCTGCTACCCCCTAGATAGCTCCAAGTGCCTCAGGACTTTTCCCGGTGTCATCTCTGTTCTTTTGCTGATAGGCACAGACTTAATCTGCACCGACAAAGAATTACTGAATCTGGTGGAAAAGAAAGGAACCTACAATAAGTACCTTGCAACTGGTAATATTAATAGAAGGAAATATTAATAGAAAAGCAACAGGAGAACAGCAACTAAAAGAACTTTTAATTTTTTTAATGTAACAACACACTTGTCAGAATGTTTAAATCAGCAGCTACTGCTGGGTAAGGATTCCACCTCCATCCACAGCTTTGGAGTAGCAACTTAGACCGATTTCCTACAAGCATTTCTATGATACATCTTCCTGATCATTTTAAGCAGGCAGGGACTTTCACAAAGATGCATATTCCATGACTCAATACTCACATTTCAATTAGTGATAAAAATTTTTAAGGCACAGATTTTGTTCACTCCCTGTAGGACAGCTTTTTCTATGTCCTGCGTAAAGTGTCAAGTTATCCCGAGTGAGTTCACCAGCAGGAGGCAGTGCTGTTGTTTTGAGGCTGTCTACTGTTTCGTTTCTTTACTAAACTCATTTATGAAGTGATCCTTTACCACCACTTCATACCTACCTCTTGACTGTCATCATCAGATATTTTATTGCAATAACTAATAATGTAATTCTGGGCCATTTCTTAATCAAAGCATTCACAACTTAGTGTCTTAATTTAGCCAAAAATGAACCAGAATTAATCAATTTAGCCAAAAAGTAACCAGAATGCTGACAGTCTTCAGAGGAAGATTAGGTCAATCCCAAGAACGTATGCAAATCGTTCTGTAGTTAAAAGATTTCATTAACAGCACTCTGTTTAAACCCTGAACTCATAAACTGCCCTTGCATTTTAGCTTTTCAGCACACATTAATGTGTTAGCACGCAAGTCCCCACTGCTCTGAGTGTAATTTGACTCAGTTGAGGCATGCCCACCGCTTGGCTGAGGTCAGGGAAGGCCGCAGAGCGGCAGCGCTCAGCACGTTGAGTGGAAGACTCCCCCCACTTTGACCCCCTGTGCAGCCAGAGCATTGTACTCTTCCACTGCCTTCTCTGTTTGCAACACCAACACATCAATCCCGTTTTTCTTCAGATAGTCCACAGTAGACAGAGGAACCTCAGAGGAGAAAAGGAAAAAGCAGGCATTAGGTAATTCTCCCCTCCGCAGCACGAGGCTTTTGGCATTTCTTAGGACCGATGCAATCTGTCAGAAGATTCACTTAGACAAACTGATAATGTATTTTTGAGATGGATACAATTCTTTCTTTTCAATAAAGCTAGTATATACAAATGTCCCATCTTTCTTGAATGCAGTTTAAAGTGTAGCTCGTTCTTACAGGAGGGGACAGAACTTGAGCTAAAGGTAATTAATAGAAATAAGGTGTTATTCAGCTCACAAAAACCTGAAGAATTGCATCTCATGAAGCGAAACTCAGCACTTCTCAGTCTTCGGTACCTGGCTTACCTGCTGCAAGGACACTGCCAACATTAGTGACAAAAAGGCCTTAATTATCAGAGTATTTACAGCAGGCTAGAGCTAGTTCACAACCTGTTCTAAGAGCAGGGACTAATGACATTGTAAAAAAATCTCATTTAAATTGCCTCTGTAGCAGAAGGTAAGCCTATTTTCTGTTTGACATTGACACCAACACAGAGGAGCTCAAATGCTGCTTCTTTCAGGAGGAGAATGACTCCTGGCAGGAGTTCAGTCTGGTTAATTCAGCAACCCCAAGTTCTTCCCTCTTAGTAAAGCATCATGGATTTTTTTTCCCCCTCCTCCAGAAGAGGAAGGCAAGCAAACAGTTTCAGTTTATTGGAGAACAAAAACCTACCTGCAGAGCCTCGCTCATGCCACGGCCAATCACTAGAGTTTGAACACCCTTCTTGACAACTTCTTCAAGGTCAGCTGGCTGCACTCCTGGAGAATGCTAAGTGCCAGGGAAAGAAAACGATCGTCTGTGTACCAACAGCATCAGCCAGAAACGCTTTGTCTGTGTTTGGATCGGCCCTTAGATTAGCAGGATAAAGCAGCAATACCAAGATGTAACACAGCCCTCGTGTGCACACCAACAGTGGCAATTTCAAGAGGTACTTTACCCTCAGATGAGGAATGACAGTTAATCAATTGATGGCAATAAAGATATTTTTCTTAAGTAGTTAAAAATGAAAAGATACATGGTACATACCTACAACATTTGTGTCTAACAGATAGCATTTTATCAGCGTTAAAAATGAAACCAATAAATCGCAACGCACTGCTGATTGTTTTCAAAGTGAACAGAACCTATTTTTAATAAAGACTGTGGCAAGCTCGAGTTTACCCACTTTAATTATGACTAAAATGATTAAATTCCTTTCTTGTTTACTTTGTATATCTCCTTTACCGAAGATGACTGAAGCACGCTGGTTGGTTTCCTGTACTTAATGTTTTCAATTTCTGCTCTATTCTTAATTTTGAGAAAGAAATGTCTGAAACCAAACTCTTTCTAAAGAAAAAAAATGCTCTGTAACAGGATTTTGATTGTGTTTTTGAAGCACACTCATTATAGTACTAATACACTTTAAACATACAAATCCAGAAATAAATGTGATATTAAATTAAAACATTATTATGTTACACTGATTCTCCCCTTAGATTTTTAATCTATTTCTGTATTTTTTTTTAATAGTATTCTTAAGTATTTTTTAAGAGGACTGAGACCATTTTCTCCCATGAAGTAGGCAATGGCATAGTGGACTTCTGCAGAACATTATTTTTACAGAGTTGCCCACAGAACTTTATCCCCTCTATTTGTTGCTACATTATTTCAATGAATTAACATCAAGCTACATGGAATTTCAGCAAGAGATGGTTCCCCTTTCTGGTTCTCCAAGTTGCATTCTCTTTAAGTGTGTTTAGTTTTGATATCCATAAGACTGCCACTTCAGTGTGCAGAGCTTTATCAGGCCAAATCATTGCACAAATGTGTTTACGACAGAATAGGTAATGCTTTCCCTTTGGGACTTTTTAAGGTGGACTCAAAGTTTAGACAAAACAGGGATGGTTTACTGCAATTACATTGATTAGATTGCTGGGGAAGGTTTGCTATCGCATAGTAAGTACTGCTGAGCCATGAAAGCCATGGAACAAAAGGATTTGAGGTGGTTACACAAGGCACTCTGATCAGGGGGCTTCCACCCCCTAGGAAAATTGTATCACTAGAGAAAACATGTAACACGATGGAATAACTGTGTCACTGCAGATAATTCCTGTGACAGCAGGAGGGAAAGAGAAAGGGCAGCAGAATTTCTTGCCTGTTTTGCTCTCTGGTCTTCTCGTCAGTACTCTTTTTCTCCCATTAGCAGATGGCACTGAAATGCAGTCAGTGAGGGAGGCTGCCTTCTATCCCCCAAGGGTTAAGGTCATTAAGAACTATTTATTAGTGTTTAGTTACAAAATCTTGCACAGCAAGTTGTACAGTTCTTCCCAATGAAATAATTACCTACTAGGCATCAGTGTGATAGCAGAGAAGGAAAGGAAAGGATGTACTTCTAGCTGGAATGGAGGACATGAGGAGCACTGCCTTTTTCCCCAATGCAGGGAGTAGCTCCACCTAGCCCCAGGTAAAACACACTCAGCAAATGTAGACACGCTGCAGACTACCATGAGGAAACGTGCAGAAAATGAATCCAGTGAATTCTACTATTTCCAGTGAAGATTGAATTAACTCCTTTATCATTTTTCTAGACTCGGAGATGCAGTCTAGAAAAGCTTCATTCTAGTTCTGTATTTGTTGATTCCTATTCAATTTTCAACTGAATCACCAAACTCTGTGGCTGCCATAGTTGTAAGAGCGATGGAACTGTCCTCAGGAGAAAGCTTTACAAGTAGCCTATGTGGGAAAATCTGAACTGTTTTTTTTGCTTAATGATGATGCAGTAAAGGTGCCAGAATATCTGCTTCTCTAAATAACTCAACTACTTTTCTCTCCTCTCATTTTTATTTAACAAATTCAACTCTCTTGTTTCAACTGGAGGATTTATCCAAGAACTTCTCCAGAGTTAAAGCTTTTCCCTATCACCTGACACCCTCTGCCTGAAACTTCAAAAGGAAGACACGTCCCCCTAAATGTTAGTAGGTGATTGTAATCTGAAACAGAGTTTTCAAATGGTTGGAAGGAAATCAAACTGTGATTGAGTTGGAAACAATCAGGAATGTTTCAGCTACTACATACGTTCTGCATCTCCAGTCATATGTGTATTTAGACCAGGAAATCATTACTGTTAAAACTCAGATTCCTCTTGAAAAACAAAAAAGCTATAGCCCCTATCAGCCCATGCCCTTCAGAGAGCCCAACAATGAAAACTTCAGTTTTGGTAATCAGGCCATAAATGACAGGCTGTTAAAAAGGTGATATACACAGCTGTATTTCTCTCTGCAAACCATTTATACAGGAACATTACCTTTCACTTCGCGTTATATACTCTTTATAGACTGAACTCTGACAGCTTAGCAAATTCTGTTCCCCAGAAGATTGTACTGGAACTTCCAAAACCAAAGTTCTGCCAAAAGAATACAGCAGTGACCTGGAAGGGCCTACATGGGTACAGCTGGATCTAAGACATGATGCATTTGTAGGTCTTTTTTTGCTTTGACTCTTGCTTAGAAAACGTGGATTAGGTTTTTCTTTTTAGCCAATACAACTATCTTAGTGTAAGCCCTGATACAGGATGAATTTATCAACATTTAATTCATAACACAATAGTTATCATGCTGCTTCTAAGTCCAAAACATCAATATTATTGTCTTACTTGTATACATTCTGATAGCATTTACAGATAAAGTCTAAGGGATACAAAAATTGTAAGGGTAATCACTTGGTATACGGCTACGAAGACAAGTCTGTGTGTGGCTAGCCAGACTGTGAGATTTTCATGGAGAAACTAGCGCACATAGCACTGTATCTGCATACTTTTACTCAAAAATCAGTAAGAAGAACCTCAAGGAAAGTGACAGATACTAAACTGCATATATTGTTCTCTTCCAAATGCGTAAGCTTAGTTCCTGTGGATTTCTTTTTATTCCCATAAATCTTTCTCTATCCCACAAGACAATTGTTGTTTACTACTCTCATGGTTCCACTTAAAGTGCAGGATGGACGGAAACAGAAAACTTACATTAGTCCCAGTTTCTCTCCAATCCCAGGCCCGACTTCCTCCCGGCCACACTTTGCAGTCCTTGTATGTTGTAGAGCAGCCTTTCACCTTCATCTGCCCCCAAGAAAGGGAAGCAATTTCAGGGGAAGACATCGCTGAGTTGAACCGAAGTCTGAAAAACAGAAATTTAATGTATAACATTAGGCCAATGTACACAGCGTGTTAACAAAAAACTGTAAGTATGTCCTTGCCTCAAGCAGCTGAGAAGAAACCACCGTTACAGACTTGATCCGTGTCATTTTGTGACACAAGAACTGAACGGAGGATCAGATCTGTTGAATTACCAGTCCTCCTGAGGGTTTTTGTAGGATTCTGAACAAACCATTCTACAAATGAAATCTGTAAAAGTACTGCATGCTCAACTTTTAAAACAATCCATGGGGATCAGATCCCTGAATATCCTTTCAAATCCAGGTTTTAATCTTTTCCCTAAAGATACAATGAAGATGACAGAATTCTGTAAAACACCTGGTAAATACACTGCTTCTCTGGCCCTCTAAACCATACTGTATGTATACCATATGCACAGGCTTATTAATTTAAATTAATAAGGTTAAAACAATCACACATGCTGTTGCTTTTTTAGCTTTAGGGGGAAGCGAGAAGAATTAGATATTGAACAAGGACTTTAAACTAATGGATTTTTTTTAATCTGTGCATTTTTCTTGCTAAAGGCAACACCCAGTAGAAAACAAAACAATGGCATCCCCACGTTTCTGTTGCAAACAAGACTTTCAGACACCCAAAGGGGCTAAGCCTTCTCCCCCTAGTCACTCCTTACAGACACCAAGTCTCCCTGCGTCATTTCTCAGGACAGTTAAGCACACAAATAATGTCTTTTCTCATATCTCTGTTCTCATTGTTTCACATTAGAGCTATCATTTTCAAACATTTTTGTTGTAGACAAGGAAAACAGATTAGTCTTTGTCTTTTCCACCATCTTTTGCTTTTCTGAAGACTTAAGATAACCATCCTAGGTCTTTTTTCTCCCTTTCTTTTAGGTTAAATAAATCTCTTTTCCCTTTGGCCTTTCCATCAGTCACATTTTCTAAATCTCTGCTTATTTTCTCATTTTCCCCCTCCTGGCAACCAGCAATTGGTATGCGTCTTCCTTTGAAGTCTGTTGCCTAAAACCAGTTAGAGTGCTCCAGCTGAGGCCTTATCAGTGCTGCTATAGACCAACTGCTTTTTGGTATTAACCACAGTCATTTTCAGACCGGCTATCACAGTCACAGCTGGGCATCAGCAGGGCAGAGACTATGCCTTAGAAAGCATCGCCTCACTGCACCATGGGAGTTAACACCCTCTTCCCAACCCTTCAAGTAATTGCAGTCTGGTTGCTGGTGGGATTCTGGCGCTGGATGGCAAGATACAAACCACAGAGGTACTTTGGAAATGCTTCAGATCAGCGTGGCTGCCAGCTGCTGTGTCTTAAGCGTAGTGACCTTCTGAACTGTAAGGGCAGAAGAGAGTGGTGTGAAACTCGCATTGCAAAGATAGATAGTTATTTCTGCAGCAAACAGAGCTGTGCTCCTGGTTCACCCAGAAACCCTCAGCGGCAGATCCTTCCAGACACCCAGACCCCCAGTGGCACTGATTAAAGGAAGGGCCCTCAGCAGAGAAACCTTTGGATTGCCTTCCTACACTGCACACGCTACAACAAACAGCAGCGTGACACCACATCCATCTCAGCACCCTGCTTCTAGCACCACGTGGAGGAAAAACAGTGTTACTTTGGATTCAAAGAGTATTGCTACAGGGGAGTGCAATTTGCCTGGGTTAATACATTTGAGATTTGCTCCTCACACATCTGCAGCACAATGGATTTGCACAAAGGTCCATTGGACTGTTTTCCCCAAAGCATGGTGAAGTAAGTCGAGAGCAGAAGAAATAACAGATTGGGCAAGAGCTGAGACAAACCTCAAAGCCATCAAATACGATCAAGAGACCCAAAGTATTTCCCGTAACACAGACAGAGAGCAGCAGCAAGGTGTGAAGGAAGGCGTCTTCAACTAAAGTGAGGAAGAATGAACTCCTTCACGGGGCCTTTGGACGCCCTTCACAAAGGGCACAGTGCAATCGCTGATCAGCGAGGATCCGAAAGGACTTCCTCAACAAATGAGTCATTTAATTAACCGCTGTGGTATCTGCTGAAATGCGCAGTGTGTAATCTTGGAGGCCACGGACTGCATGACCTAAAGTCACAATTTCACAGAGGTCCAAAGCGATGAGGAGAAATGGGTGAGGAATCCAAATGGAAAGTTACGTGTGAAAACATAGGAAAGAAAGGAGGAGAATTTCTGCCAGGGGACTGAATAGAGAGAAACAGAACTGTGGCAAAGACAACAGGGCTGAAGGGAAGCAACTGGGCACGGAAGCAGGTGAGGGCAGGGAGGACGAGAGAAGGTGGAGATGAGCTCAGAGCTGAGGGGGAAGAGGAAGAAAGAGCCGAGAGAAGCAGGGATAAAAGCTGCGGGGCGGCGAGAGCTCCTGAAAGCCCACGGGAACGCAGGCCGAGCGGCAAGGCCTGAGCTCCCAGCACTCGGAGGGCAGCACTGCTCACCCTGAGGGTTTTTCCTCTGCCCCGCGGACGCCGCTGCCCGCCCGTTCCCGCCCGTCCCCTCAGCGCTCGGGGAACCGTTACGACCGTTACGCGCCGCACTCACCCACCACACACGCGACCGCGACCCCAACCCCAACCGTCACCTCGGCCTCACACGGGTGGGGAGCGCGAAGCTCCGCCCACCTCCCTCTCATTGGCCAGCGCAGCCTCCCGGCTCCACCCCCTCCCTCGCTGCGCTGCCGTTTCGCCTTCTCCCATTGGCCGAGCTGCCCAGAGGCCCCGCCTCCTTATAAATACCCCCTCCGCCCTCCTGACGCCCCGCCTTGTTTTCATTCCCGTGCCGCACGCGGAGCGGAGGAGCCGCCCGGAGACGCTCTGGCCGACGCCCCCTCATCTCTCCGCCTCTCGCGGTGCACTGTGGGATCGTGGCGGCGCGCAGCTCGGCAGCGCCCCCTCCCTCCCCGCCCCCTCCCCAGCTCCTTCTCCATCCCCGGGTCCAAGATGGCGGCGGCGGCTCCTCCGGCTCCATCGCCGCCTCCCCCTCCTCCCGCCGGCCCGTGCTGCCCGGGCTCTTGGCCTAACTTCGCCGTCGTTTGCTCTTTCCTCGAACGCTACGGTGCTTTGCTGGATCTCCCCGAGCTGCCTTTTCCCGATCTGGAGCGCGTTCTGCAGCCTCCACAGGAGCCTGGAGACCAGGGTGAGCGGCCTGGGGGTCCTTTCCCTCAGCTCTGCCCTCCCCTTCCCCCCTCCATTCCTTCGTCCCCGCGACCGAGGGAGGGGGGAGGCCGCGCTGTGAGGGGCGCTGGGGCTGTGTGTATTGGGGGGGCCGGGGCTGTTCCCCCCCCG
>JANHGO010000041.1:32481718-32511714 GCA_024606505.1 Aquila spilogaster
TTCTTGTTTTTTGAGTACTCAACCAGGTATGCTGTTGTTTCTAAAATTTGAAAATAAAAAAAAATTGAGATGTGTTTCCGCCTCTTCCCGGCCCCGGGGGAGGAGCGCGTTGAGGGAGAGGAGGGGCCTGGGATTCCCGGGGGGGAGAAGAGCCCTCTCCCCCCCTCAGCACGGCCCTTCTTTTTTTAGGGGGGAGCAGCTGTTTGTGTGTGTGTGTGTGTTGGGGGGGGGGGAAGGCAGCTCCCCCCCCACAGCGGAGCACGGGGAGGAGGTGGGGGACCTCCCCCCCCCGCCCCGTTTCTCTGGGTTCGTTCCCGAGCTCTGTGCGGGTGGGACCCCTGCAGAAAGGAGGATAAAGCTGAAATAACTATTTTTGTTCAGCCTGGCGCTGGCAGCGGGTCTCTTCCATCTCCTCCCCTCCCCCCAGCTTGGGGGTCGCTTCGCTGCCCGCCCCCCCTCCACCCCCCCTCGCCATATATGTGTCCGTTTTTACGTCTCCCCTGAAACAAGAAAGGGACACGCACACACAAGGCAATGTCCTGATCCTCTTTCACCCCATCTCCTTTCCTCTCTGTATGTGGGGGGAGGAGTGGGGGGGGCACAGAGAAGCCCTGAGCCCTCCCCACGGCTGCCGTTGTAGGCCATCTCCTCCCCACACACACAGACAGCCATTGTGTGCCACCTCCATCCCTCCCTTCTCCTCCCTCTCGTCCCCTCTTGTTGGGGGGGGGGTAAGCTCGCTGCTTGCTTCTTCTCTCCCCCCCCCCCCCCGCCACCTGAGCTGTGCGAGGTGGAGGGATGGGTTATGCACTCCACTGTTTTCTTTCGAGCTGCTCCTCCTCTCTCCTCTCCTCTCTCTCCAGTAGCAGATTTGGTTGCCAGACCCTCTAATTCCTGCTCCGTGCAATGGATGTGGGAGGGCCCAGGCCAAGAGAGCAGCCTGGGGAGGGCTGTGTGGGGGCGGTGGTAGGAATATAGAGGGGAAGGTGCTTGTTGCTCTTGGTCTCTTGTCTCTCTTATTGGTTTGGTTGTTGCCTCTGCACTCTTGCCACATAGGGAGACCGTGGAGCTCACGGCGCATGCTCGGCAAGGCCCCATAGAAACTTCCTGCTGCTGGAGAAGCTCAGCTCAGGGCTGCTTTTGGTCCAACAGCCCCTGCTTTTTCCCCCGAAAGACACTCGCTCTCACCTCCTTCCCCAGCAAACCCACCCTGTATGTGTGTGGGGGGGTTGAGTAAACCGGCGTGTAGGTACTTCCTCATGTAAAGGAAGTTGCTTTTTGCAAAGTGCAGACATCCTATCTGTGAGTTCACAACAGTCACTGCTGAAATATAATGAAATAAGAGTGTATTGTCTCCTCATGTTGACTGGTGCCTAATCAATATGAAAAAGACAGGTGAGATCTGACTTCTAAAAACAGGGGTAACTTTAATGAAAATAGGTATTTATATTTAGTTCCTCAGCACTCCAGTGCCTTTTATGTTATATAAAGGACTCGTTAGAAAAAGCATTGTTTTGTTAAACTTTTGCAAGACTTATTCATAAAAACCGCCAGCATACTTAAAAGCTTGAATTTTTAATGAAAATACTCCTTTTAAAGTGATGCCTGTAAAGAAAAGTAATGCTTTTACTGTGTGACACAACTTAAGTGGCTGTGTAAGAGTAGTTTTCTTGTGTGAACTGCAGAATAAATTAAAATAAAAGGATGAGAGAGTGACCTGTGTTTTAAATATATGCATTTGATTAAAAAAAAAAAATCCCGATGACTTTAATTGCATAATGGGGGGCGGGGGGTGTTTGTCAATAGGACAATGATTACTGCATAGCCCTTTTTAGAAAAGCTTTCAAATGACTTGCATTATGGAGTTTGTGTTATGGGTTGACTTGATACGTGCCAAATTTTTGAACTTTTTTTTTTCTGTATTGCCCTTCCTGTTTGGCAGGGGACAGGTTATTCTCACTGTTTTAGAACAGTCCCCCCAGATGGGAGCAGTTTTAGCTCCTGAAAATGTAATCTCTAAATTACTTGGGGTTTTTTGCTTGTGTGTGGTGTAGATGATATATTTGCTTGCGTTTTCTCATCTCTAAGAAAGTGTGGAGGTGTGAAAAACAAACTTGGGTGATTCTTGACGCTTTGTGTGATAACTTGTGCAATGGGGGTTTTCTTTTCCTTTGATACAGCCAACTTGCTGGGCTTGGTTTCTGGTGCTGGTAGCTGTTAGCTGATCTATTTCATGCTTTTGGATAAACGTTTGCAGTGACTAGATTTCTCTGTGTGATTTTTACTTCAGTTAGTCCCCAAAGTGGCGCTTTTAAGGGTACAAGTCATAAAGTTGCTAAACATGGATTGAAAACTGAAATGGTCCTTTTTTTTCTGCACATCTGTTACTTACCAACTGTGTTATTTCCTTGGATAGCATAAAGGGATTTTGATTTCAGTTATATACAGTTAGTTTCACTTTTGACACCAGCATTGCTTGACAGTGGATTTGCATTCACAGTAATACATAATAAAATCTAAGCAAATAGCTACAAAACCTCAAAGTGTTTTTTTTCTGAACTTCTTAGAATCTGGACCAAGTTATAAATCTCAACAGCCAGGTAACGGCTCATTGGAACTCCTCTCCATATTAATTTTGCAATCAAGGGAGGGAATTGGTAGTTTGGGGGTTTTGTTGATTACCTTTAACGCTGTTTTGATGCTCAGCAGTTTCAAAAGTGGTTTTTGGAGTGGTTATTTTATTTTTAAAAACGTGGCCTATATTGTCTTGTGTGAAGAGTTACTCTTGGAAGATGCCATGGAAGTTATTGTCTTTATATTAGGACCCTCAAGGAGAACTAGGAGCTCAAGTTTGAATGTTGTTCAGTAGTTGTAGAACAGTCATTTTCTATCCTGTTAATAATTAGAACAAAGAGCTTGTTCATTATTAAGGAAACAATGTATAACCTTCCCTTACAGGAAGGGATGCTGGTGTGATGCTGAGCAAATGTTGACAGCTAGGAAGCTATCAAATATTTCTTAGAGGGATTTTAGATTTTTGTTAATGCTCAGACAGTGCTTGAACTTTTGAGCCGTATTACCTCTCCTACCTGAGAATTTCAAGACAAATAGTAATGACAGCAGTGCTCAAGTATGAATAGTTTTCCATAGTAGTCTGACTAGTTAAGATATCAAATTAACTTACACTAGTAGCGGGTTAGATGTTTTAACTGTGGGTACACAGGTATGGTCTTGTCTTAAAATGCACAAACCAATATAAAATGTTCTTTGGGATCTGGTGGGTAATGTAAATCATGCTTGAATAGGAAAATAAGAATGTGTGGTGTTGATTTTGCCCATCGCTATTGAATGGTGGCATAAACTGGTAGCTGTGGAAATAGTCTGCTTCTTAGGAAGGTTGTACAATAAAATAGCTTAACTTTTCCTGCTGGTGGTTCATTTGAAAGTTGCAACTATTCAAACAAAGTAATGAGACCTGTGGTTAACGGGTGAAGATTTTATTTTATGAAGAATAATTATCTTCCCTTTGAGAATTGTTATCCTTGCTTTACGTAAAATGTTGTGACTTGGGTCGCAATTATGACAATCTTAAACTTCTTTGGAAAGAGTAAAGTCGAGTGTCTGTCAAGATGGTGACAGTGTTAACTCACAAAGTTTGCTCATTGATAAGCCTCAAAAAGTAAATTGTTTCTTGTAGGATTTATTAAAAAGCAACCCAATATATGATTTTAATTGGAACTTCTGAGGGCTGGGAGATGTTGTTACCCCCATATTACTGTACTTTTAGATGCAAAACTAAGGTAATAGTACAGATCATTCTACAGTGTGCCGCAGTACTGTATCTCTTTTGCCTCTGCTAGCTTCCAGAGGCAAAACTGTGCGAACTGGAACAAATCATCACAGGAAGCCAATGCTTGTTCTCCTTGTTCTAACAAATGTACACTCTCTTTTTTTACTAAGAGTTTTACTTGCAACAGAAGAACAGTTGCATATTTAAATAGTAAATATATGTGATAGAGGGGAGTGAGAACTATATCTGTATTTAGGGCTGTGTTTAAGGAACCATGATATCAAATCACCACCTCCTTTGTGTCAGTAAATAGCTTGAGAATCGGTATAAATGTTAATTAAGCACTTGGTCTCTTGTGAATGAAAATATTAGTAGAATGTTAGCTTGCACAACAGAGATCTAATTTTACACATGACTACGCAAAATGCTTGCTGGTTTGCCAGGTTCCCTAGTGTGTGAATGGGGGAACCTCTCCCGGAGGTGAATGGCATCTTCCGAAGTGTTTTAGGCTGTGATAGCTCATCAATTTTTGCAGGCTTTTCTTAGCAGTATTGGGTTTGATTTGTTCTTGATTGAAATGGTAACAAGTATGCATGCTTTTCATATTCTTTCAGCAAAATAGCGAACTTGCATCGGAATCTTGCCGGTAATGATCATGCTAAAGGTGGTCTTGAAAACAGCAAGTGTGTTTTGGTGTGTGGATTTCTAGTCTTGAGGCAGTCTTCTGTATCCTCACCACAGCTCAAACTTCTTTATCTCCTTTGACTCTTGACAATCACCCTGACAGATTGACCCAGCCTAGAAGTTTGTTGCTTAATTGCAGCATGAATGTGCTGTGTTTGTTTGGAGTTTGAGAATAAAAACACTCTTCACATGTTGGCTCGGGTTTAAGTGGTGTAAAGAAAGATGTGATGAGATGCACATGCCTGGTAGTAGGTCCGTTTTTGTAAATCTTTTCTCCCCTTCCCCTTTTCTGTTCTTATAATGAGAACTGAGGTTAATGACAGGTAGCTTGTGAAAATCTGTGCAAGCCATTTATAGTTTCTTTAATTTCTTTCTTCTATTTTCTAATCTCTATTTTAATTTCTTTCTTCTCTTTCTTTTAATACCCGATACTACCTTGTAGAACTGGGAAAAAAAAAAAAAAGTCTTTGGAGCTACCATGCTTCAAAGCAGTAAGTTATATTTTACAAGCTGTTGTATTTTTTCTGTATCTTCTAGACACCTAACATCTTTTCCCTTTTCAAAGGAATTTGGATGCTGAAGTCATTTGTTTCAGTGGGTTATGTCAGGTTTTTTTATTGTCATTGCAATGCCTCTGGAAAGCTTTACAGCATTAAGGGCTCTTACCATTCTCTGAAGAAATTAACAATTAATGTTGACTGAAACTGCTGCTGAATATCTGTATGGGAGAAACATAACTGAAGCTTTGTAGCTGTTTAATATAGCAAGCAAAAGCCAACCATATCTAATGACAAGGAGTTTGACAGACTTTTAAGCTCAAGATTAGGTGTGTTCCTAATGAAGATGGTAGTGAAACAGAGTGTTCTGTTAATGTGATTGATTTTTCTTGTATTTAATGTTTGATATCAAGCATGTTTGTGTACTATTGATCAGAAGTTACGGGTTTTGACGTGACTCTTAGGTAAAGCCATGATACGTTGCAGTAACATGTAATATCCACAGTAGACTCGTCAGTATTAAAAGTAGGCGATAAATGCGATATGGAAGTACTGTCAAACATTATTTCACTTAAAATTTAATAGTTGATACTGTACTTGAGATTTATTAACTGGTTTCAATGCAGAAAGATTCATTCATGTGGTGTCCTCTTATGTAAACAAACAAGTTCTGACATCTACTGTTGGTAGTGTCTGTAATGCTGGATGGGTGGAGTTTATTCACACACTATATATTGCTGAATCTCCTTCATTAAACATATTAAGTGTGTGGCTATATCGATATTACAAGCTTGCTTCTGCCATAAAGCTGTATCAGCTAGTCAGAGGTAATGCTTTTCATCTGCTCTGCAGGTCTGAGTGTTCCTATCTTTTCACACCCTTTCCTTTATGAGTAAGAAATTTAACTGCTGTTCTGAATCAGTCAAGTAGTTATCACCTGAATGCAGGCTGAACTTATTGTGTATATGTGGAATATAAGTAGATCATTGCTTTCTTGCTGCACCTAGGGACTGAACCAAAACATTTATGTCAAAGCCATTAATCTACCACCTGTTAGTAAAATGCAGTATTTTTAACTTAGCAACAAACTGTTGGAGAATAAAAGTGTATCTAGAAAACTTTAGAATGTGGTGTATTACTTCTGTGCTTGTTTTATTTTTTAGTATGATGGAAGTTCTACAACTCTAATGTTTCTAACCATCAAATTAACTGATTTGTTGAAGGTAGACTCCAGTGGCTTGGAACTGAAATTCTCAAACAGCATAACAGGGTTAAATTCTGAGAAAGTAAGTAGCAGGGGTGATCATTCTTGTACCAACTTCATGGCAAATAAGTCTCTAATGCAGAATAAACTCCTCTTGTCTACACTTTAGTCACTTTAGATTAATATGACTTTAAGGTCAGCATGCCTTATCCACATGTGCTTTCCAGTTGTTCATTTAAGAAGTGAATTAAGTTTACCTTGGAATTAATTATCTCATAATAGAGTATGGATGCATATCTTTGTTTTAACTATTTCTATTTTGTTATTTTTTCCATGGTGAGATTCCGTATCTTTATGTGTATTGAGCTGGCACGTCGGCTCACCTGAGCGTGCTCTTGTATTTAGGCTGGCAATGCCAGTTTTAACTAGACTCCACATCATCTTCTGATCCTACGTAAAAGACAAGAAAACACTGGACTTCTGGGGAGACAAGCCCTTTGGTCTCTTTCCAGTAACTCTGCCCATCTGAAAGAGATGACAGAATGCCACGTGGAATGGGAAAAAAGAACTCGGGATGCTGCTCTCCAGGCACAGATGAGCCGTGGCAGGACATCCAAGGCCCCCTGCCAAAGTTCAGCCCTCCTAGGGATTATGCAGGTTCTCTTCGACCATGTGCCTCCATCGAGGAAGGGTGGTATGCTTTTGGTAGGCGGCTTTGTTGAATTCCAGCACACTTTGGATGTACAGAATGGGAGGAAAAACTTTTGACATTACTTTCAAGTCACAGTCTTAAGGCTTATTTCAGGACAAGTCTGTAAGATCTGGGATTGCTGGTGGAAAATTTTCTGGCCAGTGTGAGATGATGTTTACTGAAAGAAGCTGTATTGTGGTATATTTGTATCAGAGAACTTTACAAACATCAAAATGAGTTGTGTATGACACCATCACATGTAAGCTGGAAGTTATGTTTTGTCCAGCAATCCATCAGCACTGTACCTTGTCCTTGGCCCTGGCCAACTTCAGAGGTCTGCAGAAGCTGTAAGGGTTTCTCAGAATAGTCTCCCTGCATCCATGTTTGTAGCTCAGTGGCTTCTTACACCAACTGTGGATGCAGCTTTTTTTCCTCTTGTTTGGGATTATTTCAAGCTAGTGTTGTCTCATGTAAGAACAGTTAGCGGATAGATGTGTGCAATTATTGGTGCCTGCTGCCTGGAACACACGCTTCTGAGCCCATCCCAAAGCTGACATTTAGATTAGCTTGTTTATGGCCTCTACTAAACTGAGAAGCTCATGGCAACTTCTGGAAAACTCATAGTATTGTTGATATGAAGAGTAAAACAGAATAACTATTTGTGGTGTTTCTGTGCTCTTCAGTTGCTGATAGACTGCATCCCTCAGGCAGAAACCTGGTAGATTTGGGGGGGTGGGAGGAGAACCTACTTAGTGACTTGGTAATATTCTCCTACTGGAGGAAGAAGACAATGGCAGAAAGACTTCCTTCGTATGGGGTGAAGGACAGGACAGGAGCGACCGAAGGACTGAGCTGGCAGGAAGGGGCAGATGATGGGAAGATGATGAATAAATATGCTGCTGAAGAATATTGTGGCTATGTGCTCACTGCTGTCTCAGAGCCAGTTGTCTTGCAGTTCTTTGAAAGTATCCATTTTAACATCAAGATCTCTCTCTGGGCCGTGTAATGTTTCTTAGTGGTACAGCTGTGTTCCTCTAGGTTAATGGCAGTTGGAGTTGATGGAGATACTCAGGACTTTGTGTTTATCTGCCATAGCTGGGACAAGTGTCCTCTGGTGTCCTCACAGGGCAACCTCTGTTGTGCTCCTCTGGGAGGAAATGCAGATGTACGGCTGTCGAGAGCGCTGAAGTTGCATTCCAGGAGTATCTCCTGATGCAGACGGTCTGCACCGGGACTGCACGGTGCACTGCAGAGATCGCCCATCCCATGGCAGGGAAGCTGCCAGGCTGCCTGCCCAGGCTGCAGCAGTGTGGAGCACGCTCCCCTTGTGCTGCAGGCTCTCCCCTCGTTCCCTGTTTCGGCACCAGTGCTGGGGCAGAATAATGCATCAGTGGCTTTGGCTGTGGGCTTCAATAAAATTGTCTCGTTGGTTCCAAATGTTAAAATCATTGAGAAATAATAAAACATGTACAAAAGGTGTGTATATTTTTTTTTGTTTCCTCCAGCCTTGCAGAAAGCATAGTTTGTTGCAGTTGTGGAATAGCAAGGTCTGTTGCTGTTTGTAACACTAAGATGATCTATCCATCCTATTTCATTACCCTTTCTCCTCTCCCCACTTCTCCCCAAATCAATGAGCTCTCCTTTGCTTCAGTTGTTCTACAAACCTTGACAAACATTTTAGCATTAACGAGTATTTCTTAGCAGCCTCTAGCATTTGTCAGTCTCTTGTATATGCAGTTTGCCGTCAGCCTGATACCGTTCTTTCTCTTCCCCAAGAGCCAAACAAAGCTCTTAAAGCTTGAGCAGCAGAGAATTTCTCAGAACTACAGTAGAAATTGTGACCCTGTTGATGTTTGTAATGGTCTGGGGAAAACAAACAATTTCTCAAAGTGTGGGAAGGTCTATTTCTAAAGATTCCTGTGTTTCAGCAGCTGTGCTTTAGTATTCGATTTCTTTCCATTATGATCATTTAGATCTTGTAGTACCTTGGAGAAAAGCGCTGCTTACCCTTGAACTTGCAGGCGTGATTGATATTTGAAGAATATATAACAAGCAAGTCATACCTCACCACTCCCAGCCTTGCAGATCCCCTTTTCCAAGAAAATGGTGTTTATCAGCATGAAGCTCTGCGACTTTTTTGGATGTCTTAGGCCGTACAGTTTTTCTGTGCTAACAGTCAGTTCTGGTTGGCAAAGTCCTGAACCCAGTAGTGTGCTGAGTGAAGTTGGTTGTTAAAGTTTGTGTGCAAGTAATCATTTGATTTCCTACTCCACTCAGTGTCCCTCAGGTACTGCCTTGGCTATTTTCCAGCTCATCTTCCGCTCTCTAGTAGCACAAGTGCAAGGGCACGTTCATTGCCTTTCAGTATTAATGACTGCCAGGATTAGAATGGTTTCCTCCTGAGAACAAACTGCGATGGTTCACAAAAGCCATATTAATTAGTGGATGGCAGAAATGTGGAAATTTTAGTTTGATCCCAGAACCTGCGGTGTGGTGTTCTTGTAGTTATCAACAATACGTTGCAAGAAAGCATCCAAGGTGGAGAGCTGCGTGGCAGGATGCAACAACAAAAAAAATGCTCAAAAAAAAAAAAAGCCAGTATTGCTTCGAGGTGGTAGCTGAAAGGGAACTAGCTTAAGCTGGCCTAAAGTGGCCATGTGAATGCCCTGCTTTGCAAAAGATACTTCCAGTAAGTGGCACAACTATCCCTTGAAATGTATATTTAAGCTTAGACAAATTCTGTAACAGACAGTACTAGCTGACCTCCTAAATAACACTTTAGCAATCTGTATGAAGGTTAAGAAAGGTTAGCAGCAGGTAAGAAAAATTGATACAATAACAACGGAGCGTTTGGAAGACCTAACGTTTATAAGAAGGAAGACCAGAAGGACTAGTCATAAGTCAAGGAATAAAACCGCTATGCCATAGATGGAACGTGCTTGGAAAGCTAGTAGAGGTTTCTGAATGCGTGCCTATCTGACAAACGGGAGTAGGATGGTGAAGATAAGCATAAGGGCTAAATGTCCAAGTTTTTATGCCAAGTAGAAATTGTTTGAAAGGTGGAAATCTAACCCTGGTGAAGTCCAGGAGGAGAACGTACTCATAGCTGGCAGTAGAAAGAAGGAGGCTAAAAAGCCCAAGGTGGATTTGGAGAACGTGTGGACAGAGAAGTGTCTTGCATAAAAAAAAAATAAAATCTGGGAAACATGGGTGTCTAAAATCATCAGCTACAATACAATGATTAAAATAAGTATATTGCTGAGAACTTAAATAACTTCTTTGCATAAGGTGTCATTATTAGGCTAATTTGTGATATCTTTAGTTATGCTGCCTTTCTGGTAATAAAGATGAAATATGATAAAACTGACATGTTAGGAAATGATGTACTGGAACACGCTAATAATGTGAAAGCATGCTGAGTGCCAGGATTAGGTACTCATTTGGCTTTCTGAAAAAGTTTAAAAATATAGCTGGTAAAAATATACAAACTCATATTAGAGTACAGTAGTGGAAAATAGAGTGTCTAGCACATTTTAAAGAGTCTAACAAAGATTTAGGGAATCAAAAGCAAGGAGCTTTTACATCTGGTTTTGATAAACCTTATGAAATTGGAATTTCATAGTTCTGATAGTTGTATTAGTTATTCCCCAAAGAAAAATATTCCGCTGTTTTCTTTTGAAAGCATGGATAGTTCTTTTGAAGCATAGATAGATGGATTGTGCTTGACAGATACTTACATATAGATGCAGAGTCTTTGAAGGAGGTCACTGATTAAAGTGGTTGACTTGTGTTCCACATCAACCTTACCTGATATGACCAAAATAGTAACTCTCATGCCCAGCCCTTTCTTTGACATTATTCTTTGTGGCAGGAGGTATCAGGTGAGCCGTTGCAGTCTACAGCCCAATGTGTTAATGCAAACTGATGTTGCCAGTGGTCTGTGTTCATGCTGTCGATTTTAAGTTAGGACTAGCTGAGGAGTGGATTTGCTTTCTGTTTATCTCTGATAACCCTCCCTGGCAGCGGGTTAGAGAACATCGAGGAATGCATCGCTCAACCATTCCAGCTAAGTCAACCACTGAACCGTGAGTCAGCATCCAAAATGGTCATTGGTTGAGAGGGAAAGCAGCATCATAAACCTTAAACTGATGAACCAACAGGAAGGTGGTTAGAAAAAGAGATTATTTTTTTTTTTTTGGTCACTGTGGTATAAATAAAGTAGAATTCTGAATTTTTTTTTTTTTTTTAATGGCATGGGCAATTAATCTTATTTGCCCAGAAAGCAGGAAGGAGATGAGTTGTTTTAAAAAAGATCAAGGTGAAAGATAGTTAACCTGGCTTAAGGGGAAACACTGCTGTGGATAAAACAGTATTGTGAATGTGCAACAAAACTGCGAATGAAATGGAGTTACAAGTATGCATTAGAAGGGAAAACGTTCATGACAAATACATCCAATAATATTTAAAATGAGCTGTTAGCTCAACAAAATATTCTAGGTAGTACTGCGATAGGTCAGAGGAAAGCACCCCTTTTAACATGGAGCTGGAGTTTAAAAATTAACAAAATGCCAGATAGCATGAACAATGGGCTGAGAATCATACGTAAAACTTGGGGGATATTTTATTTTGGGTATGTGTAATCTACCTCTAATTTTGTCGGTTGCTTGTTTGCCTTCATCTTGATTTTAGTGCTCAGCTGTGGCAGCTCCATCTTGAAAGATAATGGAGACAGATCAGAGACTAAGGAGGACTGTATGAAAGTTTCTGGAAAAAGGGTACTATTAACTTCAGAGGAGATTTTTTAAAGTATACAAAGGAAGGCTCCTAGAGGTTTGCATTCCTTTTATATTGTAAAACCAGAAAAATAGTGTATTGAATGAAATTTAAAAGTAATTCAGATTTAAATGCCTTTCACATGTTCTGTAATTACAATTGATTGCTGCAAATTATTACTGAGGCCAGAGCTCAAAAAGATTTAGGCACTAATGAATATTGAGTTGTAGTGAAAATATTTAAAAATAAAAGTTAAGAGCATGAAGTTTCTTGCTTCTAAGTTAAGCCAGGTTCTAACTAAAAAGAGGATTTAAAGATAACCTAGGGGCAGGTAATTTCATATGTGTGCTGTGAGTTTTCATTACCCGTGTTCTGAAACAGCAGATGGTGGTCACTGTCAAACCGAGTGCTGGATTATACACACTGTGACTCGTTGTTTTCTCTTCCAAATGCTACGCACAAACACGCAGTTTCTACTGCCAAGGTTTGTTCTCCCTTCTTTCTACCTGTTTTGTGCCCTACAGGAGGGGAAGGATCTCCTGATGTCACAAGTGTTATGTTTTTCAGATACTGTTGCGTTTTCGGGAAGCCGGTTGGGTGGGAAGATTCAGGCGGCACTTTTCCTTCTGCCTGCATCGTGAGCTGCCAGGCTCTTCCCCCATCCTGATAGCATCTACGCATGGTTGTTTAGGTTGGAGGGTTTGTATCTCAAACATGAGTTTTAAGTGATGGTAATATGCAAATGGTTGCTAGAAACTCATCGTCCCTTCAGGCTGTTACACTCATCTTTCTTTCTAGCTCAGATTAAAAAGTTGTGTAAAAGGTGGCTGGCGGCAACTGAGCCTGAGTTACAGAGAGGTAACGGCGCTGGCAGTCTGGCAAACTGGTCTGTGGCTTTGAGTCTGCCTAGACAGACAGGAGATGATGTTGACCCCAAAGCTAACAGTCTTGGCTACCCCTGTGAAGCTGCAACAGCCCCAAAGTTATAACCGTTTCTTGCAATTAAAAGAATTACATTAACAGGGGTAGATAATTTAATAATGTTAGCAGGTCAAAACATGAGTTTGCTCATAGAAGTTTATACTTAAGAGTTGCGTGTTTCAAGGAATGAAACTTCTGTGAATCCTCACTTTGTATGAGATTCAAATATCAGCTCGCAAGAGGACATAAGCAGTTTCCTTTTTCTTTAAGTCTAAGTAAGTCTTTATTTTAGACCTAAGCTTAAGAAGGTCGGTCAATAACCACACTGTGTTTTTATTTACTACTAGGACTTTGTCAGGCAATCGTCTTGGATGGTTGTGCTTCTTAAATTTCTATTCTCACTTGCTTCCTTGGTTTCTTTAAAAATAATGGAGAAAAAGTTGCTACTAGTTGTGAAACTGTTTAAAAGAAGCCTCAAATTCTGTGCTAATTGGATTAAACTTGTAAAATTTTAGGCTTCTGATCATGAATTCAGCTGTAGAATTACTTTCATCCAGCTGTGTGACTGCCGCCTTTCACAGGATTCTTCATCAGCTGCTGGAAACATTGCTCTCATGACTGTTTTGCCGAAGTCTCTGAAATGTGGTGCATCTTTTTCTGGATCTCTGGTATTTCTGTAAAATATTTTAAATTTTCCTGTGCACTGCTGATAAATTAATGAACTGATGTTACTGTAGAGCAGAACAAAAGTGCAGTTACTTACTTCCAGCTGACAGGGAAGCGTGTTCTGCATTGCAGAATGACTCGTGTTGGCTTCACCTTCAAAGTTTGCTTATGTTGATCCTTAAAGAAAACTCGTGCTCACATAATGCTGCTGTTTGTAAAATGCCGAATGCTTACTGAGTAGTACTTGCTTTTTCTACAGAAATTAGTCACTGCTGAATGTTTTGCAAAATATAAAATGTATGTCTTTGTAGCATGGTTATGTTCTTGTACTTCTTTAAGGTCCAGTAAACTACAATTTTTTTTTTTTTAATTGGGAGACCTAAGTTTGCCAAACTAGGTTTTCAAGAAAAGGTGTCTGTAATATTTGATGGTTACAGAGAAACTGCCAAGAAACATTCACCTGTTGATACCGTTTAGTAAAGTTGTTGGTAAATGAAAGATGAAATGGTGAATCCCAGAGTATAAATGAGACTTATTTGAAGTGCAGGTTGGATGACTAGTGATTAGAGAAAAAAACATGCTATTTTTAAAGTTGAACCCAAAAAAAGGGCAGAAATATCTTTGTAGTAGATCTCATCTGATATATGAAAAAGGATAAATCTTTCTGGTTTGTTTTTTTTTTCCCCACTGAAGACCAGGGAATGATAACCTCTAACCTTGGTAACGAAACTTATTTTAGAAAAGTGATTTTTATTCAGTCTGCTCTGAATTTTTTAATATTGCCTTTTTATTCAAGTGAGAGATGTGGGAGAAAGTTATTTTATAGTGTAATCAACATCCTTCTTCTGTTAACACTGAAGAAAACTCTCGGACAGTACCTGAGACATTTAGCAAAATTCACACCAGAGTGGTGTTTCTAGTAACTAAACAAAGTAAGGAATTAAAAAGCATTTAAATTTGTGCTTGTTTTCATATAATGAACTAAAAAAGGACTTGCATTCAACTTATCCTCTAACAGAACACATTAAAAGAAGCTCGTTACATTTGTTACGTGAATAAAGCTAAATGAAGCTGAAGCCTTCTTAACTACTGATGTATGCAACTCTATGTTCGTATGTTTAATCTTGATTTTCACTTATTTCACTGCACTGAGGATACTTTAATTTAGTTTAATATAATGGGATATATGCTCTTTCACACGCTTAAAGAATTGATTTTGTCTGCAAGGAATGTCTGTGCATGGACAAACCTTATGAACTAAGGTCAGATCTGCATTGGCAATCCTGTGTCTTAATGGGAAGTGTAAGAGCTTAGGGAATGGTTTAAGAATGAGATGTACTCCCCAGTACCTGGTAACACTCCTGTATCCCCAAGAGTTTCCCCCAAGACCTTACATACATTAATTTTTACTGGAAAAACTTGCCAGACACTACAACAGAATGAATCTCACCAAATGTATTTAGCAGAGCTTAGATGTTTACTTTAGGATGAGCTGAGTCTTCCTAAAAGTGTTATTCTCTCCATGGGCTATAAATGGATTATATGGAACTAGCTCAGATGTAAATATCTACATTTGTTTAGATGAATCCTAGTGCTATGCTGCTGCCCTTTCCTAGTTTTTAATGGCAAAATACCTAAAAAATTTTGGGAGCTAGGAGTAGGGACTAAAGCCCAGGCTCCTTTTTCACAGGGATTAGACTCATGCTTTTCTTCCCCTCTATTTGGGCCCTTGAATCTTGCATTTCTCACTGCCTGCCTTGTGGCTGGGCTGCCTTCCTAGGAGTGGGAGTTATAATTTTGAACCTTCTGAGAGTGAATGAATTAAATTTTACCATTTCTTGAATGGCTGTGTAACTGCTTAGTGTTAGATCAAAAGGTAAACATTGCCATCTCAACTTCTTTTGCTTACATCCTTTCTGGTAAGTGTGAACTTCCATTACTGTAATGGCCAGCAGATGCCTCAGTCCAGACTGAGATCTGGATGTAAATCTTTGTTTTGCTACTGATCTTTCCAGAGAGGGGTTGCTTTTCTGAATACGTGCCACTTCAGCATTTCCTATTGTAGAGCTGAAGAATCCCATCTGATCAACCCCCCCCTTTTTTTACTAGGGCTCCTAGCTCTGCTTGTGCTTTCTGTAAGACACCTTGGTGCCTAACACAGTCAAAACAGGGCACCTTACTTGTTCGATCTATGTGGTGTGGGTAAGTGTATTCCGCAACACGCTCCAAAGGCTGGCTTCCACTGCCCAAACTGGGCATGCTGATGCCATCCACTGCAGCTTTTCCCTGCCTGGCTCTTTTTCCAGTGAAAAAAACTACTGGAAGCTACTAAAATCTTTCCGAAGTGGACTTACCCAGTGTATTGGGAAGCTGTGTGGGTGTATACTTGCACTGAGGAGCTGTGAAGCACTCCAGAATCCACTGCTAAAGCGTAATCTTTGTGATTACCTTTCACCTTTGTCACACAGAATCATAGAATCACAGAATGGTTTGGGTTGGAAGGGACCTTGAAGACCATCTAGTTCCAACCCCCCTGCCATGGGCAGGGACACCTTCCACTAGACCAGGTTGCTCAAAGCCCCGTCCAACCTGGCCTTGAACACTGCCAGGGATGGGGCAGCAGCCACAGCTTCTCTGGGCAACCTGTGCCAGTGCCTCATCACCTTCGTAGTTAAGAATTTCCTCCTTACATCTAATGTAAATCTACCCTCTTTCAGTTAAAACTGTTACCCCTCATCCTGTCACTACACTCCCTGGTAAAACATCCTTTGTAAAACATCCCTTGTAACTACGTTGCGTTGTAGCAGGTCTTTCTGTACAGTACACTACTACTCTCTTGCTACTATTCTCTACCCTTTCCCTTCTTACTGAGTATGTGTTTGCTTTTGTTTTGCTATTTTTTGGTTGGTTGGTTGTTTTTTTTTTTAACTGCTTACCTTGATCTCCAGTGTATTTTAGCTTACTTTATCTTTTAAATGCATTTTCACACTGTGTTCCAACATACAGGAAATGTGAAAGGAAATTTGTATAAAAGGTAAGCATTCTGAGATTTTGTTGTAGTTGTTTAAATCTAGATACTGACTTTTTCCTCCCACCCTCAGGTTAGAGACATTTAGGCTTTTCTGCTCTCAACAATACTGGAGTTCACACTCTCTGTGGAGCTCCAGGACTTTGTGTCATCTCAGAAGCGTTTCTACCCATTCACTGGTTGTCCTTTAATTTTGGCTAATACTATAGTTCTGCACTGCAATAGCCTAAGAGATAATTGATCTCAGAATGAAAAGAAAAACAAAGGGCCGTACTCGTGCACAAAGCTAATTCGCATCTTTCATCTCTGTTGAAGAGGGAACAGAGCACTTCAGATCACAATCACCGGAGTACAGGGAGATTCTGTTCTCTCAGGTGTTTGCCAGTGAAGGAACATGGTGCCAGTACAGAGCTGCAGCCATAGGGAGATTGAGCAATCCAGAATCAAGGGCAAATAATTTGCCAAAAACTAACAATGTTCAAACACCCCTCACCTCTGCATTTTACCTCCCCGTTAGGCATAAGGGAAGAGGGTCAAGAATCTGGCAGAGAGAGGAAAAGGCTGAACTCACATGGAAGGGGTGTAGCTTAGTGGTTTGAAAACGTGTTGTCGTGTTTACCGTTTTTTCAGATTTAATTCTACATGGCATCTGTGTGTGTGGGAAGCCTAGCTCTGGATGCTTTTAATGGGAAATTCATCATCAGCTTGCTGCAGTCCACTGAAATTCATTAGGCCAATTCTTAGAACTTTGCAAGTAAATAATGCAATTATCAAGTCACGAACTCCTAAAACAATGCATAAATGTTTGTGGAACAAAGTTGAAGCTTATGAGATACTAACTCAAACCTGGTGTGACTTTCACGTATCTGATCTTAAAAAGTACAGGAAAAACTAAGTGGGCAGGTACAGTCCCTGCAAAAAGTACCAAGCAAGTTCTTGGGAAGACAAAAGAACAGGGCAGGCATTTAAATTAGGACCATATGACATCATCTTGGGTTCCAGCTCACGGCGATGGGTTTTCTCTGGATTCCTGTCTTGCTTGTCTGAATTCTCAAATCTTTTGACCAAGTCAGAGATACAATCGCTATTTTCATCTTATTTCACTCGCCTCGTCCAGTTTATTCCTAGTAGCAGGCACTAGGAATGGGGGAGCAGGCTGCCTTTTCAGTTTACAATTTGCTAATGCAATATTGGTGGGACTTCAAAATGAAGTCTGAAGGCTCACGGATGCTGGGCTTTTGCACAAACGCTGCCTGACGTCCCTTAAAAATGCTGGTCGCGTCGCGTTCGGTGTGCCTGTGAGCCTTTTTATGGCCTCTTTCTCCTGGCTGCCAGCTCGCACGTGCTGCTTCACAAAGATAAGGGCTGGGGACCGACCCGCTGGGCGGCGGAGCAGCTGGGGTGGAATCTGCCTGGCACCCGGCCCGGCCGCGGCTCTGCCTTAATGAGAGCGTCAGGGTGGGAGTTCGCTGCCTACTGGGAGATCGTTTTCCTGGTGGGAGGCAGAGAAGTGGGGTATGCGAGAAATCCTGCCCTATAAAAGCGCATTCCCATGATTTGGGCGACGAGCCTGTAATTTTAACAAATTATTTATGGCTCTAGCTGAAAGCAGCGATTTGAGAAAGATACCGTTCTGAGCTCTGGTTGAATTTTTTGATGAATCAGTCCCAGCTGTTTCCACCATGTAGCAAAGCCATTTCAGGCACCAAGGAGGAAATGGGGCTTTCAGTGACTGGAGCAGCCCAAGTGGAGCAGCCGCTTTTGTGGGACTGACAAAGCTGACTCGGGAAGCTGTGATGAGAGCAGTAATAGAATATAGGGATGGAAAAAACTTGCAGGAGATAATCTCCTTGTTGACACCAAAATTTTGTACTGATGGCAGCGAAACTTAGCGGTTTACCTTTAAAAAGAGAAATCCATTTCTCCCCGTTTTAGAAGTGGAATCTTCTGTATCCTACCGGTTGCCAAATGAAAGGCACAATTAAGAGGCTGCAGCACAAAGCTGGCTAGGGCGCACCTCTGAAAGTCACCTGGCAATGCTGAACGGGGTTTGCTCCTCCCATGCCTTTTGGGAGGGCAAAACACATCGCACGGGTGAGAGGAGCCCACAGTATTTTTCTGAAATGCAGGACCTGGGCTGAGCAGTTTTGTTGGACATGGCTTCATCATGAAAATAGTATGAAAATATTTTAAAAAAATGAAAAAAAGGAAAAAACCCTGGAAGTGAAAGTTTAAGTGTTTGCTCAACTTCTCCTAACAGTGTAACTCACATATGGCAGTACTTAAAAAAAAATAATGGAATTGCCCTCTCAGTAAAAACCTTACAAAGCCTCTTCCTATTTAAGGCTGCCTTAAGACCCAAAAGTTCACAAAATAACACAAATATATGACTGTGAGCAAGAGAGTCAAACCACCTCTGCTGTAAGATAACGACATTTAATGCAAAAAGTCTTCACACTCTGCAGATTGGTAGGAACTGGTTCTACTGGCATTCCCTTGGGATGACTATGGTCTTCTGGGTCAGTGGTTCACCTTCTACTTCACACCATGCAAGTTATTCAGAAAAATGTCATAGCAGTTATGATGCAAATTATACCGGCTGTTGTATCAGAGAGCACAGATGCAGCTGGAAAGGCAGTTCTTGCTGGTTTTGGTAAGATGTTGCCTCAAATATAGCTACACTAGTAGAAAATACTGGCGTAATTAGGAGATGGCAAGATAAAATTTTCAAGTACTCACTTTCCCTTTGCTTTTACACCACATTGTATTTTATCAGATAAAAGGTTTTAAATGATTGCTAGAGCAAATAAACAGAAAAAGAACATAGTATTTTGTGAAGGGTTATTCTTGGGTCTTGGGAAAGTCGTCGCGTTCTCATACTGATCTAAGCCTCTCTGCTACTACTTGGATAGCTCCGAGTGCCTCAGGGCTTTTATAGTGTCATCTTTGTACTTTCATTAATACGCACAGACTTCATACGCACGGATCAAGAATTACTAAGCCTGGTGGAAAAAAAATCTACAGTAGGTAACTTGTAACTGGTAATATTAACAGAAGCCCACCAAGAACAGCAACTACGAGAACTTTTTAAATTTTCACAATGTTGGCACAATGTTTAGGTCACCAGATAATGATGACCAGTGAGAATTCCCACATCCGTTCTGAACTTGCTAGCAGCAATTTAGACTGATTTCCTAAAGATCAACATTTTATGTTGCAAAATCTACTTTTGTGACAAATCTTTCTGATGATTTTAAGCACAGAGAGACTTTTGAATGGATAAATCTTGCACCACTCAATCCTCCCAATTCACAATTAATAGGAAAATTCTTCAAGACCCAGATTTTATGTTTATTCCCTGTAGACATTTTTTTTCCCCTTTTTCCAGGTTCAACGTAGAATTTAAAAGTGGTAAATTATGTGATGTTCTTGAATTATCACAAACAGATCTGCATAGCCAATATCCTGACTGACGTCACCAGCAGGAGCCAAAGTTGTATGTTCTGGGTTCACTTTTTAATTTATTTTAACTTATTTATACAGTGGTGGTAAAGTGCTTCTTTACCACCACTTTGTATCTCCCCCTTGATTGTACTCACCAGCTATCTTATGGCTACATTCCAACAGCCAGTAATGTAATTTCAGGCCATTTCCTAATAAAACTATTCAAAACCTAGTATCTTAATTTAGCCAACAGGTGAAAATTTAAGTAACCAGAACATGGACAGTCTTCAGAGGAAGTTTAGGTCAATCTTAAGAATGTATGGAAATGGTTCTGTAATTAAATGCTTTCATTAACAGCCCCCTTTTGTGAGCACTCAATTTGTTTAAATCCTGAACTAATAAACTGTCCTTGCATTTTAAATCGTTAACGCACAAATGCCTTGGCACGTAAGTCCACACTGTTGACTGTAATCTGATTCAGCGGAGAGGTGCGTCTCTGATTTGGCTGCGGTCAAGAAAGGCGGAATGAGCTGTAACGCTTCAGCAGGTTGAATGGAAGACTCCCCCCACTTTGACACCCTGAGCAGCCAGCGCATTGTACTCTTCCACAGCCTTCTCTGTTTGCAAGACCAACACATCAATCCCGTTTTTCTTCAGATAGTCCACAGTGGATGGCGGAACCTCGGAAGAGAAAAGGAAATGGGAAGAGCAAGCATTAGGTTCTTTTCCCCTCACACTGTAAGGCTTGAAGAAAAACAGGTACTGGTACCATTTGTTAGTAGATGCACTTAAGTAACTGATAGTAGCCAAACTGATAATATGCTCAGATATTGCTAAGATTGATTTAATTTTTTTTCTCCTCAATAACCGTACTTTTATATACACACCTCCTGTTTCTCCTTACACAGTTTAAAATGCAGCCCTTTCTTATAAAAATAAACAGAACTGGAGCTAAAGGTAATTAAATCTAAACAAGGTGTTACTCACCTCACCAAAAAGCTAAAGAATTGCTTCTCATGAAGTAAAGCTCAGCACTTCTGAGCTTCCTGTAGCTAGTTTCTCTGCTGAAATGACACCCTGCCAACATTAGTAACAAAAATGCCTAATTATCAAAGTATCTACAGCAGGCTAGAGAGCTAGTTCATAACCTATTCTAAGAGGGGGGGACTAATGACATTGTAAAAAATTCTCCTTGTTTAAATTGCTCCTGTAGCAGAACATAAACCTGGTTTACTGCTTGACATTGACGCTAATACAGAGGAGCTCAAATGCTGTTTCTTTCAGGAAGAGAAGGACTCCTGGCAGGAGCTCAGTCATGCTAATTCAGCATCCTGAATTTTTTCCTTCTTAGTAAAGCATCACACATTTTCCCCCACCCCCCTAATCAGCGGGAAAACGAACAGTTCTAGTTTATGTTTCTCACGGAACAAAAACCTACCTGTAAAGCCTCACTCATGCCACGACCAATCACCATAGTTTTAACACCCTTCTTGACAACTTCTTCAAGGTCAGCTGGTTGCACTCCTGGAGAATGCTAAATGTCAGGGGGGGAAAATAACAGTCTGTGTACTGACAGCATCAACCAGGAAAGCTTCGTCTATATGTTTTGAAGCTGTCCACAGAGTAGCAGGGTAAATTAGCAGTACCAAAACATAACACAACCCTCTTTTCTGCATACACACAGGAGAGAACATTGGTAATTAAAAAAGGTATTTTATATGCAGATGAAGGATGATAGTTAATCAATTGATGGCAATATTATCACTCTTTATTAAACAGTTAGTAAAGAGATGCATTACACATTTCTAAAACATTTATGTCTAACAACTAGCATTTTATAAATATTAACAGTTAAAGTGAAATCAATAAATAGCAACATATTGTGGTTTGTTTTCCAATGAACAAACCCTTTTTGTAATAAAGACTGTGGCAAGCCAAAGTTTACTCACTTTAATTACAAAGAGCTCCTCAAATAATTAAAATGATTAATTCTTTTCTTGTTTACTTTGCAAATCTCATTTACCAAAGAGGACTGAAACATATTGGTTAGCTTCATTTCAGTTAACGGTTTCCATTTCTGCACTATTCTTAATTTTGAGAAAGGAATATTTGAAACCAAACTCCTCAAAGAAAAAAAGAGTTTTAACAGCATGTTGATTGTTACTACTAGTATGCTTTAAATACATGAATCCACAAATACACCAGTAATGTTAATATAAAACATTATTATGTCATACTAATTCTCCTCCTGGATTCAATCTCTACATATCTCTGTATAGCCAAGAGTAAGATACTATCCAACGTGGCTAGAATTTGGCCCCTCTCTGGTGTGCATTTTTTTTAACCCATAAATACTACTCATACACTTCCCCCCCTCTCCCCGCCCCTTTTTTTGGGTAGGATTCTTAAGTTCTTTTAGAGGACCGAGATGAGTTTCTCACTTGAAGTAGGTAGTGCCATGGTGGACTTCTGGAGAATATTATTTTTATGATTCATGCCCTCTACTTCCAGAAAATACTACATTCTTTCAATGAATTTAGGTCAAAGCACCAGCTTAACAATTGGCTTCTATTGTTTCATTAGTTAGTGAGCTTTTCTCTCTGACATCCTTGGGTCATCTCTTGTTCTTTTTCCCCTGCCCAAGTCTTCAGCAGCTGATGCTGCAGCCTCACACAAGGTGTCGGAGTTGTCTTCTCAGCCCTGTCCTTGCCTCACCTTGCCAAACAGAGCAAGCCAGACTTTTCAACCTGAAACAAACAAACAAATGAGCTCCTGAAGTTGCAGGTGAGGGAAACCTTCCATGGTTGGATGCCACTTTCAATGAGTGGATTAAATTTATCCCGCAAGAAAGCCTTTAGCCTGGCTGGTATCTGGAATTTCAGCAACAGAGATGGTTCACCTTTATGGTTCTCCAAGTTCATAGAATCACGGAATATCTTAAGTTGGAAGGGACCCATAAGGACCATTGAGTCCAACTCCCTGCTCCTCACAGGACTACCCAAAACTAAACCATATGACTAAGAGTGTTGTCCAGACGCTCCTTGAACTCTGGCAAGCTTGGTGCCCTGGGGAGCCTGTTCCAGTGACCGACCACCCTCTCAGTGAAGAGCCGTCTCCTAACATCCAGTCTGAACTTCCCCTGACACAGTTTCATTCCATTTCCTCGTGTCCTGTCGCTGGTCACCAGGGAGAAGAGATCAGCACGTCCCCCTCCACTGCCCCCCTTGAGGAAGTTGTAGATTGGAATGAGGTCACCCCTCAGCTTTCTCTTCTCCAAGCTGAACAAACCAAGTGACCTCAGCCGCCCCTCCTAAGTCTTGCCCTCGAGGCCTTTCACCATCTTGGTTGCCTTCCTCTGGACACACTCGAATAGTTTGATGTCCTTCTTGTACTGAGGTACCCAAAACCGCACACAGCACTCGAGGTGGGGCCGCACCAGTGCAGCGTTGAGCCGGACATTCATCTCCCTCGACCGGCCAGCTAGGCTGTGCTTGATGCACCCCAGAACACGGCTGGCCCTTTTGGCTGCCAGGGCCAAAAGCTGTGCCCATTGACATTTGATATCTGCACCTAGAACGCAGAGGTCACTTTAATATGCTGAGCTTTCTCAGACCAAATTATTGCAAGTACATGTTTATGACAGAATAGGTAATGCTTTTCCTTTGGGTTTTTTTAAAGCTGACTCAAAACTTAGACAAAAAGAACTGGTACGTTTTACTGCAATTACAATAATTAGATTGCTGGGAAAGGTTTGCTGTCATATGATAAGTACTCTTGAGACATTAAAGCCATGGAACAAAAGGATTTTCTTCGGTTACACAAGACACTGATGTGGGGGCTTCCGCATGTTTTGTAGGAAACTCATGTCATTAAAGTAACATGATGGAACATGATGGAATAACTGTATCGTTCCTGATTTGACAGCTGGGAGGGAAGAGGAAGGGCAGTAGAATTTCTTGCCTATTTTGTGCTCCGGCCTTCCTTTCAGGAATTACTACTTCTTTTCTCCCATTAGCAGACGGCACTGATTTGCAGCCAGCCAGGGAGGCTGCCTTTCATCCCCAAGGGTTAAGGTGATAAGAACTATTACAGTTAGTTACAGTACCTTGCAGAGCCAGTTATTCAATTTGCCCAATGAAAGAACTATATACTAGACAGCAGCCTGATAGCAGAGAAGGAAAGGAAGCAATTTGTCCCACACTGT
The DNA here is from genome assembly GCA_024606505.1 of Aquila spilogaster. NCBI lineage: Eukaryota > Metazoa > Chordata > Aves > Accipitriformes > Accipitridae > Aquila > Aquila spilogaster. The sequence goes on from JANHGO010000041.1 coordinate 32,505,621, forward strand.
AGTTGGAAATATGACCAGCATTGCTTGTTTCCCAAACTTCAGCTCCACCTACGCCCAGGAAAAACATGCTCAAAGAAAGTAGGCACGCTGTAGTCTACCTTAAAGAAAGGTGCAGAAAATGCATCTGGTGAATTTCCAGTGCTGATCAGATTAACTTTTTTGTACTTCCAGAGTTGGAGATGCAGTTTAGAAAAGCTTAGTTCTATTCTCACATTTGTCACTTGCTATTTGTTTTTAAACCAAATCACCTAACTCCTCATAGCTGCAAGGGGGATAGAACTGACTTAAAGCAGGAGCTTTACAAGTGACCTATATAAGGCAAAACCTAAAGAGGTATTTTTTACTTCCGGATCATATAAAAAATGATGCCAGAAAACCTACCTCCCCAAATAACCCAACTTCCCTCCCACCCCTCTGATTTTAACCTAGACTTGTTTTTCTTGTTTCAGTTGGAGGAATCCTCTAAGGACTTTTATGGACTTAAAGCTTTTATCTGTCACCTGAAGATATCACTTGTTAGAAACTTTAAAAGGAAAGTACAGCCTCCTAAAGGTTAGTAGGTGGTTATAATTTGAAACCAAAGTTTTCAAGTGGTCAGAATGAGTATCAAAATGTGATTGAGCTGGGAACTAGTTGGGAACTTTTCAGCTACTGTAGCTGTTCTGCTTCTCCTGGCGTATAAACCAGGAAAACAATATCGTCAAACAAACAAGAAGTGACTCTCACCACCCATTTGAACGGCCAGGAAAAGCTTCATTTTTTATAATCAGACCATAAATGAAATATATTTAAAAGGTTACATACACAGCTATCTTTCTTTCTGCAAGGTACAGATATATTTGCATGACAGCATCACCTTTCTCTTGGCGTTACATATTCTGTATAAACTGAACTCTGACAGCTTAAAAAAATTCTGTTCCCCCAAAGATTACAGATGAAGTTCCAAAACCAAAGGTTCTACCCTTCCGTTGTGTCAAAATTAATTCAACAGAGCTATATCCTCAGTGCGGATACAGCTGCCGGTGCTGGGTCTAAGACCTGATCAGTACGTAGTTCTTTTGTGCTTTAACTTTTGCTTAGAAAGTATGGATTTTTTTTTTTTTCTAGCCAATACAGCTATCCTAGTGCAAGCCCTAATATGGGGGGAATTATCAACATCAAGTTCCTAACGCAATAGATGTTACGCTGCTTCTAAATCTGGAACATCAATACTAACTATTCCATGTACATTATACAATTCTGATAGCATTTACAGATAAAGTTTAAAAATTGCGAGGGCAAGCACTTAGTATATGGCTACCAAGAGAAGTCATTGTGTGGTTAGCCAGACTGTGAGCTTTTCATGGAGAAACCAGTGTGTATGACACTGTATCTGCATATTTTTCCTCTGAAATAAGTAGAAGGGACCCCAAGGAAAAGGATATAAACTAAACCACATGCATTGTTGTCTTCCAAGCACATAAGGTCAGTTACTGTCGATTTAACTTCCCATAAATTTTTTTCCTCTCCCACTCAAGACAACTTTTGTTTACACAGTCTGAAAAAAGGTTGTTACCAGCATCTTATGACAATCGCACTCCTAATCAAACGCAGAATGCTGTTTGAGACCTCTAAGGCGCGTGAGAGTGGTCTGGTCAAGGTAGCTGTGAGGACTGGTGGCAACAGTTGCTACACCCTGTCACTTGTAGGACATTGTGTGTCTGCAGTCCTCTGACCTCTCCGCACAGTCACTTCTAAAACACACACTCAGTTCTTCCCAGGAAAAGTCTAACGGTTAGATGAAAGCGAAAGGCAGCTGGCTGAATTTCTGGCTGGAACTGTAACAACTGTTCTCTGGACCATTCTCAGAGTCCTGTTTAAAATGCAGAATGGATAGTAAACAGCAAACTTACATTAGTCCCAGTTTCTCTCCAATCCCAGGTTCGGCTTCCTCCCGGCCATACTTTGCAGTCCTTATATGTTGTAGAGCAGCCTTTCACCTTCATCTGACCCCAAGAAAGGGAAGCAATTTCAGGGGAAGACATCACAAAGTTGAACCAAAGTCTGGAAAAAGGATATTTAATACATAACATCAGGCTAACATATGCAGCATGTTAATAAAAACAGAAAATTCTGTCCTTGCCCCAAGGAGCTAGGAAGGAAACGCTATTACAGACTTTATCTACATGATTTTGTGACAACAGAATTGAACTGAGGATCAGCAGATTTGTTGAATTACCAGTCCTCTTGGGGATTTTGTGCAGGATTTTGGGCAAATCATTTTACATGCTAAATCTGTACAAGTATTGGGTGCTCAACTTTTAAAACTATCAACAGGGATCAGGTCCCAGAATATCCTCTCACATCTGGGTTTTAATCTTCTCCCCAAAATGTACAATGAAGATGATAATAATTTCCTAAAATATCTGAGAGATACACTGTTTCTTTGGCCGCTTTATTAATGTAAAGCGGTAAATGAGGTTAAAAAAATCCCAAACAAACCAACCCAATAGAAAAGCCATGAACAAAACAATGGCATTGCCATATTGCTGCAGCAAACAAGACGTCCAGAGACCTAAAGGGGTCAAGCCTTCTTTCCCTAGTCATTCCTTCCAGAGGTCAAGTCTCCCTATGTAATGTCTCAGGACAGTTAAACACTCAATATCTTTTCTACTGTTTGACCTCAATCTTCATTGTTTCAACTTAAACCCATTATTTCTAATCCTTTCTGTGGTGGACAAGGAGAACAGCTTAATCTGTCTTTTCCCCCATCTTTTGTTTTCCTGAGGACTTAACTCTTAGTCTTTTTTCCTTTCTTTTAGATTAAATAAACTTCCCTTCAGTCATGTTTTCTAAATCTCTGCTTATTTTCTCTTTTTTTTCCCTGGCAGCCAACAATTGTTATGCATCTTTCCTTTATGTCTGTTGCCTAGAACTAGACAGAGTGCTCCAGCTGAGACCTTATCACCGCTGCTATAGACCAACCGCTTTTTGGTATTAGCCGCAGTCATTTTTAGATCTGCTATCACAATCACAGCTAGGCATCAGTAGGGCAGGGACTCTGCCTCATAAGCACCACCTCACCCCACCATGAGAGCTTACGCCCTCTTCACAGTCCTTCACGTTACTGCAGTCTGATTGCTGGCGTGATTCTGGCAGTAGGCGACAAGAGGGGACTCACACGGCGATACCCCGGGAACGCATGAGACTAGCATGGCAGTCAACTGACACATCTCAAGGATGGAGTCACCTTTCTGCCCTTCCAGTTCAGAAGGAAGATGGTCTGAAATCCGCATTATGAAGAAAACTGCTTGTTTCTGCAGTAAAAAGAGCTCTGCTCCTGGATGATCCAGAAAACCTCAGTGGCAGATCCTTCCAGATACGCAGTTTCTCATCCTTTACTTGTTAATTGTTCAAATTCACCAGGAAAAAAGAAATCAATCATGGAACCCTGGTGGCACAGATTAAAGAGAGAGCCCTCGCAAAAGAGAATTCTTTGGATTACCAGGCTGCCAGTCCTCCTGGAAGCCTCCCTTCCTGTCTTGCACGTGCTACAGCAAACCACAGTTCAGCTAGACAGGCCATGCTCTTCTCAGATTGCCAGAAGCAGACCTCAGCATCCCGCTTCAAACATCACATGAAGTAAAAACTGCATTACTTTGGACTCAGCACAGGACTGAGTCTGCCAGAGGTGCTTCTTCCACAGAATAGTGGGGCGATTCTTTTTTTTCTTGCTCCTTTGTGAAGTTAGTGGCACATGTGCCCTGCCAAACAGGAAGCCAGGCAAGCAGTTATGGGGGAGTGAAACTTGCTTGGATTCATATATTCTAGATTCTCTCACTACACATCCGCAACGCAATGGATTCAAACGAAGGTGTGTAAGACTGTTTTTCCAAAAAACTGCTTGAAGGGAGATTATAGCAGAAGAAATAACCCACAGTAGTCCCAACAGAATGAATCACCCATCAACCAAAGCGTAAAGGCTGAAAAAACCACCCGGAACCTGGCTCTGAAGAATGAAAATAACTTTTGCCTGTGCTAGTTTTGAGAGGAAACGGCAGAATTAGACCTGGAGGGTAGACAGAGGTGAACGAACAATAAAATGATTAGGAAGATCAGACTCCCCAATCTAAATGGTATTACAAGGCTGGGACTGTGCGATCAAACAGGCACAAACTGCAAATGGGCGAGCAAGGGTTCCATACTATCTTTTCCAAAGAGCACAAAAATATGTAAATAACAGAAACAAAGAAATAAAACTTAAAAGCCATAAATAAAAATTTTTCATCTAAAATGATTTCCCATAATACTGCCAGAGAATATCAGTAAGGTCAGGTCATTTAACTAATAAGAGTATCTTAAATTGGAGTAAGAATGAACTTTTTAACAGGAACTTTGTACATTCTTGACACAGGGCATGGTCCAATCACCAATCAGCAAGGAGTAGGAAAATATTTCCCAGCAAATTAGTTGTTTTTTTAATTATTCACTGTGACAAATGTACAGCACCAAAATACACAGTACCACTTAAGACCAAAAGAGGCCATGAACTATAAGACTCACATGTATAACCTAAAATAGCAATTTCTGTAAATTGCAGTAGTCCAAACACAAAGAGACGTGGAGGAGAAACGGTTCAGGAATCTATAAGCAAAGTTGTAAGAGTTTAAAAACATAGGAAGTAAAGGAAGCAGAAGAGCTTAGAAGGAGGCAAAATACAAGTTAATGCAAGGAGACTATACTGAAAGAAAGAAAGAAAGGAAGCAGTGGCTAAGGATGGCAGAAGAAAAAAACAGCTGAGAATGAAACAGAAGAAACTTGAGACTGAAGCGCAGTCAGGCAAGCAGGTGGATTTTAAAATTGCCAGCACACCTGCCTTCTGTGAAGGTAAATGTTGTTTCAGAGTAGCACCCACCAGCAACAAATAGAATAAAAGAGGTGAACGAGAGCAGTGCACCAGAGAATATTTTATGGAGAGACTGCAGAAGGAAAGAATGTTTCATAAAATCCAAGGCACAACCCGAGACTGAAGAGGATAAAGATGAAAGAGCAAATCAGTATATGTCAAGTTTTGGGTAGAACAACTCCTGCAAGGTGTCAAAAGACAACGTAGTTCTCCAGCGCTGCCTGGGAACAGGGTCAACAGGTGAAGGTGGGCGACTTCCCTGCAGCCAGTGCCACTTCAGAAGTGATACAGCAGCTGGGAAAGAGGTCAGGATTTAAAAAATGATGGCAGAAAGGCAAGTAGAAAGGACGGGCTAAGTCTAAATGAACTGGGTAGGGAGGGGGCAGATATCAAATTTAAGAACTAGGAAAACATTTTTGGGGAGCTCAGTAATCTAATTTTGCCGGGGAGCCTGATGAAGGCGAGTTATTGGGGGAGTCACGGAGGGTGGGGTGCTGGTAAGAGGAGAAGAGGGAGAACAAGGCGGGGAGGGGGGAAAGTCCAGAGAACCGAAAGAAGCATGGGGGTGGGGGGGGGGGGTACAACCGCGAGGAGGCAGGCGCATGGATGCAGAGGGCGAGCGGCACAGCTCTTGTACCCCACCCCCCAAAACAAGGCCCTGCGAGGCGGCCCAAGGCCCCGCCGCCTCACGCCACTCTCTCCCCCGCCGGGCGGAAAGCGGCCCGCTCCACGGAGCGCCTCCCCGTCCGCGGGACCGGGAACCGAGCCGAGCCGAGCCGCCCTCCCTTTCCCTTCCCTTCCCTTCCCGCCTCCCCCCTCACGCTGAGGTGATCCGTTACGACCGTTACGCGCCCGCTCTCACCGCCACACACGCGCCCGCGCGCGACCCCCTGCCCCGCCGGGCGCAACCTCCACCTGTCCCGCGACACTGGGGAGGAAACATACCCTGCCCTCTCATTGGCCAGCGCTACCTGCCGGTCCCACCCCCCCGCCCATTCCGATTGGCCAGGCCGGCGGCCTATTGCCCTCCCCCCCGACCGCCCCTTTATAAATAGCCCCGCCCCGCCCAACCGCCGCTCCGCCTTGTTTTCATTCCCCTTGCCGCACGAGGCGGAGGGGAGTCGCCTTGCGCCTGCTTTTAACTTTTATCCTGTTGCTTCCTTTGGTGGCTTGAAGCATGCAAATATACTCACTCACCAGCCCTCTTCT
>JANHGO010000041.1:32511814-32550159 GCA_024606505.1 Aquila spilogaster
GAAGCAATAGACTGAAAATAATGCCTGCAGCCTGAAGAAGCCCTGATTTATTTAAGGTACGGGGGTATATATGCACATGTGACACCCCCTCAGCTGGGAGAGGCGGAGAGTGCCTTGTCTGCTCCGCTCCTCCTCTGCTCTCCCTAAAGCACAGCAAGGGTTGGGTTGCCAGACACCAGTCCCCCTGCAATGGCTGCAGGAGGGCCTTGGGCAGCAGCGCGGGGGCCTAGGGGAGGGATGCCAGCAGGGATCCGGAGGGGAAGGTGCTTGTTGCTCTCTGCCTCGATTATTGGTGTGCTTGTTGCCTCTGCACTCTTGCCACATAGGGAGACTGCTGGGCTCACAGCGCATGCTCGGCAGGCCCCATAGAAACTTCCTGCTGCTGGAGAATCCCAGCCCAGGGCTGCTTTGGGGCCAAAAAGCGCGGCTTTCCCCCCGGATCTGACTCCTTCCCCATCAAACCCACCCTCAGTGTGAGGGTTTGGGGCTGAATCTGTGTGGGGGTGTTTCCTCATGGAATGAAATTACTTTTTTTTTTGCAAAGTGCTAACGTCCTATCTGTGAGTTCACCCCAGCCAAAATGTAATATGGTTCATTTACCGTTCCTTATGCTGTCCAGTACCTCATGAATATGAAAAGGGAAAATGGGATCCATGAACTTCCAAAAACAGGGTTAACTTATGGGAACATAGGCATTTATTTTAAATTTCCCCCACGTTCCTCTACCTGTTACATTACATAAAAGCTTAATTCACAAAAGTGTTGTTCTGTTTAAGTTTTGCTAAACTTATAAATAAAAGCCACCGACACGCTTAAAAGTTTGAATATGTCATGAAACTATCAAAATAATGGTTGTAAAGATAACTAAGCTTAGTGTGTGAAAAAGTGTCAATTATCATGTAACTTTTGTTATGTGTGGGCTGCAGAATAGATTAAAATTAAAGGCTGAGGTAGTGACCTATGTTCTAAGTGTATATATTTGATAAAAATCTTTAAATTTCTGATGTGTTGGGGGGGAGTATCAATAGAAAAACAACACAGCTCTTCTCTGAGTGGCTGTTGAATGACTTGCATTGTGGAGTTCATGGTAGGGGTGAGTTATGAATGTTACTCTTTGCTTTTCTCCTGTCTGAGGGGTGTGGGGTGGGGCCATGGTGCTGGTGGCTGTTGGCCACAGCATTTTAGGCTTTTGGTAATACAGTTGCAGAGACTATGTTTCTCTATGTGATTTTTGACATACATTAGTTCCCACAGTGGTTTTCTCCTATGTGCATAAGTCAAAGTTGCTTAGCGTTGCTTCAAAGCTGAAGAAACGTTCTTCTGAGCATCCATTGCTTACCAACGCTGTGTAGTTTTTCTTTGGAGAACAGAAGAGGTTTGGATTTCAGTTATATATGGTTCCACTTTTGATACCAAGTGGACAGTGTACTTACACTGACAGAAGTATTAAAAAAACCTAAACAAATAGCCCCAAAACTTCAGAGTGTTTTTTCTTCTGAGCTCAGAATCTTGAACGAGTTTTAAATCCCAACTGCCGGGTAATGTCTCTGTGGAGCTTCTCTCTGTGTTCATTTTGCTGTGGAGGAGGGAAACAAATAGTTTGGGGTGCATGTTGGTTAGAGCTCATGCTTTTTTGATGGTCAGCTGCTCCATAAGTTTGCGTTTGATTCTTTTTTAGTCTGGAGAGTTAATGTTGGAAGATGCCAGTAAAACTTGTAACTGTGCACCTCAAGGAGAACTAGGAACTCACGTCTGAATGTTGTTCGTTAGTTGTATAACAGCCTTACATTTTCCTCTTATAATGAACAAGTGCTTTGTTCTAATTGCTAAAGATACAAGGTGTAACCTTCTCCTGCAAGAAGAGATGCTGCGTGGATGTCGAGCTGGCATTACAGCTAGGAAGAGAGCAGATATTTCACAGAGGACTTTGAGATTTCATCCATTCTTGGTGTTTGAGCTGTGCCATGTTACCTCTGCTACAGTGACAACAGTGCTGGAGTATGAATGTATTTCCTTAGTTGTTTGGCTTGCTTGGATATTAACTGTGTGGACGGAGGTGTGGTCTTGTCCAAATGTGCAAACCAACTTAAAAGATGTGCTTTGGGATTTGGTGGGCAATGTAAATAGTGCCTGGATAGCAAAATGTTAACGTAGTGTTGATTTTGCTGGTCATCACTGAGTGGTCTTGTAGAATGGGATAAATGTATACATGTGGAAGCAGCCTTCAGAAGGTCGTACAGTGCAAGAGCTCAGCTTTTCCTGCTGGTGGTTCATTTGTAGGCAGCAACTGTTCAGTTAAAGTAATGAGACCTGTGGTCATTTAGTGAATAATCTGCTGTAGTAAGAATAATGATCTTACCTTTAAGAATCGTGATTCTTGCTTTTTAACCAATATGATGACTTGGATTGCAGTTGTGACAGTCTTCAGCTTCTTTGGAAATGAAGAAAGTTGTATGTTTCTTCAGTTTGTGGTAGTGCTAACTTAAATGCTCGCGAATTGACATGCCTCAAAGTAAATTGTTTCTTAGGATTTATTAAGGGATTCAATATATTATGTTAACTCTGAGTTGTTATGAGGACTGAGCTGTCATTACCTCCCGTGTTACTGTACTTTTCGATGCAGAACTAATACAGGTCATCCTATGATGTGGGGTAGTATCTTATCTCTGTTGCCTCTGCTTGCTCACAGAAGCAAAACTGTGCACGTTGGAACAAATAATCACAGTAAAACAATACTTGTTCTCATTAACATACTTAGGATTTTTTACAAAGAGCTTTACTTATAACAGAAGAACAGTTGCCAGTTTAATATTTTAATATATACGATGAAGGGGAGTAAGAACTATATCTGTATTTAGGGCTGTGTTTAAGGAACCATGGTATCAAATCACCACCTCCTTTGTGTTTGTAAATAGCTTGAGAATTGCTATAAATGTTAATTAAACACTTTGTCTCTTGTGAATGGAAATATTAGTAGAACGTTAGCTTGCACGACAGAGATGTAATTTTACACATGACTACTCTAAATGCTTGCTGGTTTGCCAGGTTCCCTAGTGGGTGAATGGAAGAACTTCTCACTGAGGTGAATGGCATTTCCCAAAGCATGTTAGGCTCCGTTAGCTCCCCAGTTTTTGCAGGCTTTTCATAGCAGTGTGGGCTTTCATTTGTTCTTGATAGAAATGGTAACAAGTCTGCACACCGCGTTTTTCAGCAAACCAGCGTACATGCATCAGTCTTCCCAGTGATGATCAAGCTAGAGGTGATCTTGAAAACAGCAAAAAAGAGTATGTCTTGGCGTGCAGATCTGCTTGGAGCAATCTTCTGCTTTCTCACCAGAGCTCAAGCTTCTTGATCTCCTTAGATCCTTGACAGTCTCCTCCTGACAGATTGAGCCAACCTTGATGTTTACCTCTTTGCTTTCCACCAAATGTGTTGAGTTTGGAGTTTGATAATAAAAACACTCTCTGTTTGCTAGCTCAGATTTCAGTGGTGTAAAGAAAGGTGCAGTGAGATGCAGGTGCCCCATGGTAGGTTCCTTTTTGTAAATCTTTTCTCCCCCTTTTTAGCTTTGTAATGGGAGCTGAGGTTAGAGGAAGTGGGAAACCCATGCAGGTCATTGTTGGTTTCTTTAAATTTTTTAGAGTGTACTTGATACTGCGTTGTAGAACTCAAAATATGTTTCCTTTGGAGCTACTGTGCTTCAGATCAGTAAGTTAAGTTTTATAAGCTGCTTTATTATTCTAAATCTCCTAGACGCTTAACATCTTTTCTAGGGACATTGGAGGCTGAAGTCTTTTGTTTCAGTGGATTATGTCAGTTTTCCTGTTGTCATCCCACTACCTTTGGAAAGCTTTACTGCTTTAAGCTTAAGGGTTCTTACCATCCTCCGAAGAAATTAACAGTGATTTATACAACTGTTGAATACTTGTATGGGAGAAGCATACCTGCAGCTCTGTGGCTGTTTAATAAAGCAAACAAAAGCCAACAAGATCTGATGACCTGGAGTCTGACAGACTTTCAAGCTCAAGGGTAGGAATGTTGGTAATGCAGAAGGAAACATGTTGTTCCATTGTTGTGATAGATTGTTTCTGTTTGTTTTTAATAGTTGAGACCAAGCCTGTTTGTACAACCATGATCAGAAGTTCCGAGGTTCAATGTGACTTCAGGCAAAAGTCATGATACACTGCAGTAACCTTCAATATCCACAGTAGATTTAGTATTAAAAGTAGAAAATAAATGTGATATCGAAGTAGTCAAGCACTAATTGAGTGATTAATGATGTGCTTGGAACTTCCTGCCTGGTTTCAATGCAGAAAGATGTATTTGTATGTTGTCCTCTCATGTAGAGGATGAAGTTCTGGCATCTACTATTGGTAGTGTTACTTTTGCTGGGTGGGAGGAGTTTGTTTGCACATCAGGTAATGCTGGATGTTCATCATCAGACATGTTCATTGTGGATGTAACAGTATCTTAGGGTTGCTGCTGTAAGGATCTGTCAACTAGTCAGAAGTAACTCTTATCAGCTTTGTGGGGCTCTGCTTGTATCTTACCATGCTCTGTGTGAATAATACATGTAACTGCTGTTTTAAATCAGTTAGCTATCACCTAAACACAGGTCAAACTTGCATGCATATATATATATATATATGTATATAAAATAAGTAGATCACTGCTGTCCTGCTGTACCTAGGGACTGAACCAAGCCTGTTAATCCACCTGTTAGGAAAATGCAATGTGTGTAACTTAATAAGATATTGAAGAATAAAAATGTCAGTTTTGATCAGAGGACTTGCAGAGAAGCATGTACCTAGTAGACTTACGAATATACTGTGTTACTGCTGTTCTTGTTTCATTTTTGAGTATGACAGAGGTTCTGTCCCTCTGGTTTGTTTAAAATTAATGCAGCTCCACGTTTCTAGTTGTCGAGGTAACTGGTTTGCTGAAGGTAGACTCCAGCTGCTTGGAGCTGAAATTGTCACCGCATAGCAGGGCTACACTTGGAGACAGTAGGTACCAAGAATAATTGTTCTCTATACTCTACTAGAGAATAAACTTTTCTTGTCTACGTTTCAGTCATTTTGGATTAGTGTGACTTTAAGATCAGCATGTCTTACCAACATGCACTTTTACTTTCTTCCTTTATGAATTAAGTTTATCTCTGAATTAATTGCTTCATAACAGAGTATGGATGCCTGTCTCTGTTTTAACTATTCCTATTTTGCTAGTTTTCCATGGCACGACTTTGTATCATTATTGTAGATTGATCTGGCATGTCATCTCACCTGGAACTTGGGCTGGGAATACCACTGCGAGTTCTAGCTGGACTCCACATCTTCAGATCTTGTTTGGTAGATGGGCAAACACAGTAAAATGAGCAGGTCCAGTTTCTGTCAGTAACACTGCTCAAAATACCATGCTGAATGAAGGAAAGAAACTCAGAGCGCTGATTTCTGCTCTGACAGAGCACAGAGTCCCCTTGCTAAAACTCAGCCATACCAGGACTTAACACAGGTTCTTTTGGGCCCCGTGCTTCCCTTGGGGAAGGGTCATGTGCTTCCGGTAGGTGGCTCTGTTCAATTCAAACATGCTTCAGATGGTGCAAAGCTGGAGGAAGAACTTTTCTGGAAAGGTGATGGTTCTCCCAAGCCACAAGACCTCGAGGATTGCTTATTTCTAAACAAGCACATGAGATTCAGGAATGCAAGTGGAAGTTCTGACCAGCGTGAAGTTGTTTACTGAAAGAACCCCCATGGGCTCCACTGTTGGATACCTACATGAAAGAGCTTCACAAACATTAAACTGAGTTTTCAATGACACCATCATGTGGAAGCCAGGAGTTACGTTTTGTCCAGCCCTTGGCCTTATTTTGGCATGTTCAAAATAGCAGTCCCACTGAAAAATTCAAGCTTCAACAAGGTTCTTTCCTGCCAGAAGATGCTGAGTGCTACTAAACACCCAGGTTGCTAAAGGAGTCTAAACTGTGCTTCATCCTAATCTCCAGGAATACAGAATTCAGGGCACATCGTATTTGGTGCATGTTTTGTTCTGTGTGTTAGAGGTAGATGCTGCTTGTCCCAGTTGGGTGTGTTGTGGGGAAAACAGCTACAGAATGTGTTTTGACAGCAACAGGAAAACCCTTCCAGATGAAATCAGCCATCCATCAGCCTTGTGTCCTTGGCACTGGTCAACTGCAGAGATGGACTAAAGCTGGAAGAGTTTCTCCATGTATTTTCCCTGCACTCAGTAGCTTGTAGCCCAGAGCCTTTTTCTTTTTTTAAATCTCTTTTTTTTTCTCTTTTTTTCTTTCTAGTTTACTTGAATGGAGCTTTTTTTTTTTTTCTCTTTGGAACTATTTCAAGGTAATACTATCCAATGTAAGAATGGTCAGCAGATTCATGTGCCATTATTTGTGTCTGGTAGCCCCACTTCTGAGCCCATTCTGAAGGTGGCATTTAGATGAGCTTGTTTATGGCCCCTATTAAACTGAGAAGCCCGGGGGAACTTCTGGAAACTGCATGGTATTATTGATACGAAGATTAAAACAGAGTATCTGTGGTGTTTCTAAGCTCTGCAGTAGCTGATAGATGGCATCCTCCAGGCAGAAACATGCCTGAATACCTGGCAGGTCTTGGTGCTTTGTGACTTGGTAATAATATCCCACTGGAGGCAGAAGGCAGGAGGGACAGCAAGGCTTCTTTTTGGTGGTGCAAGGGAGGGACCAGAGCCATTGAGCCGGCAAGAAGGGATGAGTGATGGGAAGAATAAATATAGTCCTGAAGTGTATTGGGTCAGTGTGCTCACCAGTTCCCCAAAGCCAGCTGTCTTGGGGCTCTCTGGAAAGATCTGTTTCAACCTGAAGATCTGTTCAGGACCTTACAGCACTTGTGAGCTATGACTGTATCCCTCCGGATTTGTGGTGGTTGGAGTTATTGAGTACTTCATGTGTGACTGCTCATGGCTGGGACAAGTGTGCTTGGTGGTGTTCCTCAGTGTTTGCCCTCTGCTGAGATCAGTTCCTTCCCTGGATACCAGTGGTTGGACAGAGCATTGTGTCTGTGGCTTTGGAGCTTCATAAAACTATCTATTTTGATCCAGATATTAAAATTGCTGGGAAATAAATAATAAAGCTTGGAGAGAAGTGTGTGTTTTTGTGCTTCCTCCCAGCCTTGCCAAAACAGCGCAGGTTTTGTTTCAGCTGTAGAACATAGCCAGGCCTGTGACTGTTGATAACACTAAGGTGTTCTTTCCATGCTGTTTGATTTCCCTTTCTCTTCTTCCATACCCACCCTTCTTCTCCAGTCAGTGAACTCTCCTTTGCTCTGATTGTCCTATAAAGCTCAACAAACATGTTGGCATTAACAAGTATTTCTAAGTAGCCTGTAGCATTTGTCAGTCTCCCATACACGGTTTGCCATCAGCCTGATACAGTCATTTCTCTCCCCAGGAGTGACACAGAGCTCTTAAAGCTGTGGTGGTGGAGGATTTCTGAGAACTGCAGGAGAAATTGTGACCTTGTTGAGGCCTGTAATAGTCTGGGGAGAAACAAACCATTCCTCAAAGCGAGGGAGGGCCCATTTCTAAAGATTCTTATGCTTCAGCAGCTGTGCTGCAGCGTGAGATTTGTTTCCATCATGATCAGTTAGGTCTTGTAGTGCCTTGGAGAAAAACTCTTTTTCTTCTTTTTTTTTTTCTTCCTTTCTTGTTTTGTTTCCAAGAATCTGGTGGTTATTGAGTTTTTGCCTTTTGGTTGTCTTAGACTGTGCCATTTGTCTCACCTTGCAGTCAGTTCTAGTTGGCCAAGTCCCGAAGCAGTACTGTGCTGAATGAAGTTGGTTATTAAACAGAATTTGTATATGAGTAATTGCTTTATTTCCTCCTCCATTCTGGGTCCCTCTGGTACACCTGGCTGTTTTCCAGCTCATCTACAGCTATCTGGTAACAGAAGTGCCAGGGCACGTTCGTTGCCTTTTAGTGTTAATGACTACCAGGATTATAATGGTTTCCTCCTGAGAACAAATGACGTTGGTTCACAAAAGCCATATTAATTAGTGGATGGTAGAAGTGTATAAATCGTAGTTTGGCCCCAGAGCTTCTGCGGTGATGCTGTTAACACGTCCCAACAAAGCATCTGTGGTGGAGGGCTACATATTGGGTGTTCACCTGGGAAGCTTCCCCTGCACTGGGGAAAGAGCAGTGCTGTCTGGAGGGCTCTCTGGAAGGGAACTGGCAATGGGAAGGCACTGCTTTGCTGGAGCAGCTGCCACCAAGGGGCAAAACTGTCCTTTGAAACGTGTTTTTAAGCTTAGACATTCTGTAGCAAACTGCTGACCCCCTCAATGACACAGTAGCAATCTGCTTTGGTTCAGAAAGGTTACAGTGGGTAAGAAAAATTGATACAGTAAGAAGAGAGCTTTTGGAAAAGATGAGGGAGCCAGGAAGTGATCAGAAGTCAAGGAGGAAAAATGGTGAGTGGGTCCTAGGTGCAGCCTGCTTGCAAAGCTAACGGAGGTCTCTGAATTTTTGTCTGCCAATATGGAAGCAGGATAAGTGAAGATAAGTGTAAGGGCGGGATGTTTTGATGCAAAGCAGAAGCTGTTTAAGGGGGGGAAATGGAACCCTGACAAAGCCCAGGAGAACATAGTGGGAGCTGGCAGCGGTGAGAAGGAAGCTAGCAAGTCTGAGGTGGGTTTGGAGAGAAAAGGTGTAGAGAAGAAGAAAGCAGGCTGGGAAATGGATGTCTAAAATCGTTAGCTACAATAATTAAAATAAGGACACTGCTGAGAACTTAAGTAACCTATTTGCATAATGTATTATTAGGCTAATTTGTGATATCCTCGTTCTAGTTCTGCTGTCTTTCTGGCAATGAAGATGAAATGTGATAAAACTGATGTGTTAGGAAATGATGTACATGCTAATAGTATGAAAGCGTGCTGCTTTGCCAGGCTCAGATACTCGTCTGGCTTTCTGCAAGAGTTTAGAAATACAACTGGTAAAAATATACAGGCTCGAAATCGAAGTGCAGAAGTGGAAAACAGACTAACAAAGATTGAGGGGATCAAATACAAGAAGCTTTTACATCTGTTTTTGATAAACTTTATGAAGTCGTAGTTTCATACTTCTGATGTTATATTAGTTTTTCTCTGAAGAAAAAGATATTATACTCTTTTTTTTCTGACTTCTTTTAAGCATGGATATATGGATTACGGCGGATGGAATACTTAGGTATATGTGCAGAAAGTCTTTCAAGGAGCTCACTGGTTACGCTGGTTGACATGTGTTCCACTGCAACTTTACCTGATGTGTCCAAGATAGGAACTATCATGCCCAGCCTTTTCCTTGATGTGATTCCTTGTGGCAGGAGGAATCAGGTGAGCCATGGAGCGTGCAGTTAGCCCTCGCAGTTTGCAGCCTGACGTGGTAATGCACACTGATGTTGCCAGAAGTCTGTGCTTTCTCCACCCCACTGTTAACCCTCCCTGGCAGAGGAAGGGACATGGAGGGACACTCAACCCTCGTAGCCAACAAGCACTGAACGTGTATCAGCATCCCAAGTGGTAATCACTCTAACACAAACTGATTAACCAACAGGAAGCAGACTGGAGAAAAGGGAGTTCTTGTGGTAGAAGAGGAATTTCATACATTTATTATTTTCTATGACGTGAACACTTAACCTTACTTGCTAAAAAAACAGGAGGTGAGATGAGCAGATGCTGACGGCTTCAGAGATGTGCACTAAGGCTCCCAGAGGTTTGTGTTCCTCTCACCTTGTAGAAACAGCAAAATGGTGTATTGAATAAAATTTAAAGGTGATTAAAATTGAAATGCCTTTTACGTGTGGCGTAATTGCAATTGATTGCTGCAAGTTATTACTGAGGCTAGAGCAAACAAGATTTAGGTGCTAAGACATACTGAGTTGTAGTAAAAATATTGAAAAATAAAGCAAGAACGTGAAATTTCTTGCTTCTAAGTTAAACCAAGCTTTCTCTAAAACGAGTATCTAAAGGTGCTTGGGGGTAGGCAGTCTCAGCCATGCACTTTGGGGTTTCTTTGCCCACATTCTGAAGCAACAGATGGTGGTCGCTGTCCTACCAAGACCTGGGTTATGTGCACTATGGCTCCGATACATTTCATCATTCTCTGTTCCAAGTGCTGTGTATAAACACAACTTCCACTGCCAAGGTTTGCTCTCCTTGCTGTCTACCTGCGTAGGAAGGGAAGATTCAGGGTGAGTGTTACACTGCAGCACCTTCCTTGGAGCTGCAGCACAGGCTGCCCAGCTCTTCCCAGTTCCTGATAGCGTCTCCGTGTGCTTGGTTGTGTTATGGCTTTGTATCTCAAACCCAACTTCTGAGTGATGGAAGTGTGCTAGAATGAAGCAGCTAGAAACCCAGTGTTCCTTCAGGATGTTACCATCTTTCCTTCTAGCTTTATAGCTGGAAGGTCTGCCTAAGTGGACAGGAGATAACACTGACCCCAGTGCTGGCAGTCCCTCGTGATACTGCAACAGCCCCAAATGTATAACTGTTCCTTACAATTAATTACATTATCGGGGGTAGATATTTTAATATTGTTAGCAGGCCAAAACTTGAGTTTGCTTGTAGAAGTTCTGACTTCAGAGCTGTGTGTTTCAAGGAACAAACTTTCTGTGAATTCTCACTTTGTCTGGGATTCAGTTATTGGCCCACACACAGTTTGCTTGTTCTGTGTGTCTGAATAATTGCCTTTGCTTTAGACCTAAGCTTAAGAAAGTTGGTCAAACCCCGCACCTGTTTTCTATTTACTACTAACACTTTGTCAGGCAATTACCTCAGTTTTACTTCTTAACATTTGTTCTCACTTACTCTCTGGGTTTCCTAAGAAATAATGGAGAAAAGTTGCTGCTAGCTGTGAAAGAATTGTTAAAAAGCCTCAAATTCTGTGTTAATTGGATAAAACTCATAAAATGTTCTGCTTGTGATTTCATCTGCGGAATGACTTTCATCCAGCTGTATGGCTGCCTTCCTTGTCAGCTGCCGCAAACATGGCACTTCTGTGAGTGTTTTGCCCAAGTCTCTGACATGTGGTGCATCTTTTTCTGTATCTCTGTGTTTCTTTAAACTGTTAGAAATTTTCACTTGAGCTGCTGATAAAGTCATGAGCTGACATTACCTTAGAGCAGAACAAATGTGCAGTTGCTCCCTGCCAGCTGACGGGGAAGCGTGCTTTGTGCAGCAGGATGACTTGTGTTCCACCCTCATGGTTTGCTTCTACAGATCCTTAAGGAACTCTTGTGCTCACATAATGCTGCTGTTTGTAAAATACCAAATGCTTAGTCACAGTACTCCCTTTTTCTCCATAAATTCATCATATGTATTCATCATATATTCATCCTAAATTCATGGCGTGGTTATATTATGGTATTTCTTTAGGGTCCAGTAAACTGACAACATTTTATGTACTGCGGCACCTGAGTTTGCCAGAAATGGTATCTGCAATATTTGACAGTTACAGAGAAACTGCCAAGAACCGTTACACTTGTTAATATCATTCCATAAAGTTACTGTGTAATTGAAGGATGAGATGGTGCCAGTTTTCTAATTAACTACAAGGCTTGATTGAAAGTGCAGTACAGAAAAATTAAGCCCAAAGTTGAATCCCAATGTGTAAATACTCTTATAAAGTACATGTGAGATCAACAATGACTAGAGAAAAGACTTGCTCTTCTAAATCATAGCATCGCTGATGTTGCAAAGACCTCTAAGATGATCTAGTCCAATGGCTAGTGGGCATGGTGGGGATGGGCTGACCATGTCCCTCAGTGCCACATCTTCATGGTTCTTGAGCACCTCTGTGTTGAATCTCAAAAAGGACAGAAATGGTAAAACTCATCTGATATATGGGAAAACAAACTAACTAAATTCCAAACATTTTATATGTTGTCCACTGAAGACTGAGGAGTGGTAACTTAACGTGGGCCATGAAACTTGATGTTAGAGAAGTGGTTTTATTCAGCCCGCTCTGCATCTCTTAACATTGCCTTTTTACTCACGTGAGAGGTGTTCACAAAGGTGGGATTATAGTGCAGTCAGCATCCTTCTGTTAATGAAGAAGAAAACTGTCAGCCAGTACCTGAGAACGTTAGCTAAACTGACACCAGACTGCTGTTTCTAATAACTAAACAAAGTAAGGATTTAAAAACCATTTAAATTTGTCCTCGTTTTCTTATAATGAACTAAAAAATGTCTTGCATTCAACTTATTCTCTAACAATATATACATAAACTTATTACATTCGTTTTGTGCATAAAGGAGACTCTAAAACGAAGCCAGAGGCTTCTCAGCTACTGAACATGCTGCTTTGTGCTCATGTGTTTCATCCTGATTTTCTTCCCTGCACTGGGAATGCTACAATTCTGTTTTAATATAACAGGGTATATGGTCTTATTTCAAAGTTAAATGCTGCCATGCTTAGAGAATTGATTTTGTCTACCAGAAATTTCTGTGCACAGATAAACCTCATGAACTAAGGCTACATTTGCAATGATAATTCTGTGTCTGAAGGGGAGTGAAGGATTTTAGTTGACTGAGACTAATCCTCCCCAGTAGCTGGTAACGCTCTTGTATCCCCAAGACCTTACATACATTGGTTGTCGGATGCTCTCCAACAGAATGAATCTCCCCCCATTTACTGAGCACAGCCCCTCTGGCCTGTGTCAGATGCCTCCTGTAGGATGAGCTGGCTCTCTAGAAGTGTCCATCTGCCCATGTGCTGTCTATGGGTTGTCCAGAACTAGCTCAGCACTCTGTGACACCTCCCACCATGATTTACACCCACTTCTTTCCTTTGTCAGCTGGTTTTGAGGCCAAGAGAAAAGATGCTGCCCTTACATGGCTGCTTCCTTGTTCTCGTGGATTCTATGTATTGTGGAAGCATTGAGCGCCAAGGAGGGAAATGAGGAGGCTTTTCTGCTCACAGCCTGAAAGTCTTGGATAGTTACTACTCTTACAATGGAGACTCAGGTGTCTTGGTAGGGAAGATCCTCCCAGAGAGGCCCCTACCTGCTGATTTTCACTAGCCAGAACAAAAGTTGCTTGTTTTGCCATGTATTCATGTTTATGGGCTGTGGTCCCAGCAGCTTCAGAGAGGCAAGTGCTTGCCTGTGCATGAATTACCTATCAACTATTTAAAATCAAGACCACTTGACTTGCTCAAGTGCATGATGTGGTCATTGGAAGTGATTTCCCATTGAACAACAGCAATTTGTTAGTTTCCAATTGCTTTCAGTACCTGTGTTTCTGCGCAGTTGGCTTGCATGCGCATTGCTGCCACAGTCTCATTTTTCTTGTTCTCTCTGTATCCAATTGTGGACTTGGGCCCATTTTTGATTCAGTACATTTTTTGAGGCAGTAAGCTGGGCTTTTATCTGCTGTCTTTCCTTTCCTGGGCAATTTCCAGTTTCTAAAATAAACGGTGTGCTATTTTTTCTTGTGTTGTTTTCAAAGTCATTTTCCTTTCTTCTTTTTTCTATCTCCATTTCATTTTCTTTGCATAGCACAGTGTGCTTTTCATCCTTAATCCTGTGTTCTTTGGTAGTTCCAGCTCGTGGGTGAGTACTGAATCCACTTCTTCTGCTTCCAGAGTTATGTTGCTTCTGATGCATGTGATTTATTTTAGTGTACATGAGAAGGTGACTGATGGTATTGTGGGCATTAGGGAGCACAAGGGATTGATTTGCAGGCAGGAGGGGAGGGTAGGAAGAAAAACATGGGAGGGGAAGGTGCTTAGTAACAAGTTGGACAAATGGGTCATAAATTCTAAATGTTTGAAAATAATCTCATCACTAAAAGTTGAGCTGAATTTTAAGGTCATAGCCTGGTTGGCTGTGACAGTAAGGCCTTGTAGGCTGGTGACACAGCTTAGTGAAAGATCTTGGGAGGGAGAAAGGCTTCTCTGTCTCTGTTCAGAGCACTGTCCCTGTGGGTCGCGACTCATCTGTGAGTGGCAGTGAAAGAGATGATGTCCTGGGATCCGTGGGATGGGTGGGAGTCAGCAGGGTGAAACCTGCCCCTCGCTGGATGGTGTCAGAATGGCACGTACTCTGCATAGCCCAGGGAAGCAGAGAGTTCTCCAATAGGTGTTTGTACAGATGAGAGATAGAAAGGTACTTGCTATGTGTATGAAACGATCTATCTGCTGAGCATCCACATTTCAAAGTGCTTTGCTAGGATAACAGTGTCATTTAAATGTGAGCGTGGTTTGTTTGTTGTTCATGCCTGCCAAAATCTTTCTAGGAACAGGATATAAAAAAAAAAAAACTGCTTGGTGACTTGTTCTTTCTGTTTGGATTTTCAGTTTAATTACAGCTTGTTTGATTGCTCTTTTGCTCTCACTAGGAAGACAGAATACGTTTTCCCCACTTTCCTGTGTCTCTTTTTTTATGGGCGCACAGCTTGGAAGTAGGATGGTAGTACTCATCAAATGAATCAGCTGGAGGATACGATATTTAGGTTGTCCTTTGGAACAGAAACTACTGCTTTTTATCTTGAGAAATGATATAGACGTCAAATACACCTATTTTTTTATGCCAGGCTTGAATGAGCATATGAATGGAGCCCAGTGTTCCGCATGCATCCCATTATCGTAGCCATTTTTCAAATGTTCACTGTAACTTCTTGCCTGAATCCTACTAGATGTTTTCTGTTCTTCCAGTTACTTAACATAGCACGTTCATACCAACAGCATCATTTTTCTCACTTGTCCATGAAGATCTTAATAACGCATCCCAACCACAGGGATCTTGTATGCTTCTTCTAAGAGCTGGGGTGAGAAACAAGTGAGGTAGTTCTCAAGGGAGGAATATTTATGTTGGCATAAACCAGTGCTGCTGAAGATCCCAACCACTTTCTTCTCAGTATTCTCAGTATTCCCATAGTCTTGTAGAATCCTTAAGGTTGGAGAAGACCACTGAGATCATCTAGTTCAACTGTCAGCCCATCCCCGCCATGCCCACTAACCATGTCCCTCAGTCCATGTCCACATTTACCCTTTTCTTGAACAGCTCCAGGGACGGCGACTCTACCACCTCCCTGGGCAGCCCGTTCCAATGCCTGACCACTCTTTCTGAGAATAATTGTTTCCTAATATCCAACAATTTACCAACAGAGAACTTATCTTTGGTTGAAACTAACTAGAAGTCATGCTGCTTGCTGCATCAAACTGCTCGTGGGCCTTCAGATTTGTGTGCACAAAAAAGAAAATATTGAAGTTGTTAGAAATGTGGTCAGTTGTCTCTTTGGGCAAGCTGGTCCCGCTCCCTCCAGCACTGGCAGTGGAGGAAGTTGGGACGTGGTGGAAGCTGTCTGATATTTGCTTGCCATTAAGTTCCTAACATAGGATGCTAGTAGATAATGCATATCAGTTTTGTATGGTTGAATGTGGTGAGCTAGTAAAAGAGGAGGTGGGAGGTATTAATGATCCCACTGATCTCAACTGCCCACATGCTTAGCATGGTTTTATTTGACAGTGAAGTCCTACCGTGCTGAGGTCACCATGGTCGTGTCATCCGAAATCAGACAAGGGAGAAAGACAAAAAGAAGAGAAAACTGATAATGGAAATACTTGCCCTGTATATCTTTGAAGTCACTTTTTTTTCTTCTTTCACATACCACAGCAAGTTAGCATAGTAGAAGGTTTTACTAGGATAACTGGGGGGGCCTGTTTGTATTCGTGAAGCATGCGAACTGCCAGCTGCTTTTGCATCCCAAAATGTTACTTCTTGCTCCCTTCCCCGTACTTCCCAGGTGCAAGGGGTTCCTTGCACTTTTCCTTTCCTCCCTGGAGGAAGATAGCGGCACAGGCTTTGCAGTTGAATTCAGTGCTTGGGACTCTTGAGTGCACCATTATTCCTATCTCGCTTTCCTCATTGTAGATCTGCTCTAGTACAAGGGTCTTTATTTGTAGTCATATTTCCTCCAGGCCCAGGGCTCTGTGCTGCTTTTTCTGTTTTCCTCCATTATTTCATCTGGTTTCGTTCAGGAGTGTGTTCAGCTAGGAGTGGGTTAATTTTGGCAGGAAAAATGACAGGAGGTCGGGTGAGGTTCTGGTTGTATGGGAAGGTGTTAATGGGTTGCCACAGCCAGCTCTACGCAGGTGCCTGAAGCTAAGGCTTTTCTAACCAGGTGACAGGTCTTCCATACGTTCCTATTTCTTCTCCGCCATCACAATTTTTAGTCTTTTCTAAATGTATTAGCAATAACGGATGGAGGGAACACTCCCTGAAATGCTGGGATGGATGATGTTCAGAGGATGTTTTCTGATGCCCAGACAGGGGCTTGCCCTCCAGGAAAGTGCAGGACTTGAAAAAATTGCCTGAACCTCTCCAGGAGCCCAAAAATTCTATACCCAATGACTCATTTTTTCTGACTCATTTCTTCTTCCCATGATAAATCTATATTTTTGAATATCTAGCAGATGGCCGTGGCTTAATTTTACTAGTTATCCTAAAAGAGGCTTTTTTTTCTTTTAAAATAGCACAGTCAGTTTTTCCTTAGCCTTGCACACAGAGTCCTGAAGTCTTCTCCCACTGCTGAAGTGTGTACTCTGTGAAGGTGGGCCTCATGGTTTTAGAGAGCTGCTGTATTGCTTTCTGGAGAAACCAATGCTTCTTGAACATTTGGGAACATCGTTCAGAGTTTGGTATATATTGTCACACTATTTTTGCAATAGCTTTACCAAAAATGACTGTTATTTGAAGAAAGATTGCATGAATTTTTCCTTCCTTTGTGTGAAACTTAAGCAAAGTGAATAAGTGATATCCCAGAAGGAATTGCATCTTACATTCATTATTTTGAGTCTGTTCCAAGTAGGATCAGAGAAGTATTGTAAAAATGATTCTTATCAATGTCTTTCCCTGGAACTTCATATTCTAAGCAGAGGTAAGCTAGTTTAAAGTTATGCAGGTCCAGTTCACTGCTGAAATGACTGACATTTGGGTGTAGTTTGCTGGTGCGCTTCCCTTCGTTGCCAGCTGGGTGCTCTGCCTAAGGATGGATCTTCCACCGCTCTTCAGCCTTCCTACCACCTCCTCTCTCTATGAAGATTGTTACAGTGCATTGAAAAAAAAAAAAAAAAAAAAAGGGATGATAAATAAATACAGAAAGGGTTCAAAATGCTCTGGAGTTTCTTTGTGAAAATATCTGTGTCAGTGCATCACCAAGATCCCAGAAATGCAGGACCTGAAATGCTAAAACCTTTGGAAAGAAGTGGGGTGTCAGTAGGTGCCGCCACATCCCTGTGAGTGCTGCCCAAGGGTGAGTGTGCCAAATTACTTTCCAGGCTTTGAATTTTTAACATTCCCCATTTCTTCTAAGGCTGACATTCTAGCAGAGACTTTTCAGTGACTGGGAATTTGATTATTCAAATCAAATCAGTCGTGCTTCTTTAAACAAGGATTCCAATCAGTATGTACCTATAAAAAAAGGAGAACAGAAGCTTTGATCCAGCAAGGTTTTGAATATTCTGGCTCAGTTCCATGTTACACAAACACAAGCTGAGGTTTAATTGTATGAGTTGCCTTTGATAGAATTGCTCATGTGTATAAAGTGCTTTGGGCTTAATTTTGTTGGTGCCAAGTGCTCAGCATCCATTGGGGTTAAGACCTTTTGATCTTGTTCCTTTTAATATATGTGGTGGTTTAAAGTCATGAAATGCACCCACTTTGGAGAGAACCAAGGAGGAGATGTGTGAAGTTTCTTCAGTATACAATGGTAATGGAAACAGTAGAAATTGAGTGAAAGAGAAGAGGTCTGAGTTGGCCTGGAGTTAGTTGCCCGAGAAGCGCTTAGGTATAAAGGAGGTCTCTTTATGGCTACCAGGCTGACTCTTTCTGTATTTAATGGGAACTGTGTTTGTGTGTTAACTTGCTGGCTGCAAACCAGCAGCGATGATCTTCTGAAATAAAGCGAGCATCTTAAACAAAACAGTATTTTAGCAACTCATGCTCACCTGAAAGCAGAGGCATTTGGAAGACAAACATCAGTGAGGTGAAATCAAGTCAAATAGTGAAAGGATTCACAAAGAGACTCAAACACTGAATAGACTATAAAAAGAAATAGTATCTCAGTAACATCTGGCTTACAACAAAGATGTTGCATGTCCCAGCTGTTCATCACGTCAGAGAATACTACTGAATGAGCAGAAAAACATAAATAACAATTGTAAAAGTTCTTAGTTCTTCAACTTTTTAGGTGTGTGTACATAGCTGAATGAAAGTGCCTTCAGAAAATAAAGGTGTATGCAGACAGTATCTAAATAAAAGGACTAACAATTGTGTTTCTTTTAGTTCTTCCCAACAAACTGTGGGACAGCTCACTCCATTGGGCATGTGTAGTTGCAATCATAATTACCATTTGCCTATGTTTTTTCAAGTGAGAGAATTTCCCACTGATAAAATGGATGTTCTGCAGATTTACCACTTGGTGGTGCCAGATTGATTTACAAATCGCGGCTGTGAGACAAGGTGTCAAAGCTGTACTTGGGGGAGTGTGCAGTAAGCTATAATTCGGGTGGAAAACACTGATTTTGTGCCCGCACCCATGCAGCTGTACTCAGCAGCACTTCTGGCCTATGTCCCTCACTCTTCAGATCTTGGGTCCCTCTCTCTGTCCCTCTAGCACAAAAGAGATAGCAAAGTTGTATCCAAGAGGATAAAGTTTCTAGAACATTTTTCCCATAGCATACACCCAGCCAAAAATAGTTGGGATTCAGCGATATTCCAGGCACGGTGCAGATACCTTCTGGATTTCTGGAGGCAGCTGCAGGTGTGCTGCTGGCAGTCAGGAGGTGTTGTTTCTGTAGGTGTTGGACTGGCACTGTGCACTTCTTAGTTTAACGCTGCCAGGAGTTTTGGGTGTTTATCATTGAGGTGTAATTCCTAGTTCATGGAAGGGCTCAGGAAGGGCAGTGATCACTGTAGATGTAATCTGAACAAAAAGAGCTATGCAATTAATTTCATCTTGCTGTTGTTTTTTTTTAGTTACAGAGCTGCTCTTAGCAGAACTGAAGTTACTATGTCTTATTAAAATTTCTGTTTTTCACAGTGTTATCAGTGTTTAGCATTGAAGTGTATTTGAACCAGGCTTCATAACTTCTTTTTTTTTTTTTCTCTCTCTCTCAATGCTGCAGTTCCAAAAGAATTGGTGGAGCTTCACTTGAAACTGATGAGAAAGATTGGGAAGTCTGTCACAGCAGACAGATGGGAAAAATATTTGATCAAGGTACAATCTGCATGTTGTATTATTCTGCACTGCTGGAATATGCTTATGATGAGCTGTTGTGTCAGCAATCCCTGCTATGAATTACAGTGAGCCTTGGGCTCTGCTGTGGCCAACACTGATGTGCGTGCCCAGACTTTGGTTGCATAAGATCCCAGCTTAACTTTCAGGCTGCCCAGGCTTGTACAAAAATCTCTAAAAATAAACATTATCTTGTGCATGTATAAGAGTGTACACCTTCATACTTGCTAGAAACAAATTTCCCTAAGTATAGATGCAGATATAGTAGCATACAAACAAGCTAAATGGAGCAGAGAAACTAACACGGTAACTATTCATTTTAAAATAAGTTGGTTGGTTGGTATTCATGCAGGGACTAACCATACGGAACTCTTGTACCATGTGCTAACATTAAGTGTGAATATTGCAGTGATTTATATCAGCACGCTCACAGTGGTACAGCAAAGATAAAAAATGTAGCTATGCATCTGTAAAAATAGAACATCCCGTTGTTTTACTGAATCCTGTATTGGATATCAGTTGTGGCTGTGCCTTTGTTGGCACCTTACTTGCAAATAGTTTTTATTTTATACAATTTACACTGCTTCAGAAAGTAGGAACAAAGAAATGCTCAAGATTTGGAGTTTGGCATCCTGTGATCATCACAGGATCACAGAATGGTTTGGGATGGAAGAGACCTCTGAGATCATGTCATTCCAGCCCTCCTGCCATGGGCAGTGTTGCCAGCCACTAGGTCAGGTTACCCAGGACCCCATCCAGCTTGGTCTCATATTGTGTATACAGCCATGATTACATCTTACTTAGAAATACAGCGTTGTGGTGATTGCAGCAAAATGGCATTAGCAGATCTAGTCACAATTTACCCCCCTCAGTGCTATCTACCAAATTTTCCAAGGTAGGAATTTGCCTTGGGGTTTGTGTAGTCTGAAGATGACAATGCATATGAGACCAGGAGTGTGTCAGGGAATAGCCTGCTGAAGGGCTTGAGGCTAAATCTGACCGCTTCACCAGCTGTAAAGCATCTAGGATGCTGTTTTGAGCTAATAACGTAACGTATGCACCTTCTGTGTGTTCGCATATTGCCAGTACTGTGGTTACTGCATTGTATTAAATCCATTAATATACTCAAAAGCCATTCCAGCAAAGCAAGCTGGGGAAACCTAACCCTGATGAGAGGGCATATAAATCCCACTGAAGCAGTTGTGTGGTAAGCAGAAAATGGGGAGAAAACAAGTGCATGAGGGAATAGTCTGGAAGATCTTCCTTCAGTGAGGAGGGAGAGTGCTAAGGAAACCTTCCCACCCACACCCCCCACTCCCTTTAAGACCAAGTAAGCAGTAATAACTTCTGCTTCGTTTAACTTGATACTTATTTTAGCCAGTGGTTCAAAGGAATCTCGAGAACAAAGGAATTTGAATATAACTAATTAGAGAGGTATGCTAATATTGCCCCCATTTGAAAAGGGTGTAATTAGTTTAGAAAAACAAAGAAGAGCACTGGGAAATGTCCCAAAAGTCAGGAAACATGGAAAACATATGGAACCACCGAGAGTGTTCTTGGGAGATATCTGCAGTGTTGTTTGACTAGGAAGTGAACGTTGCGGTTAAGAGTTCTTTCCCTTCTCTGTCCTGCTGTTGAACCACCCAGTTTTGCCTTACCAGCCTACACACTATTCTGATTGGAAGCAAATGGCTGTAGGACTCCAGGATGTGAATTTCTCCTGCACAAAGAACCTATGTGGTTATGTATAAGTGAAGTGAAGAAAGGGTTTGTCCTGCACATTTTAACAGCTGAGAGGAGCTGACCAGCTTAGCTGCCTTGGAAAACACGTAGCTGAATTCATTCAGACTGCTGTGTCTCCCAGCAAAATGCTTTCACTGACCATTGTCAAACATATTTTGTGTTTTTATTCACATAGAATTTCTCTGGACTGGTGAATCCAGAACCTTCAGCCCCGACCACACCGTTCCGCCCCAGTTGTTAGAGTTAAGGGCTTGGTAGTCCCACCCAGGCAGACTCCTCTGCTGTGTTTGTCACCTTCCTCTTTTCATTGGTTTAAGTGGAGTGTAGTTATAGGAAGTGTCAGATGCTGCTGTAGCTGCTTTGGAAATGTTTGAGAAATGTTTTGACATCTCTTTTGCAGGGTGAGAAGCTACTGACTGCTCTTCAGTGTGCAGAAAGCAGCTGTTCCCATGAGCAGCAGGCTTTTGTTTGGTGGGAAATATCCTTTCTGTGAAGTCAGAGACTGATATTGAGGCAGAGCCTGTGTCAGCGGGGTCTATAGTTCAGGGCTGTGACAGTGATCGTCAGGAGAAAGCGTGATCATCTGGTTTTTAATTGTCAAAGTGTAGTCATTTCAGTCTGAACAGATGCTTTATCAGCTCTTACGTCTCTTGAGTTGTTGCTTTGACAATCATATGCTTCCAAAGCACATGAAACTTCTCATTATTGCTTTCATACTTAATGAGCAAGCAATGAACGGTGACTGGCACCTGCCCTGAGCAGGGGATTGATGTACAGTTTCCCTGAGTTCTTTGTATTCCAGTGTTGAAAATAAAGAAGAAAGCAGAATAAGCTCAGTTAGTGCTTGAAGAACAATTGCCTCTCTTGCTGTGAGCTGTGTGCCAGAGGAGAACCTGTGTTAATGCCTTAGCCTCAGAGCAGGAAAAACTGCTCCTCAGCAGAATTCCTTGTTATTGGAGCACGTCTTCACCATTCCCATAGGTCGCAGAGTCAGTGTGTGATTTATTGTGTGGCTGAGCCAACCTAATTGCAAGCTGGTGCCGACAAGCATGGTCCCAAGTTTCCCTTTCTTGGCGCTCCTGAACCTTACCTGACCCCAGAGTCAGCCAGTTTAGGCAACAGAACCAGCAGAAAAGCAGCTCTCGAGAACAAAAAGTAGTTTCCTGCTATCTCATCTGCCTTAACTAGCATAGACTTGGGCTGGTGAAGAACCAGTGTCAGTACTGGGGTAGTGTGGCTGTGGGGACAGAGGAGGGAGAACACGGCCTCTTCTGGTTGTAGCCCACATTGAGTTTTACAGTACATGTAGTGGGGCAATTTAGTGTCGTTTTTGCTTCTGTTTCTGGAGAAAGCTGCTTTCATATGTGATTTCCAAGTTGTTAAGTAGCTTAGTGATAACATCGTGTATTTGATAATTTGGTGATTGGGAGACTTCATGGTTCTGGTTGAGTTTGCTCAGCAGAGCTTTGGTTCCTTGTGGATTGGAGTGCAGGAGCGCGCTCATTTGGACAGCTATGGTTCAGCAGTGACACTTCAAAATATTTTCAACTGGAGATGTGGGTGTGCTGAACTCCTGCTTCCTTCTAATGGGTATCCCCACCAGAATAGGTTGGAGTTCTCACTGCTGCAGCTTTGGTTGAGAGCTTCTGCTGTGTTTTTGCTTGTGGCGCTTCCCTTTCTATGAGTTGTTTTAAGCACGTTTGACTTCTTCATGGAGGAGAGGGAATTCCTTCTGCACTGCTGTTATTGGAGGTTCCTGTGATTCAGTCTTTGTCCTTTCATGCTGCTTTTTTCATGTTCTGTGCTTTCTTCCTCTTGAAGGCACGGAACTTATTTGCTTTTAGTAAATTGAGGCTGACTGTACTTAAAATATTTTAAAATATTTATCAAATGACTGGAGGGCCAAGCTATTACGCCCAATAATTCCACAACATAGAGTGTAAGTCTCATTCATCTGCAGTACAGTTGTAGGACAACAGGATCCCAAGAGAGCTTGGCAGCTGATGCACTAAGTGCTGTAAAGATATGCTAAGAAATCTACTCAAGAGAATTTATTTTCTAAATAGACAGAAATAGAGAAGTGGAAGATTTTGCACAGCAAAGATGAGAATAACTTCACAGTTCAGAGCTGTGCTGCCAGATGTAAGTTTTAAAGTAGCTGGTGTCAGGATCTTAGTGATATATTCTTCCATGGTGGTTTGCCAGTGCTCTCTGACCTATCCGAGTTTTATTTTTTATTTTTGTTCAAGACTTTTTGACTTACAATCCTGACAACATCACATATAATTTTAGTACAGTAAGGTACTATTAATATAAAAGGTTAAAGTTACTTTTAGCCACTAACCCTACTAATCTCAGTGTTTTCTTTGTGACAGATATGTCAAGAATTCAACAGCACTTGGGCCTGGGAGATGGAAAAAAAAGGATACCTAGAAATGAGTGTCGAATGCAAACTGGGGATTCTGAAGGTATGCGTTCAACTAATTTCGGAATGTCTTTTTCCTTACTCAGTTGAATATCTTAGAGATTTGGCTTTCTCACTCACTGAAGTGTCTTGCAAATTTCACTTGGCTGACCCATACGTATTAAATGTGGAGCTGATCTTGGAACAGGAATGGTGTTCTTTGTAGTGGGACAGGCCCAAACAATGTCATGTTTTACATGCGTACTTTTCATACTCATGCTTCAATGTATCATTTCTCTTTATGTTTTTATGTTTTAACATTCTTTCCACTTTCTCATTTTTTTCAGTATCTCTGTGAATGTCAATTTGATGACAATCTGAAGTTCAAAAATATAATTAACGAGGAGGATGCTGATGCCATGCGTCTTCAGCCTATTGGTCGAGACAAGGATGGACTGATGTATTGGTATCAGCTGGATCAAGAGCATAATGTCAGGATGTACATAGAAGAGCAGGATGACCAGGATGGATCCACGTGGAAATGCATTGTTCGGTATTCCATTTTTCTTTTCCTTCCTTTTTTTTCCCCATGTTTTATAGGGTGGGATTGTCGTGGCTCTATGTGACTGGGGTTCAGAAATTCATTTCCCTCAATCTCCATTTCCTACAGCAGTGTTACAGTGGGATTTTGTGCTTGCACTTGTGTGATTTAGTGAAAAAATATGCCCAGAACTGTCTCACTGATTTGTGCATAATAGCTAATGAGTTTTATGCTCTGTCAGACTATGAAGGATAAATGGAAAGGGCACCAAGAGCAAACTGTCTTGAGAACAGTGTCTCCATGTTGCTTCCTGATATGCTTTTTCCCTTTGGATATGGGAGAGAACTGTTGCTTCTTCTGCCCTATGAAGACAATTATAAATGGACCATTTTGTTCTTGTGAGGTTTACATTGCAATTTAAACTTCATGGAACTAAAAGCATTGCTGACCATCTAAATGGGTACAAAGCCCTTTCTGGAGTAGAATTCAGCTCATAGATACCTGAAGTTGAGGTACATGATGATGATACAGAATGACATGCGCTTGCCTCAGTGCCCCTGGGTCTCTGTTGCTTCACATTGGTCAGATAATATTTTAGTAATATTTTAGCCTCAAATTTATGGATTTTTGTGATTCTGGTTATGTACTTTGTTCTTTCCCTCTTTGTGCACAGTATGTATGGACCTTTCTTAATGGAAAAATAATTAGTTTTACATATATACATTTTTTCATATCTAGCAGTTACCTGTTTTTAGTTTATCTCTGTGTAAACTTATCTTTCTTTTGTCTGATTAATTTTAAGAGGATTTTAAACTGGGCCCAGCAGCATCAATTCTGACTAAATTAATACATGGAGATGTAAGAATAGATCTTAAGAAGTTAAATAATGTGTAGTGTTTTTATTTTTCTGTTTGTAAGATTTAATTTCTGTAATTTTTATATAATCCTTTAATTTTTATGTTTATACATAACTTTTCATTTGTATAGCTTACTTAAATATCCAAACCTTAGTAACCAGGATAGTCATACAGAATGTTTTAAACCACTGTCAATGGGCCATAAAGTGATAAGCCTTACCACCAATGAAATTTAGACAACTGTTGTGGGTGAATAAAGGAAACGCATCTAAAAAAGGCAACCAATTGCTGAACAGCGCTTACCTTTTTCCTACATTCTGGACTCCGGGGATCAGTGCCAAAAGCAGAGGAAATTGGACTTCCTCTGGGCAAGTTCTGACACTCATACTTACCGCAGAAACATGCAGTAATGCATGATGACATTTGAAATCCTTTTAAACCTGTGTAATTCTCTATGTCAGGCTTGATGCACTTCCAGTCTTCTTTTTTCTGTAAAACTCATTGAACCTAGTTGTTGAACATTGACTTTGAAAAAGGAAATATGAGGGTCTTGTGATTCTAGTCTGTTTTGAAAACAAAGAACCTGTTTAATCAACACTTGAATTCATTATCTCTTAAGGTTTTGGTTTTTCTAGTTGGATATCCATTGTAAGGAGTTAAAAGGCACTGATGTTCAAGCACATGGAGATGCACAAATAGCCAGAGCCCTCTAGACATCTTCATACTGTTTTCTAAATGCGTTAAGAAGGAATTGCAAAGAGAAGCCAGTGAGAATTGGTAAGGGAGTGATGAATAAAAGAATAATACATAGTAGCTTGGATCCAGACCAACAGGACTTGAGTCTGGATAGATGAAGTCTTTCAAAGCAATGTGATTTCATTGTGGTATGGATAAGCTCGAAAATTTCCGAATGCAAAATTGCAGCTGTTCTGGTAGGACAGGCCTTTCACTATGCTCGTGTATAAGGTTTTCAGGGCAGTGTTCATTTAAACAGATGGTGTTTGTTTATTTTTAATGAATCCCTCTGGGGTGAGTGAGTAAGTGGCTTATCAGACAATATGTTTTTTCTTCCGTCATCCAGAAACCGAAATGAGCTTGCTGAGACCCTTGAGCTCTTGAAAGCACAAATTGATCCTGCCCTGCTGAAAAACAACAGTTCTCAGCAGGAGAATTCATCACGTGAAAGCCCAAGTATAGAAGATGAAGACACCAAGAAGAGTGAAGAAGCATCTGCACAAGGTTTTCTGCCTTTTCTCACATTTTAAATGTTGTGCTGTGCAGTGTCAGAATTTTCAACTTGATTAAAAGTTATTTTAGATTAGGACTCTTTAAAAGGCAACAACAACAAAGAAAAGACAATAGTAAATCAAGTGAACGCTGGTAAATATTACTGAACTTTTTTTAGTGCATATTTAGATGCAAGAGTTATTTATGAACAGAGAGATATGTAAAATTTGTTTTCCAATTAATTTTATTTATGCTGTACATTTTGTATGGTATTGTAAATATATGTCATTGTATGTTTTTGTGGAGTATCCAACTGTTGCCCAACTTTTTCTGTTCTAATAACATTAAAATTTCAAACGGAAAAAAAATCTCTTTGTGCAATGCCATGATTGAAGTCAATGCAGTACTGTGTATGTTATTTATTTTTACTGTTAAGTTTGAATCGAGAATACAGGCCTTTTCCTCACAATCTGCATGATTTTTCAAGAAGGCATGAGCTTATGTTGAAACAATTTGAAATACAAAAATATTTATACGTGAAGTGGTTGTGAGCTGCCTCCACCGTATTATTTTTGCGAGTAAAGAACCCATTTTCCTTCCTTATTATCATGTCATTGCACATATTAAATATCTTGCCTGAGTTGGTGGTTTGTGCATCGGTTTTACTTAGTATCAGCCTGAAATATTTTGTGTTGCAAGATTTTTCTTAGATTATGAAGAGCTAAAAGCTTGTTCACCCAAGTAATTTTACCCTGGTTACTACCGAACATTAGCATTTTGTTAAACTACAGCAGAAGAGTTGCTCAATCAGAAATAAGATCTAAGATTCCAGTGAGTTAGTATGTATTTCTTTAAATCTCTTTAATTGATCTGTTACTGGAGAGGAGCTCAGTGGAGAAGGACCTGGGGGTTCTGGTGGACAGCAGGTTGGCCATGAGCTAGCAGTGTGCCCTGGTGGCCAGGAAGGCCAATGGGATCCTGGGGTGCGTTAAAAAGTGTGTGACCAGCAGGTCGAAGGAGGTGATCTTCCCCTTCTACTCAGCCCTGGTGAGGTCACATTTAGACTACTGTGTCCAGTTCTGGGCTCCCCAGTTCAAAAAAGACAGGGATCTCCTGGAAGGAGTCCAGCGGAGGGCCACGAAGATGATACAGGGCCTGGAGCACCTCTCTTATGAGGAAAGGCTGAGTAACCTGGGCCTGTTCAGCCTGGGGAGAAGAAGAGTGAAAGGGGATCTGATACACATTTATAGATATCTGAAGGGAGGTGGGAAGTAAATAGATGAGGTCTTCTTGGTGCTGCGTAGTGATGGGACAAGGGGTAATGGCCTAAAATTTGAACATAAGAAGTTCTGTTCTAACATGTGGAAGATCTTCTTTACGTTAAGGGTGATGAAGCCCTGGAACAGATTGTCCAGAGAGGAGGTGGAGTCTCCTTCTACGGAGATACTCAAGACCCATCTGGATATCTGTCTGTGCTACCTATTGTAGGGAATTTGCTTTAGCAGGGGGATTGGACTCGATGATCTCTTGAGGTCCCTTCCAACCACTGCCATTCTGTGATTTTAATTGGATGTACAAAATTAGCAAGACCTATCTTGGTTCTGAGTATCAAAGAGAAGTGCTTTCTTCTCATTCTCATTCTTTGCAAAAAACATTGTAGAATGGAAGAAAGAAATGAAATGTTTCGATAAATATAGAAGTTGAGTTTGGAAGTTTTAGAAGACAAGTGCAGCAATTGCAGTAAATTGTGACAAACACCAGGAGAATTGTCTCCCTCTGTGACATTTCCAGTGTCTGCCTTTGCATGTAAGTGACAACTCAATCCACGTGGTTACTGATATTGCAGAGTTCTTTCAACAGAGTACTGACCTTGCCTTTGTCTCTCTAAAAATTTGTCAGGTCAGCTTAAATAATGTAATCAAGGCCTCTGCTTTGATTTTACAGAATTCGAGAGAAATCATTTTATAACATCTTAACTAAAATCTCTGCTGTAGACAAGTCACAAAGTCCTTTTGCACACTCCTGTGTCACTGAAGTCAGTGGCTCTGTTGGCATGCAGAAGCACTCCCAGGCGCTAGTGCCACAGGCATAATGATTAATGACATTATTTACACGTGCTATGATTTAATTGCAGCCAACAAACTGACAGAGCAGCACTTTGATCATTTCAGTTGAGTTTAATCATTCTTCCTATTAGTCATCAAACTATCCTCAAATTCTAGGAATATATTAAAGCCCTGCAAAGGTACCATAAAAATTTATCGGAAGGACTGAAAGCTGCTTTGACAGCTTTCCAAATAGCTTTAAGGTCATTCATTCAAAAATAAATGGATCCAAGGCTTGCTTTTTTTTTTTTTTTACCTAGCCTGCTTGACTCAAATAGCATTAAGACAGTTTGTGCATCTGCTGAGTCACTGTGACGTATGAAGTGCCTTCTGAGCAGCTGGGAGAGTTAAGAATTGGATCTTAGAACAGCCATTGCTCTGTTAGTACAGGGAGACATTTAGGGGATTCTGGTGTTGTTACTTTGGGAAAAAGCGGTAGGTGATGGGAGGAAGTGGTTGAACTAAGTTTATCCAGAAAGAAGTGAAGAGGGGGTGTAAGGATACACGCACATCAAATGTGTCACTGTCAGTTACCGACAAATGTCTTTAGAGAAGCAACTTTAATATTACAAGAGCTTAGAATGGTGATTACCTCTATGATGGGAGAAACAAACATCCTTCAGCCTTCAAACTGTTACTGCTTCTGGTGCATCTATTGCATCTGGAGATGCATCTCTCACCCTGTGCTACTTGCTGAGGTTTATTTGGATACGTGCTCTGTATTTAAGAACATTCTAAAATGTGTGACTACTTCCTCCCCACTCTTTTCTTTTGTAAAATGTTTATTTTCTCTAAATGTAATTACTTCACATACTTGTCCTGCATGTTGGTAATTACTTTAATCATTTTGGGAAGCTCTCAGCTTGGAAAAGAATCACACCAGTGTGGAGGGAGAGGGGTGAGGCAGAAGAAAGAAAACGTGGCTTTGTTTGGAATTATGACACCCGTTCCCTAACATCTTCCAGATGGTAGAAGATGCTGTTACACTATCTGTACTATATCATCTTTGCTTTTTCTAATTAGTTCTGTCCCTAGCTGACTCAAAAAGCGTGGCAAAATAAAACACCTGAGATATTAAGTAGCTTCAGTAATGATAAATCATCAGCTGAAATACAGAGCAACAGAATAAATATATGGTTTCCTCTGAATGCTGCAGCTGTACTCTGAGCCCCAGTGATCCAAAATTGCCAAAGCAAAGCAGGCATGATCTAATTCTTTAGGCTCTGCAGGATTTTCTGGGGTATGTTTGTCTTAGAAGTGGCAAATGACGTGAATGTAGAATACGATCTGTTATATGCATTTTGATTGTCCATGGATGTAGTCACTGCCCAGGAATAGAGAATCCAGGTGAATTTTTTGTTGATGGTTTTTTTCCCCTGACATGTTGAAATACAACAGCTAGATGTTTCTTGAGATAAAAACGTGTACATACAGGGAACTGATCCATATGAGTACCAGGAGAGCTCTGAGTCTTCTGGGCAGCCTGACCTAGTAGGTGGCAACCCTGCTCATGGCAGGGGGTTGGAATTCTGTGATCTTTATGGTCCCTTCCAACTTAAGCCATCCTATGATTGTGTGAGATTTGACTTGAAGAACATGAGATCTTACACCATGGTCTGGTTTGTGAAAAAAAAATCAGAAACTCAGTTGAGATTTCTTGAGAGTTGATGCTTTTTGCACACTCTGCTTAGGTTTTCTGTATCTGTTCTCTGTGGAGGTATTGTAGTACAACTGAAGAGGGAGCTGAGATGTATAAAGGAGGATAAGTATAGAATTCTGCTGAAAGCTTCTGAAGTTTCATTTATCTTGGTACGTAATTAAGCCAAATGGTGATTCTGTAGCTAAAAATTGGCAACCTCCTTGTTTAATGACAGCTTGAGACAAGCCAGACTCCTAATAATTCCAGGAGAGAATATTTATTTGCAGGGGGCTTTGGGTTGTGGATTTTTTTAGATACACCTTCATTTTGATGGATGCTATTTGTAATCCTATAGGTCCCCTGGTTGTTTCATTGTTGTTTTTCTCTGTCAACAGAAAACCAATTAAAAATCAAAGAAGAAAAAGACGAGGTGGAGGAGCAGTCAAAGGAATTGGAAAGTCTTCCTCTTCCTGTGGTCAAAGAGGATGAAAATGTGATGAAAATTGAGAAGGCTGAAGAAAAAGAAATTATAAAACTGCCTGTAATAGTAAAATTAGAGAAACCTTCGGAATACAACGAAGAGAAACAAACTGTCAAAGAAGAAAGTGACTCCTTTAAAGAAAATGTCAAGCCTGTTAAAGTAGAGGTGAAGGAAAACAAAATAGAATCAAAAGACTTAAAAGAAGTAAAAAGTTCTACTGATAAAATAGCAGTTCATGAGCCCGAGAGGTTAGAATTTTGTGTCAATGTCAAAACTCCCCAGGAAATTGTGGAGAAATCTGTAGAAGAAAGTGAGAAACTTAAAAATGACCAGCAGGCAAAAATACCTCTTAAAAAGCGAGAGATCAAGCTGACAGATGACTATGACAGTCCTGTAAAGGGGTCCCTATGTAAATGCGTGACTCCGACAAAGGATGTCTTGAAGGAAGAGGGGAAACCAGAAGAGGAAACTTTTAAGAGAGTCCCTACTATTACTGCTTTATGTCCCGATGGGAAAGTGCTGGTAAACGGAGAGGTTAGCAGTGAAAAAATAACCCCAAGTGTCATACAAAATAATAGGTCGGAGCACTCTGTCGCTACAAAGGAAGACAGCAGCTCATTAAAAGAGAAAAACGGTAAAAGTGGGGAAAAGGTATCGGACTCCCTAAATTCTGTTAGTAAAATTATAAAAGCATGTGAGGTTGAGAAAAATGCAGTAACTGTGGTGAAAGAGCTGGGGGCTGTGGTCTCTGAGGTTTCGAATCAGAAAGTGCCTTTAAAGGAGGAATCTAGTCCTGTGGAAAAAGAATCCCTTGACAGTACGGCTACTGAAATGGTAGTGGAAGAATCTTCAAACTCTGAAGACTGTGCCAAAAAACCCGAAGAGAAACTAGCCACGATAATCAAAAAGGACAGACTGCCGCCACCCAAAGAATGTTTAGAGAAGCTGGAGAAGCCCACAAACACATCTGCTCCTGCAGAACTGCCCAAGCCTGCGCCGTCTGAGGAAGAGACTTTGAAAAGCAGGAGTGAGTCTGAGGAGAAACCTGATTCTCCCAAAGCTGCTGAGACACCCCCTCCATCTTCTCCTGTTACGTTAGAGAAGTCTGTTTTGGAAGCAGAAGGCTCTGATGCTAAACCTGTTCTCCTTGAGGAGAGCCAAGTAGAAGAAAAATCCAGCCCTGAAAAACCAGAGGAAGAGCCTGAAGCCGCCAAAGCAGAGCCAGAGGGATCAGATGATGCCCACGCGTCCAATCTAGAGGACTCCTCTGAGAGTAAAAAGGATTCCCCAACACCTAAAAGTAAATTTAAATATAAACTAGTTTCTGAAGAAGAAAGCTGCGCAACAGATAATAAGGAAATAACTTCTGAAAGGCAGAAAGAAGGGATTAAATTAACTATCAGGATCTCCAGTAGGAAGAGAAAGGCAGAAACACCACCAGAAGACGTCACTGCTGGCCGCACGTTAAGGAGATCCCCAAGAATATCTAAGCCTACTCCAAAGGTTGTGGAGACTCGGGATCAGAAATCTGACAAAAAACGACCTGAAGAGGAAGAGGAGAAACATGCACATAAGCAGGAAAGAAAAGAAGATGCAAAAAAACAAGAGAAGGAGTCAAATTCTAAGGTTAACAAGGTAATATAGTTTTACTGTTTGGGACTGCCACAGTCTTTCCTAATAGTAGAATATGCATTTACATAAGAATATTAAGGATTCCTTCCCTTTGGTCAGCTTTTGCATGGAGCTAGTTGTGCAGGCTGGTTAGTGGACTCCACCAAGTTAAAACCATCCCCTATGAGAGTGACTGAGCAGCTTCTAAAGTCTTTTACGTAAGTGAAACAAAGGAGACTTAAGTCAACCCAAGTGAGTTCTTTAAAATATGTTGTGATGAGACCTGAGTCAATCTGACCACGTGGCTGAACGGAGGCTTCTGTCTCCTGTGGATTTTGTAGGTGGATACTTGCTGGTGTCTGGCAGGCCAGTTGGAGAATGAGCATAAGCAAAGAAACAAATATTACGACTTCTTATGTATGGGATACACAATTTGCTCTGGGCAGAGGTGTCTTTTTCATGATGAACTTGTGATTCTGGGGCATAGATCTTATAAGTATGCAGGATAAAAATAATACAAAAAGTTAAATGTGCATCTGTATAGTGCTTGTAAATTAATGTAATTATAAACAGCTTTATTCATGCAACTTCCATATGTTTCTGGATGTGCAATGTCAAGGAAAAACAAGGAGGAAAAAAACAGACTGTATTTTTAAGTACGCTCTTTTCTATCAACTTGAAATCCTATTCGCTTTTCACTACTGTACATTTCCGTATTGTTTCTGTAGTTCTACCAGCACACTCACATATTCAGCAAGTTCTTTCATATACTGCAATGCTGAATAACCTTCATAAAATGAACAGTTGGTTTTACTGTGAATAACATACTGCAAAACTGTCATGTATCCAAAACTAAATCAAAAAATGAAAAAAAAGGATGTAAAAAGAAAATAAGATTGCAAGTCCACAAGTAGTTTAAATTTTCCAGTACTGTTGATATAATTTAATATCCTTTTTGAAAGATACAGAGATCCAAGAACGCTTACTTTTCTAGAGGGATTCAAAAAATTGTGACCAAGGAAGAGGTTTGGTACTAGCACTCTTCTGTCCTTATATCAAATACCCACATCTTTTCCTCAGTATTTTATCTTTGTTTTCTTTTTGAAAAGGATCTTTAAAAATAGGTTTGAGATAATGATGACATATGGTGAAGCCTCAAATTAAATCTCTCGTGGATTTAAAGTACAGTTTTCTACTAAGGTTTAGTGAGCAATAGCGTCACTAAAGAGATGGAAGTTAATGATAAGAACCTGAAATGCAGTTTTACCAATATGACGTATTGCTGTTGTATGAGTGTGTCCTGCAGAATATTTTGTACGTTTTGGTTTATTTAGCTGGTTCAGGTCAGCGAGTAACCTGGTCATAAACAAAAAGTGTTTTGAGCTGACAAACCTTGAAAGGGTATTCTCCTTTTTCAGTGTCTGGAGGGTAAAATTATTTGTGAGTACTTGAATTTTTCACCTGTTTGGTATATTATTGTGAAGTAAAAATATCCTGGTTGTAAGAAGTAGTTTTAAGTAATACAAAATGGGATTCTGAATTGCAATTGAATTCTGTTTTTCATCCAAAATATGTCTTAAACAAATCTCTGATAAAACGTAACACTTCATGCAGTAGATAAGAGAAGTCATTTTTCCATTCCTTCAAATAAATACATGTCCCAGTAAGTGACTGGTAAGACATATGGTTAGGTTATTAAGGTGGATACGATCTAAAGGAGTGAATGCCCTTTTCAGTTAGCATCTAATGAATTGGTTTTTACTTAAGAAAAAGAATGGAAAAGTATAAATGTGAAAGCAGACCGTGCCCTTTCATGGTACACTCATTTTCTTTCAGAAAACTGTGCCTATCATAGAAGAGAGCTTCAAAACCACTGAAATTAATATACTTGTTAGAGTGTAAACATGTTTCCTGAAGCAAAATGAAAGAGATGAAGTGTATGTTAAAAAAGAAACAAAAAAACAACTATATATATACATATATTCGGTTCGGATTGAGGAGAACTATCATAAGAAACTTCAAATGTGGAGTTTACCGTGTTCACAAACAAGGTTACTTTTCAGAGTGGAAGGGCCTCAGTCACCGATCTGCCTTTTTGGTTTGAGATCTCATCTGAAAATTTCTCTCTGCAGGTAGATGCGTAGCTTTCTCCCTTTAGTATCCTGTTGAACTTCAAGGCCCGTTGAAGGTGTTTGTTCACTGAAGTGTTCTCTTGCGAATTTATTGCTACTGTTCTGATTGAGATGAATCACTTTACTATAGAGACAAATATCTTTTAGGATTTAGGAAGAAACTGTAAGTTTCCTTTGTGTTTTCTCTTTGAAATGGTATCACTCAGAGAAGCAAAGTTCGGTGGACGGGTACACGAACACGTGGCAGGTGGAAATACTCAAGCAACGAAGAAAGTGAGGGCTCAGAGAGTGAAAAAAACTCTGATGAAGAGGAGGAAGAGGAAGAAGAGGAGGAAGAAGAAGCCGCACCTGCTGACGACGACGAACCGTGCAAGAAGTGTGGCCTTCCCAACCACCCTGAGCTGGTAGGCTTTGGGGCAAAGCTTCTATTGAGCGATTCGGGCAGTTCTGGTAGATTAGAGGGGTGTCTGAAGGTACACTGCTCTTTGGGGTGGCTGTGTGTTGAATACCCTCTGGCTTTCTGGTGAACTTTTAACGAGGAGAGAAGAAAGTTACTTCTTTTGTTTGCCATCTCTGAAATGTCTTTTCTGAGGTAGAACACAACTGAGCACATGAGAATTAATCTGGGTGAGGCTTCGAGGTTATTCCTGCGACTTCAGAGAACACAGAGGAGACAAGATTGAAAAAAAAAGAAATAAAAAACTGTGCTCCATGTGTCTTCTGACATGGCTGGAGCTACTTGGTCGTCCCAACTGGATAAAGTCGCACATCATCCTGAGGACTGGATACAGCAAAATCCCATAAAGAAAGAGCCCAACGAGCTTTCAGTGCTTCTGATGTTTGTGGTCCTGGTTCATCGGTAGTACATATCATCATAGATTCCTCTGATTAGGTGGGAAATCTGAATATACAGCCATGCTGTGAGTCCACAAAATGAGCATATTCTCAGGTGTGTGACAGATATCCCGGCATGGTTGAGACAAAGTTAGAATGTTAGGATGCTACAGATGAGTGTTTCACTAGATGCTCACACAGTTTATGTGAGTGTTATTGCTCAGTTTTAATGGAAAGAGTTTTACCCAGGTAAGGAGGAATCCTAATAGTTGCCTGTTTCTGTATAACCCAGAGAGTCTGTGAGTCTTTGTCTCTATCACTCTGGACATAAGAGTGTCCCCAGCTGAGGAAACTGCCTAAGATTGCTGTGGTTCCCTCCTGGC
The DNA here is from genome assembly GCA_024606505.1 of Aquila spilogaster. Classification (NCBI taxonomy): domain Eukaryota; kingdom Metazoa; phylum Chordata; class Aves; order Accipitriformes; family Accipitridae; genus Aquila; species Aquila spilogaster. Next base: position 32,547,043 of record JANHGO010000041.1, read on the forward strand.
CTGAGTGGCCAGGTTTCCCTCATGTGGATGTGAGTGCACAGGGAAAGCAATTCCCACCACATCTTGTCCAGATGTAGTTTTCTACTTAGACCAGGGTCTGGAAAGCATTACAGGATTCCATAGTACGAATTCGCAGTCTGTGTAATCCAGTAGTGCTGAGTTGCCTGAGAATACAACACAAGATGAAATCTGGTGCTAAAGTGGAAAACTGTGATACATAAACTTGCTCATAAAAACCACCCCTGGCCTTGGAAACATCTAGTGATAAGTGATACAGGATTTTTTTGGTTTTGGCACAGTCCAAAGTATTTATGAAGTGCTTCTGTGTTGGCAGGGAAAATAGTTCTGGAGCTTGTTACACACTGCGAATGCCAAAAGATACTCATGATTTGTTTTGTTTCAACAGATCTTGTTATGTGACTCCTGTGACAGCGGATACCACACAGCTTGCCTTCGCCCTCCTTTGATGATAATCCCTGATGGAGAATGGTTCTGCCCTCCTTGCCAGCACGTATGGTTCTTGTTCCAGTTTACTTTCGGCATTGTGGTTGTAGAGATTCGTTGGGAGTTTAACAGTTTCTTTCTTTCATCTTTTTTTTTCTGTTACAAAGCAGACCGTGATGCGCTGTAGGGATGCTGATATTCTCTCTATTACAAAGCAGACCGTGATGCATTCTAGGGATGCCCTTAGCCATCAGTAAAACTGAGTTTTATGAGGTCTTTTTCTTTCCTCTTCTTTCTTCTGTTAGTGATGAATGCTGCATGTTGCTGTTTTTTTCCTGTACTTGTTAAACAACTTCAAGAATAATGTAGTATTAAGAATATAGTATCACAATTTTTCCCAAAGGAGCATCACATTGTCATCCAGGATTGGGAAGCATAGAATCATAGAATCTCCTGAGTTGGAAGGGAGCCTTAAAGATCAACAAGTCCAGCAAGGAATAATCAGTGACCAAAGCAAGCAGCTGTTTCTGAAGTGCTGTTCCTCCTTCAGAGACATTTGCTCAGAAGCTGGTAGAGAAAGCTGCCACTTCTGGTTAGCATCTGTTGGGAAAGCCAGTGTTGTCTCTGTTGAGTGACAGACAAGTGTGAGCAGATTTTCAAAGGTTAGAAGGTGCTTCTGAAAAGAAAATAAATGTAGTGCATATGTCTGGTTTAATTTAAAACATATCTGAGTAGCAGGAATTGCAGTGATGATGCTTGGAAGGATAAGCCAGAGAGAGTGCAATGCTGCTCCTGTTAAATGAAAGGGGAACCATCCTATGCACGTTTCCTTTAGAAAAATCCTTTGTCAAAATGGCAGTTTCTCTGCAAAAAGCTTGCCACCTTGACCGTGGTGTGACACGGCTGTATCGTGCATTGATTTTCACTTGTCTTCTGAGAAGTAGTTTGGGTTAAGAAGTCGTGATCTTGAGTCACAATACAAGTTCATACAGTTTCATATTGCTGCTTGCAGCTAAAGCATCTCTTTGCTTGGTTGCTGTTTAGTAATTTTCAACATGCAAAATAACAGATTTGTGAAAGTGTGATGATCATCCTTGGAAATAGTGTGATGAGGGCATGGACATGAAACAAGGCCCAACTTGTCCATAAAAAGTCATTTTTACACTTGTCTCCTGGAGTATTAAATGGTATTCTAAGAAATTGAATATTTGGTTAAAAAATGGTGCTGGATCATGCCTATACCTTTTACCTGTGGTGTCCAGAGACTCACATCTCTACAAAGGATGTAGAGTAAGATAAATAACTAATGGATACCACTGTTAAGACACGGCTTCGTGTATGTATATTATGTATACTGACATGTGTAGAAATAGTGCATGAAGTGTCTGAACAGGAGATGGAAACGGTTCTGAAAGAAACTAATCCTGTGTTTCATTCCCTTAGAAATTACTCTGTGAGAAATTAGAAGAACAATTACAAGACCTGGATGTCGTCTTAAAAAAGAAGGAGCGTGCAGAACGCAGGTACTGCTGTTTGGTTGTGTTCACAGCAAACTGTGACTGTGCATACATGAAAAGAAACTGGAGAGCCCAGTTTTGTCTTCCCACTGATGAGTGATTATTGGTGGTGCAGTGCTGGGAGGGCTTGCAAGAAGGGTGAAAATTCCAATAATTAGAAAAGATAAAGTAAATTTGCATTAAACTTGGGTCAGGGTGCCAGGAGGCAATTACGGCTTTCCCACAGCTGTACTTAAATGGTTTTCAGCACTGGTTCAGCTGCATGTGTTAGTAATACTGTCATCCACATGTAAGTCTCCTGCTCACAGCAAGGTTAACCCCTGCCTTTGGTTTAAAGGTAATCCAGATTAATGTGGTTTTTGAGTCTTGTTGCTTTAGATTCTGTTAAACTTTACCTGTTTCACAAGATGATGCAATTGCCGTAGTGCAGCTGAGTCACAGCTTTGTGTTCACTCCAGCTGTTTCCAAAGGCTCCAGTGCAAACCAGTCTGCTGTGTTTCTGGGCAACATCCTTACTAGTTGGAACATCCTATCTGCAGTTTTCAGATCTGGGAAAGAGGGACATGAAACACAGTTTGCATAATATACAGCTTGTTAGAACGTACACTGAGTGCTCTGTAACATTTAATAACATCTGTACACATTAAACACAATTTTGCATGAATTGTATCTTAAAAGGCAAAATTCACCTGAAGATGAAGCTCCTTTAAATACAGTAATTGAGCAGGTTTGTATTTGTAGCATGACACTGATATCACATGGGATACGGTGATTTGGTGCTTGGGACAGGGAGCAGAATCCACATTCCATTCAGCCTCCTTCAGACCTCCTGTTTGTGATTGCTGTTGTAGCAGCAGCAATGATAGTGGCAGATCAGGTGCCAACTGTTCCCAGCTTCTGCTCAGACCGGATCTAGATCACACTATAGTAAAATTACCCTTAGTTTGCCAATTAGTGGATTTGTAGCTTTGGGAACAAAGCAATTAGCTGTTCTTGTGAGTGAGCTCAGCTTACACACAGCCTCCATCTGTGCAGGAGTATGGGACACAGAGGAACTGTGTCTGCTGCTCTGTTTTATGGTGGGAAGTCTCATTGCTAGTGAACAATATTTTTGGTCCTACTTTGGTAAATACTGGCAACCATTACTTGGAATGCA
>JANHGO010000041.1:32550259-32592706 GCA_024606505.1 Aquila spilogaster
CGTAGTTAAGAATTTCCTCCTTACATCTAATCTAAATCTATCCTCTTTCAGTTTAAAGCTATTACCCCTTGTCCTATCGCTATACTCTCTGTTAAAGAGTCCCTCCCCATCTTTCCTTTAGGTACCTGAAGGCTGCTATAAGGTCTCCCCGGAGCCTTCTCTTCTCCAGGCTGAACCACCCCAACTCTCTCAGTTCAGTGCTAAGGAGGGAAATGAGGCTTTTCTGCTCATAGTCTAAAAGTCCTTGATAATTATGACAATTATATTGGAGGCTGAGATGCCTCAGCAGGCAAAAAAAATCCCAGAGTTGTTTTAGAAGATCTTATTTCCTGATTTTTACTAGCCAGAATGAAAGATACTTGTGCTGCTGTGTCTTTGCTTTTATAGGCTGTGGTCCCAGCAATTTCAGAGTCAAGTGCTTGCATACACATGCATTAAAGATCAGCAAGTCAAGTGCTCTTAGATAGTTGAAATGCACGGTGTGGTCACTGCGAGTTATTTAACTGTGAACAATTACAATCTGTTACAATTTCAGATGTTTTCAGTACCTGTTTTTCAGTGCAGTCTGCTTGTTTGCACATTGCTGCCACAACCTGATTTTTCTCACTCGCTGTTCATGTGTCCGGAGTTTGTGGAATGGAGCCCATTTTTTATTCAGTACATTTTTTGAGGCAGTAAACTGGGCTTTTATTTGCTGTCTTTCCTTTCCTGGGCTATTTCCAGTTTCTAAAATAGATCATGTGCTATTTTTTCCTGCATTGTTTTCAAAGTAATTTTCCTTTCTTCTTTTTCTACCTCCATTTCTTTTTCATTGCCCAGTACAGCATGTTTTTCTTCCTAAATTTTATACTTTATTCTAACATCAGTCTTGCTTTTGTTAACCTTTCTGCTGTTGCTTAATATATTAGCTTAAAAAAAACCCAACATTGCTAGGAACTTAATAGCCAGAGAATGAAACAGAGGACTTGTCATTTAGGTGAAAAATTAAACCATCTTATTAGGTGAAAAATTAAACCATCTCATAACTGCTAAAGGGCTGCTGAAAACCAGCTGAACTTCTGTGTAGAGATTTTGTTTAGGTCAGTAAGGTCTTTAACTCCAGCTTCAAGAGTTCAACAGACAACAATGCATACTTTTTTTTTTAATCTCAGTTTCAGGTATAGTGAGAAGGTGACTGATGGTGGCGTGGGCATTAGAGAGCACAAGCATAATCAGATTGATTTGCGGGCAATGGAAGAGGGTAGAATAAAAAAAAAAAAGGAGGGAAGGGTGCTCAATAACAGTTTTGACAGATGATAAATTCTAAATATTTGAAAATAATCTCACAGCTAAAAGTAGAGCTGAATTTTAAGGTCACATCCCAGTTGCAGCAAGGACGAATGCAGTGAAGTCAGTAGCAAGGTCTATTAGGCTAGTGACACAACTTACTAAAAGAACTGGGGGTGGAAAAGGGTTTTTGGTCCCAGTTGAAAGCACTATCCACATTGATCACAATTCATCCGGAGGCAGCAGTGAAAGAGGTGGTGGGCTGGGATCCTTGCGTGGGGATGGCTGGGAGGGGTTTATCGGCAAGGTAAAAATCTTAACTTTGCTGAATATTAGAGTGGCATGTGCTGTGAATAGTCCAGGCAAGCAGAGAGTCTTCTAGTAGGTATTTGCACAGATAAGAGATACAAAGGTACTCCGATATTTGTGTGAAAATGATCTAGCTGCTGAGTGTCCAGATTTCAAAGTACTTTCCTAGGATAACAATGTCATTTAAATGTGAGCGTGGTTTGTTTGTTTTTAATGCCTGCCAAAAATCTTTCTAGGAACAGGATATAAAACTGCTACTTGGTGACTTGTTCTTTCTGTTTTGATCTTCGGTTTAATTACAGCATGTTTGATTGCTCTTTTCATTCACTCGGGAGGCAGAGCGGTTACATTTTTTCCCCTTCCTGCGTGTCTTTTTTTTATGGGCATGCAACTTGGTAGGATGATAATACTCATCAAGTGACTCAGCTAGAAAATAAGATCTTTAGATTGTCCTTTGGAACAGGAACTACTGCTTTTTCATGTTGGGAAACACTATAGAGGTCAAATGCTTCAAATTTTTTTTATGCCAAGCTTGCTGCATGAGTATGGGGCTCCTTATTATCACAGTTATTTGTCAAAGGTTCACTGCAACTTCTTGCCTGGTTCGTAGTAGAGGTTTTGTCCTTCCATTTATTTATCATGCCAAGTTCGTACCAAGGCCATCATTTTTCTCTATGGTCTATAAACTTCTTAATAACACATCCCAACTATAGAGATCCCATTTTCCTTATACTAAGAGTTGAGATAAGAAACAAGTTAGATGGTTCCTAGAGAAGAATATTGATGTTACCATAAACCAGCACTGCTTCTGAAGGAGATCCTATCCCCTTTCTTTTCCCAAGTGTTTCGCTAGCTATTTAATGAACCAGATGAGGCTCTTACCTTTGGTTGAAACTAAGCTAGAAGACAAAGTGTTTGCTGCCTCAAACTGCTCATGGGACTTCTCCATTTTTGTGTGCAAGTCTGGAGAATATTAAAGATGTTAGAAATGTGGTCACTTGTCTATTGGGTACTCTTGTGCCTTTCGTAAGGGATGCAGCCAACTGGTTTTAAGCAAATTTGTGTGTAAGGGCTTGTCTGTGAAGGGAATTAAGTGCATGGTTAGTGTGTGGTGGGCTAAGAGGTAAATTGACCACATAGGAACTCTTCACCAGTGTCTGAGCGGATGCTCTTGCCTCTGCATGTACCTCTAGTACGGTTCCCTCCAGCACTGACGGCAGAGGGAGCTGAACATGGTGGAAGCTAGCTTGTCTTTGCTTACCATTAAATTCTTTACGCAGGGTGCCAGCAGCAAATACATGTAATTTTTGTATAGGTTACTCTTCCCTTAGCAGAAGAGAAGGGCAGGTGGGAGATTATTAATTACCCCATTGATCTCGGCTGTCTACCTGCTAAGCGCGGTTTTATTTGTCAGCGGAGTCACGTGTGCTAAGGTAATTTTGGTCAAGGGAGAAAGGTGAAAAAGAGTGAACTGTTAACGGAAGTATTTGCCATGTATATCTTATGAGTCACTTTTTTTCTTCGATTTGCCAAAACAAGTTAGCATGGAAAAAGGTTTTACTAGCATAACTGGGAAGACCTGTTTGTGTTCGTGAAGCATGAAAGCTGCCAGCAGCCTTTGCATCCCAAAATGTTATTTCTCGTTCCCTTCCCCCTAAGTCCCCACAGCACAAGGGGTTCAGTGTGCTTTTCCCTTATACCTGGAGGAGGAGAGGAAGCATGGGCTTTGCAGTCCACTTCAGTACCAGGGATTCTGCATACATCGTGGTTCTGAGCTTCCCCTCTTTGTCCAGCACTTCAGATCTGCTCTGATAACAAAGGTTTTTTATTTTTAATCATTTTCTGAATAACAGGTTCCCCTTATCCTCCCTCTAGACCCAGGGCTTTGTCTGTCATCTACGTTTTCTCTTTTCCTCCTTTATTTCGGTTCTGTTTAGGCGAGTGTTCAGCTGCGAGCATATTCATTTTGGCAGGGAAAATAAGTAGAGGTAAAATGGGGTTATGGTTATATGGGAAGGTGTTAATGGGTACCCACAGCCAGGCCTTTAATCCGCGGTTGTGCAGGTGTTTGAAAGTTACAACTTTTCTAACCAGATGATGGGGTTTCCATGTGTTCATACTTTTTCCTCTTCCGTTTCAATTTTCTGTCTTTCTCAAATTTATTAGAAATGTGTGACTGATGTATGGGATGTTCCCTGAAATGCTGGAGTAGATAGAACAGTGTTCAAAGGATATTGTATGAGGTCCAGACAAGAGCCTGCCCTCCAGGAAAGTGCAGGACTTAAATTGGCTAAACTCCACCAGAAGCCCTATAATTGTATATACAGTGACTCATTCTTTCTGACTCATGGCTTCTTCCTATGAAAAGTCTGTATTTTTGAATATCTAGCAGATGGCACCATGGTTTAATTATACTTGATTCTTTGAAACAGTTTTTCTTTTAAAATAGTGCTGTACAATTTTTATTAGCCCTGTGCACAGAGTCCTGGTGTTTTCTTCACCACTTAAGTGCATTCTATGAAGGTTTTAGAGAGCTACTATATTACTTTTCAGTGTTTCATAAAAGTTTGAGGTTATCATTCAGATTTAGGGGTTTTTTTTGTATATGTTCCATCACAGTTTTTTTGTCAAATCCTTCTGCAGAATGGCTATTATGCATGAAAGATGCTATGTATTGTTCCTTCCCTTATGTGAAATTTTAAAAAATGCAAAACGTTAATTAGGTTATTATATGAGTTCCTGAAAAAAGTGATGCAGGTCCCATCTGAATGGAGATGATATTTTACAAAGGAGATGATAGTCTACTGTTGTTTTAAAAAACCCAAACACCACCACAACCCAAAAGTAATTATATCTCATGTTCATTATCTTTGGTATGTTACAAGTAGGGTTAGAAGAGAGTTGTAAAAATGGTGCTTATTGATGTCCCACTTCAGAGAGCTCTTGTCAAGAATTCTCTCTATATTCTGAACAAAAGTAAGTTAATTTAAAGTTATGCAGGTTCAGTGCATCTCTGAGACAACTGAAACATTAGTCTTGTTTACTAGTGCACTTCTCCTCCTCACCAAGTAAGTGTTCTGGGAAAGGAGAGATTTTTCCACCACTCTTTAGCCTTCCTGCCACCCTTCCCTGAGCTGGTATTTCTGGGCCAGGTGTACACTGCTGCACATGATCCATATATTATTTACAGTTACTTTGGTTTCAATACAGAGTTTATTTCTCAGTCCCATAGGCTTCTGCTCCTGCTGTGGTTCACGCACCCTGGCTGGTCCGGCTGCACTTCACACAGTCCCTAGTTTCTGCCTGCAAATGGACATCAGTTTTCTCCTCCAAAACTCCCACTTCGTTCCTTAGAACAAGGAGGATAGTGTACGATTCCTCTAAGCGCTTACTAGGGAACTGGCGAAAAGCCAGCCTAGAGATCCAGTCATTAATATTGTTATGATACATGAAAAACATCTTGAAAGGGTAATAAATAAACAGACTATGGATTTGCAATGTTTCATGAAGTTTGCGAAAATAACCACATCGATACATCATCAAGATCCTAGAAATGCAAGAGTTGAAATGCTGGAATCTGAGAAAAGAAGTGAGGTTTCTATAGGTACTAACACAAATCCCAGTAAGTGCTGACCCAGGGTGTGCAAAATTACTTTCCAACTTTTGAATTTTTAACATTCTCCGTTTCTTCTAAGACTAACACTCTAGCAAAGATTTTTGTGGTGGCTGGGGTTTTGATTATTCGAAACAAATCACCTGTGCTTCTTTAAACTAGGTTTCCAATCAGTATGTACCCATTAAAAAGAGATCTGATTAAAACCAACCAAACAAAAAAAGATGCAGAACAAAAGCTTTGATCTAGCAAGATTTTGAATACTTGGCTCAGTTCCATGTCACACAAACACAAGCTGAGGTTTAATTGTATGGGTTGACTTTGATAGAATTGCTCATGTGTATAAAGTGCTTTGTGCTTAATTTTGTTCATGCCAAGGGACCCTGGTAGGCACCTATCAGGGTTAAGACCTTTGATCTTGTTCCTTTTAAAATATGTGGTAGTTTAATGCATCAGTTTTCAGAAAAACCAAGGAGGAGATGTGCTAGGTTTCTTCAATATGTAATGGAAATAATACAAATGGAATAAAAGAGAAAAAGTCAGGGCTAGTTTTGAGTTGCTTATGAATTATCTGCATTGAAAGGAGGTCTCTTTTTGGGTACCAGGCTGGTACTTTTATGTATTTATTGAAGGAGTTTGTGTATTAAATTTCTGGCTGCAAACCAGCAGCGGTGGTTTACTTCTGAAGTGACACAAGCATTTTCATCAAACTGATGTTTTACCAACTCAGTGTGTGCATCTGAGAATAGAGGCATTTGATTGAAAGACAAGTATCAGCTAGGTGAATTCAAGTTAAATATCGAAAAGATTCACAGACACTCAAATGTCATATAGATCAGTAAAAGAAATAGCATCTTAGTAATGTCTAGTTTAGAACAGACACATTTGGTGTCTCAGCTGTTTATCCTGTGTCAAGTAATGCTGCTGGACCAGCAGAAATAATGTAATCATAAATTATGATCATAAAAGTTCTTGGGTTTTAAACTTCTAAAGTGTGTGTGCATGGAGTAATGAAAATGCTTTCAGAAAATAAAATTGTACTCAAAGAGTAGAGATATAAAAATACTTGTAAAGTTCATGTCTAAGTTTTTCTCAACAAATTACAAATAAGAAAGCTCACGTCACTGGGTGTGTAGAGTTGCATTAATAGTTATCAGTTACATATTTTTAAAAAGTTATATACTACTCTCTAGCTTATAAAACTGATGTTCTGCAAATTTGCCACTTGGTGGTGCCAGATTGATTTATAAGTCACAGATGGGAGCTAAGACGAGATGTTGAAGTTGTATCTGAGGAGTGTACACTGAGAGGTAAGTAAAATTGGGTTGGAAAACTTTGATTCTATGATGGCACTGGTGCAGCTGTATCCAGCAGCGGTTCTGGCCTCCATCCCTCAAGCCCCAGATCTCGAGTCCCTCTCTGTCCCTCCAGTACAAAAGAGAGTAAGCATACAGCAAAGCTACATCTGTAAGGACAAAGTTTCTGGAACATTTATCCCATACCATGCACTCAGCCAAAAATAGTTTGGATTCAGTGATATTCCAGGATGGCTTTGGGGTTTCTGGAGGCAGCTGCAGGTGTGCTTGCTGCTTGCAGTAGTATTTTTGTAGGTGTTTGACTGGCATAGTTCCTGTCCAGTTGTTGTTTTGATGCTGACAAAATTTTTGTATTTATCACTGAGGTCTGTTTCCTTGACTTTAAGGAAGGGCAATGATCATTGTAAATGTAAAACTAAACAAAAAGACCCATGCGATTAAATTAACCTTCCTCCATCTCTCAGTTGTGGGGCTGCTCTTCAGCAGACTTTAAGTTACTATGTTTTGTTAAAATTTCTCAATTTGTCATAGTGTTTCAGTGTTATCAGAGCTTAGCGTTGAAGTACGTTTGCACCGGTCTTCATAACTTCTTTTTTTTTTCTCTCTCTCTCTCTCAATACTGCAGTTCCAAAAGAATTGGTGGAGCTTCACTTGAAACTGATGAGAAAGATTGGGAAGTCTGTCACAGCAGACAGATGGGAAAAATATTTGATCAAGGTACAATATGCACGTTGTATTATTCTGCAATGCTGGAATATGGTTATGATGAGCTGTTGTGTCAGCAATCCCTGGTATGAATTATAGTGAGCCTTGGGCTGTGTTGTGGCCAACATCGATGTGCGTGCCCAGACTTTAGTTGCATAAGATCCCAGCTTAACTTTCAGTCTGCCTAGGCTTGTGTAAAAAAAAAAAAAAAAACAAAAAAACCCACAAAACCCCAAAAAACCCCCACCAAAACCAAACCTCTGAAAACAGACGATATCTTCTGCTTGTAAAAGAGTGTGCACCTTCATACTTGGTAGTAAAATACTTTTTTGAGCATTAAGACCCTAAATAAAGGAGGAGATTTAATAGCCTCCGAAAGGGCTAAATTGAGCAGAGAGATTTACACAGTAATGATTCATTTGTGTATCAGTTGTCTGGATATAATTTAATTATTGTGATTTGGTTGGTATTCATACAGGGACTAACCATGCGGAGTTCTTGTAGCATGTGTTAATAATAAATGAAAGTATTGCAGTGATTTATATCTGTGTGCTCAGAATGGCACAGCTAAGATGAAAATGTAGTTATGCATCAGTAAAAATATAGCATCCCATTGTTTTATGTAATTCTGTATTGGTATTTTAATTGTAGCTCTGCCATTGTTCACACTTTACATGCAAGTAGTTTTCAGCTTAAAGAATTTACACTGCTTCAGAAAATATACATATATTCAAAATTAGTAGGTTAGCATTTCCCCTCTGGATTTGTTCCACGTGTCTTTTAATCAACAAAAATGTAGTCTTGGTATTGTCTGTGTGGCCATGATCGCATCTTACTTAGAAGTACAGCATTATGGTAATAACAACGATACAAATAATAGTACTTGGCAAATCTAGTTGCAGTTTGCCCCTTTCAGTGCTATATATAAGCTTTATAGAGACAGGGATTTGACTTGAGGTTTGTGTGGTTATAAGATGATGTTTTTGGGACTGGGAGTATGTCAGGAAATAACCTGCTGAAAGGCCTTAGGTTAAATCTAACCTTTTAACCAGTTGTAAAGTATTTATGATGATGTTTTAAAATAACAATGTAATAATTTATATAACTGTTGTATACTTTGTATATTACTAAGTACTGTGGTTACTGAATTGTGTTAAATTCCTTAATGTACCAAAAAGCCATTGCAGCAAGCTGAGAAAACCCAACTCTGACTAGTGAACTTATGTACCCCACTGAAGCCACTTACCACTTGTGTGGTAAGCAGAAAGCAGAGGGAGAAAACAAGTTTATGAGGGTGTAGTTTGGAAAATCTGCCTTCAGCAGGCATTGAAAGGATGGGAAAGTGGTAAGGAAACCCTCCCACGCACCCCTGTTAAGACCAAGTAAGTGGTGATAAATTCTACTTCATTTAACAGTCTCCAGAGTTAACTTGAAGGTTATTCTAGCCAGTGGTTCAAAGGAACCTTGAAGAACAAAGGAATTTGAATATAACTAATTAGAGAGGTATGCTAATATCGTCCCCATTTCAAAGGGGTATAATTGATTTAGAAAAACAACAGAGTATTGGGAAATGCCACTAAAGCCAGGAAAAACTGAAAAGGTGTGGAACCGTTGAGACCATTCTTCCTAGATGCCAGCAGTATTGTTCGACATACTATTGACATACTCGTAAGAGGCAATGTTGGCCTGTTTTTCCTTTGTTAGAAACTACTGATGTGCTGCTTTGATAAAACAGGGTTTGATACGTTCTAGATGTGACCATTTTCTTATTTAGGAGGAAACTTTAAGTGGAGGACATTCAAACTTACATGCTCTTAATATTTATGCTTGTATATATTATTAATATGTTTTGTTTATATACCAACTGTTTATGGTAGATAAAGATATGCTTTATTTGACTGCCATGCTTATAAAGAGCATCATAAAAAATTGTCTCTGAGCTGTGGTTGGTATTTTGACAGATGAATATATTTTGGGATAGGAAGTGAACGTGGCAGTTGAGAGTTCTTTCCCTTCCCTCTTCTGATGATGAACCACCCAAGTTGGCTCACCAGCATACACACTAGTCTTTTTTGGAAGAAAATGGCTGTAGGGCTCCAGGAATCTGACTTTTCTCCTCTGCGCAAGGAATGTATGTGGTCATGTATGACCGAGGTAAAGAAATGGCTTGTCCTAAATGTTTTAACAACTAAGAGGAACTGTCCAGCTTAGCTGTTTTTTGAGAAACGTGTAGCTGAGTTAATTCAGATTGCACTGTCTTCTGGCAAAATGCTTTACTTGACTATTGTCAAGCCTACTTTGCGTTTTTATACAGATAAGATTTCTCTGGACTGGTCCATCTGGAACCTTCAGCCCTGAAATCGGCACGTTCCAAACACACTTTTCTGATTGTTAGAACTTAGGTGCCTATAGTCCCACCCAAGCAGACTCCTCTGCTGTGTCTTTCACCTTCCTGTTCTCATTGTTTAAAGAGAACATCTGGAGCATGGTAATAGTAAGTGTCGGATGCCATCGTAGCTGCTTTGGAAATACTTGAGAGCGCTGTGTTTCAGTGTCTCTTTTGCAGGGTGGGAAGGTGCTGACCACTCTTTAGTATGCAGAAGCCAGCTGCTCCCACAAGCAGCAGGTTTTTGATCGGTGTGAAACTTCCCCTCTATGAAGGCAGAGACTTAACATTTCAGTGGAGCCTGAATCAATGAGATCTGTAGTTCAGGGTTGTGACAGTACTTGTCAGGAGAAAGCACAATCATCTGGTTTTTGTCAAAATGTAGTCATTTCAGTTTGAACAGATGCTTCATCAGCTCTGATGTCTCTGAGCTTTTGCTTTGACAATCATACGCTTCCGCAGCACATGAAACTTCTCATTATTGCTTTCATACTTAATAAGTAATGAACAGCGACTGGCACATGCCCTTAGCAAGGGTTTTGATATACAGTTTCCCAGCATTCTTCACGTTACATGGTTGAAAATGAGAGAGAAAGCAGAGTAACCTTGTTTTGTGAGCGAGCAGTGATTCTTTCACTGTGAGCTTTGGCTTTGCATCAGAGAAGTACCAGTGTAATGTTCCTTAACCTCGGAGCAGGAAAAACTGCTCTTCAGCAGGATTGATTGTGACCAGAGAGCACTCCTCACCGTTCTTTGTAGGTCGTAGTTTAAGGTCAGAGTGTGATTTATGGTGTGGCTGAGCCAATCTTAATTGCAGGCTTACCCTTGGGTCACTTAAGAACTGGTGTCAGTACTAGGGATAGCAGAGGGTAGGTAGCACGGCTGTGGGGACAGAGGAGGGGTTGCGGCCCCTTTCCTGGTTGTAGCCCATGTGGAGTTTTACAACATGAATCAGCTGATCAGTACTTCTGACGGGTGACATTTAGGGTTATTTTTGCTGCTGTTTCCAGCAAAAGCCGCTTTCAGATGCGATTTACAGGTTTTCAAGTAGCTTAGTGACTGTATCTTGAGCTTAGTAATAATTTGGTGATTGGGAGACTACGCTGTTTTGATTGAGTCCATTCAGCAGGGCTTTGCTTCCTTGCAGATTGAAGAGCAGCAGTACCTCGCGTGCTAATTTGGACAGTTGTGATTCAACACTGGCACTTCAAAGTAATCCTGACTGGAGATGCAGCTATGATTAGCTTTTGCCTCCTTCTAATGGGTATTTCCACTAGAATAGCCTCACCGATTGGAGATCCCACCATGTGTCCTAAATTGATAAGCAGCTCTTCTGTGTTCATGAGAGTTGTCTTAAGCATGTCTGAATTGTTTAGGAGGAGAGGGAATTCCTTCTCCACTGTTATTATTGGAGCTCCTGCTGACTCAATCTATTTATCCTCTACTGCCACTTTCTTTTTGTGTTCAGTTTTTTTTCCCCATATTGGTGTCATTGAATTTATTTGCTTTAAGTAAATTGAAACTGGCTAAACTTAAAATATTTTAAAATATTTATCAAGCAGCTTGAAGCGCAAGATATTTTCTAAAGAATAATAATTCCACAGCGTGGAGGGAGTATCAGTTGCATTTATTATCTGCAGTACAGTCGTAGGACTTAGGGGGCCCCAAGAGAGCTTGGCAGCTTACATGCTAAGTGCTGTGAGGGCATGTAATAAGAAATCACGTCTACTCGAGAGAATTTATGTTCTGAATAGACAAGTCAGAAATAGCAAAATGGGAGATTTTACACAGCAAAGACAAGAATACCTTCCCAGTTCAGAATTGTGCTGTCTAATTTAAGAGGTTTAGAGAAGTCTGTGGTGATCAGGGCCTTGGTGATCTGTTCTTCTATGGAGATTTGCCAGACCTTGCCTACCTATCCCAGTTTTATTTTGTATTTTTGTGTGAAGCTTTCTGACCTGCAATCCTGAAGACATCATGTATAACTGTTACTGAAGTAAGGTACTATTAATATAAAAGTTTAAAGTTGCTTTTATCCACTAACCCTAGCAATCTTACTATTTTGTTTGTGACAGATATGCCAAGAATTCAACAGCACTTGGGCTTGGGAGATGGAAAAAAAAGGCTACCTAGAAATGAGTGTTGAATGCAAACTGGGGATTCTGAAGGTACACATCAAACAAGTTTCTAAATTACTTTTTCCTCACTTGCTTAAATATCTTGGAGATTTGGCTTTCTCACTCACTTGAACATATTGCAAATTTAGCTTGACTGAACCATAGTAGATACACTAAATGTAGAGGTGATCTTGTTACAGATGTAATAGTCATTGTAGTGGGATGGGCCCAAACTGAATGTAACACTTTGCATATTTTTCACACTTTGTATGAAAATTGATTTGTACTTACTGTTTTGTCAGTAGCTATTTGCCTGTGCAGTACACTTTTAAAAATGTTTATTAGCTTGCTGAATTCCAAAGGCAGAGATAGGATTTCATCTTTTCAAGTCTTGAGAAAACTGTCAGGGTTGGTTCCAAGTTATGTATGTGTTTTATTGTAGAACGATATCATTTGTACTATGTAAAAAAAAAAAAAAAAAAAAAAAAAATTAACTTTCTAAGCTGGCCAGGAAAAAAAAAAAAACAACCCAAAAACTTGTCTCATTTAAAACCAGCATGGTCTGGGAAGAAACCCGATAGCTATAGCTAACTCACAGATCCAATAGAGAGAGGCTTAAAAAGAAGTTCCAAATTACAGTGAAAGGAAATGAGCTGACTTTCTTATTTCTGTTTATATTTTGATATTTTAATAATCTTTTTACTTTCTCACTTTTTCAGTATCTCTGTGAATGTCAGTTTGATGACAATCTAAAGTTTAAGAACATAATTAATGAGGAAGATGCTGATGCCATGCGTCTTCAGCCCATTGGTCGAGACAAGGATGGCCTGATGTATTGGTATCAGCTGGATCAAGAGCATAACGTCAGGATGTACATAGAAGAACAGGATGACCAGGATGGATCCACGTGGAAATGCATTGTTAGGTATTCTGGGTTCCCCCCCCCGCTTTTTTTTTTTTTCCTTTCTTATTTTGTAGGGGTTTTTAGCTATTTGTGACTGGGGCTCAGAAATTTATTTCAATAAATCTCCACTTCTCACAGATGAGGATTCATGACAGCGGGATTTTCTGCCTTCACATGTATGTTTTAGTGAAAAACCACACAATACAGAAATAACTCACTGATTTGTTGGTAATAGCCAATGTGTAATTTGTTTTCTGCTTAATCAAGCTACAATGGATATATGGAAAGGGTACCAAGAGAAGACTCTCTTGAGGACGATGGCTCCATATTGCTCACTGGCCAACTAAATGCCTTAGGAAATGGAGGAGGACTCTTGCTTCTTTAACTTCTGCTCTATTAAGAAAATTACAAGTGGACAGTTTTGTTCTTGGGGGAATTACATTGCAATTTTAACTTCATGGAACTACAAAACTGTTGACAAAACAAATAGGCATGAAAAATCTTCTGGAGTAGAATTCAGCTCATAGATCACTGAAGATGAGGTGGGTGATGATGCAGACTGATGTGTACGTGACTCAGTGCCTCTGGGTCTCAGTTGCTGCAGATTGGTCTGTTAATATTTTAGTGGTATTTTAGCTTCAGATTTACATTTTTTTGTGATTCTTGTTACTTCTTTTTTTTTTTTTTTTCTTTCATTTTCCTGCTATGCAAAGTATATGGAATCTTTCTTACTGGAAAAAGAATTAGCTTGAAGTTTGTTTCATATCTACTAGTTATCCATTTTTAGTTCATCTTCATGTAAACTTCTTTAATTTGATGAGTTCCAACTGGATTTTAAACTGGACTCAGCAGAATCAACTCTGACTTAAAAAGTATGTAGAGATGTAAAAATAGATCTAAAAAAAGTCAGATGATGGGGTGGTTTTCTGTTTGTAAATTTTAATCTTTATATCTGCAGCTTATTTACATATCCATAACTTTAGTAACCAAGGGAGTCATACTAAACCATTTAAACCACTGTCAATGGGCCATAAAATGATAAGCATTACTAGCAGTGAAATTTAGACAGCTGTTGTGGGCGAATAAAGTAAATGTATCTAAACAAACCAATCAAGAGCTGAGTGGTGTTTATCTCTCTCCATGCATTACAGACTCCAGAGATCAATGCCAAAAGCAGAAGAAATCAGGGTTCTGCTGGGAAAGTTCTGATACTCCATACTCACAGCAGAAAAACACCATAATGCATTGTAAAATGTGAAATGGTTTTAAACGCATGAGATTCCACACCTCAGGGCTCTTGCAGTTCCAGGCTTCCTTTTGTTCTGTAAACTGCAAAAAATGAATTGCTGAATGTTGACTTTGGAAAAAAAAAAAAAGCGAGTCTTGTTGTTATAGTCTGTTACGAAGATGACTGTTTAATCATCGCTCAAATTCATTATACTTTAAGGTGTTGGGTTTTATAGTTAGATGTCCAGTTTAAATAAGGAGTTACAGTGCACTGAGATTTGCATGCATAGAGATGCACGAACATTTTCTTGCTATTGTAACTCAAGTAGCTGGAGCTTTCCAGACAACTTCGTATTGTTTGCTACGTGTGCTTAGGGTGGGTACTTGCAAAAAGTATCTAAATTACTTAATTGCTTTTGAAAATTTCACTTGAATGATGTGGTTGCTCCTTTGGTATGTGAGCAGAAAACTACAACTTCCTCTCTGCTGAGAGAAAAAAGAAATTGCAAAGAAAAATCAGTGAGGATTGGTAGGGGGATAATAAATAAAAGAATAATAGTCGCACCTTGGATCCGGGACTTGACTTGAGATAGATAGGGTCCTTCCAAAAAGTTATTTTATTTTTGTATGGATAAATTGGAAGGTTTCCAACTGCAAAGTTGCAGCCGCTCTGATGGGACAGGCATTTCACTATGCTTGTATATAAGGTTTTCAGGGCAGCGTTCATTTAAGCAGATGGTGTTTGTTGATTTTTTTTTTTTTTTTTTTATGAATCCCTTTGGGGTGAGTAAGTGGCTTATCAGACAGTATGTTTTTTCTTCTGTCATCTAGAAACCGCAATGAGCTTGCTGAGACCCTTGAGCTCTTGAAAGCACAAATTGATCCTGCCCTCTTGAAAAACAACAATTCGCAGCAGGAGAATTCATCACGTGAAAGCCCAAGCATAGAAGATGAAGACACCAAAAAGGGCGAAGAAGCATCTACACAAGGTTTTCTGCCTTCTTTTCTCAAATTTTAAATGTTGTGCTGTGGCAATGTTAGAATTTTCAAGTTCATGAAAAGTTACTGTGTTAGATTAGGAATTTAAAAAAAAACAAACAAACAACACAAAAAATGTTTCTGTTCAAGGTAAATCAAGTAAATATTGAATACTTTAATAAATATTTTTTGAGTTTTAGTGCATATTTAGGCTCAAGAGTTTATTTATGAGAGCGCTGTGTATAAATTGTTTTCTAAGTAATTTTATTTTTGCTGTACATATTGTATAATATTGTAAATGCTCATCATTGTATGTTTTTGTGGGGCGTTGAACTGTTGCCAAACTTTTCCTGTTCTAGCAACATTAAAATTTTAAAAAGAAAAATCTGTTTGTGCAATGCCATGATTGAAATCAATACAGTATTGGGTGTCTTTTTTATTTTTTCTTTTGAGTTTGAATCAAAAAAAAATAGGTTACTTCCTCAAATGTTTCACAATTGAGGTGATTTTTCAAGAAGACATGAGTTTAAATTAAAACAATTTTAAATACCAAAATGTTTTAGAAGTGAAGTGGTCCTTAGCTGCCTCCACTGTATTGTTGTTATTAACAAAGAAACTTTCTTCCTTCCTTACTATCATGTCATTGCACATATTTCATAACTTGCGTGACTTGTTGGTTTGTGCATTGGTTTTACTAAGTATCAGTTAGCCTGAAGTATTTTACGTTATAAGAATCTGACCTTTTCTCAAGTTATGAAAAGCTAAAAGCTTGTTATCCCAAGCAATTTTTCCCCAGTTACTACCTGGTATTACCACTTTGTTAAAATACAGGAAAATATTTTCACAATCAGAAACAAGATTTAAGGATTCCAGTGTGTTAGTATGTGTTTCTTCAAATCTGTTTAATTGGATATATGGAATTAGCCAAGGCCTGTCTTGGTTCTGAGTATCAAGGAGAAAGACTTGCTATTTTATTCTCATTCTTTGCAACAAACAGTGTAGAACAGAAGAAATAAATAAAACATTTAGCTAAAATTTGAGTAGTTGTGAAAGCATTAAAAGACTACTGTAGAAATTGCAGTAAATTGCGACAAACACCAACAGAATTGTCTTCCAGTCTAAGGCATTTCCAATATCTAACTGTGCATGTAAGTGACAACATAACCCGGAGGAATTAATTCCCAGTACTGATCTTGCCTTTGTCTCACTAAAATTCAGTCAAGCCAGCTTAAATCATCTAATCGAGATCTCTGCATCAGATATGATTTTACTTTACATTGAATTCAGAAGAAGCCATTTGAAAGCATTTTAATGAATGTCCCCACTGTAGATAATTCCCCAAATCCCATGGCACACTCACCTGGGTCAGTACTTGCATTAGGCTGTGTATTGATGCAAAATCACCCCTAGGCACTAGTTCCATGGATGTAACGAATAATGAAATTATTTACATGTGTAGTCAGTATATTCTCAGAGCACTACTTAGAGCCTTTCAGTTGAGAAGCTCAAGTAATTCTTCCTGTTAGTCCAAGGACTACACTCAAAGCCCTTCTAAGGTACAGTGAAAACATACTGGAAGACCTGATGCCTGTTTGCTTTGGCCACTTCCCAAATAGCATTAAATTAGTTCATACAAAAGTAAGGTAAACTGAACCAATGCTTACATGTTTTTTACTAGCCTGATTGACTCGAATAGCATTAAGACAAGTTGTGCATCGACTGAGTCATTCCATACGTACGAAATGCTTTACGAGCTGTTCGGGGAGTTAAACTATAGAACAACTGTTTATTTTCCATACAGAGAAGTTTTGGGATTCTGGTGATCCTAGCTAAAGTTTGGGAGAAGGCAGTAGGTGAAGGGAAGAAATGGTCGAACAAAGCTTAGACAGAAAGAAGTGAAGGGAGGGTGGAAGAATTCGAACACAGAAAAAATATCTCATTCTCACTGTTATAGACGAATGTCTTTAAAGAGGCAGCTTTTATGTTACAAGGGCTCAGAGTGGGGACCACTTCTATGAAGGGGAAAAAAAACAGCCTTGAGCCTTCAAAAAGTTACCGCTTCTGGTGCCCTAGAGATGCATCTTTCACTGCAGACTTATTTGGATATGTGCTTTGTATTTGAAAATATACAATGTATGAATTCTTCCTCACCACTCTCTTCTTTTCTAAAATGCTTATTTTTGTTAATGTTACTAAGTTAGCTGTCATGTGCTTTCTCCTGTATATTTCTAACCACTTTGGGAAGCTCTCATCTTGGAAAAAAATCACACTAGCACGGAGGGAGAGGAGTGAGGTAGAAGAAAAAAAATCATCTTTTTGTTTGGAGTTATAACACCCTTGCAATAACATCTTCCAGATGGTAGAAGATGCTGTTATGGTATAGGTAGTGCTATTATATTTGCTTTTTCTAATTAGTTCTATCCCTAGCTGACTCAAAGTATGGTAAAATAAAAAAAAAACAAACAGATGTTAAGAGGCTGTGGTAGTGATAAATAATAGGCTTAAGTACATAGTAACAAAATAAATACAGGGTTTCTTCTGAGTACTGGAACTGCACTTTAAGCCCTGCAGGTTTTTCTGTGATATGCTACTACTCCCTGTGCTTGTTTTAGAAATGGCAGATGCAGTGAATGTAGAATATTGTCTGTTATTTGTGTTTTGATAGTGTGTAGGAGATGTAGTCATTGTCCAGAGACTCTAAATGAATTTTGCCATAAGCTATAACGTTGAATGTCTTCTGTTTTCTCTGAACTATTGGAATACGATAGTTAAGTATTTCTTGAAATAAAAACGTCGACAAACAGGGGACTGATTTCTATGTGGAATTTTCACTTGACCATGGAATCTTACACCATGTTCTGGTTTGTGAAATAAATCAGAAACTCAAGTGAGACTTCAAGTTGATGCTTTGTGCACTCTGCTTAGGTTTTATGTATTCTCTGAAAATGGTGGGGTACTACTAAAGAAGGGGCTGTGATGCCTGTATAAAGAAGGATGAATCTAGAATTCTGCTGCTAGCTTCTGAAGTTTAGGCTTATCTTGGTATATAATTAAACTGAACTGTGATTCTATAGCTAAAAAATTGGCAACCTACTCATTTAATGACAGTATTAGATAAGCTAGACTCCTAATAATGGTATGAAAGAAGATTCATTTGCGGGGGACTTTGGGTTGTTGGGTTTTTTAGGTATGCCTTTGTTTTGATGGATGCTTTTTGTAATCCTTTAGGTCCCCTGGTTGTTTCATAGTTGTTTTTCTCTGTCAACAGAAAATCAATTAAAAATCAAAGAAGAAAAAGAGGAGGTAGAGGAACAGTCAATGGAATTGGAAAGCCTTCCTCTTCCTGTGGTCAAAGACGATGAAAATATGCTGAAAATTGAGAAGGTGGAAGAAAAAGAAATTATAAAATTGCCAGTAATAGTAAAATTAGAGAAACCTTCAGAATACAATGAAGAAAAGCAAACTGTCAAAGAAGAAAGTGACTCCTTTAAGGAAAATGTCAAGCCTGTTAAAGTAGAGGTGAAGGATAACAAAATAGAACCAAAAGACTTAAAAGAAGTAAAAAGTTGTACGGACAAAATAGCAGTTAATGAGCCAGAGAGGTTAGAATTTTGTGTTAATGCCAAAACTCCCCAAGAAATTGTGGAAAAATCTGTGGAAGAAAGTGAGAAACTTAAAAATGACCAGCAGGCAAAAATACCGCTTAAAAAGCGAGAGATCAAGCTGACGGATGACTATGACAGTCCAATAAAGGGGCCCCTATGTAAATGTGTTACTCCAACAAAGGATGTCTTGAAGGAAGAAGGGAAACCAGAAGAAGAAGCTTTTAAGAGAGTCCCTACAATTACTGCTTTATGTCCTGATGGGAAAGTGCTAGTAAATGGAGAGGTTAGCTGTGAAAAAATAACCCCAAGTGTCATACAAAATAATAAGTCAGATCACTCTGCTAGCACAAAGGAAGACAGCAGCTCATTGAAAGAGAGAAATGGAAAAAGTGGGGAAAAGGTATCAGACTCTGTTAGTAAAATTATAAAAGCGTGCGAGGTTGAGAAAAATGCAGCAACTGTGGTGAAAGAAATAGGGGCTGTGGTCTCTGAGGTTTCTAATCAGAAAGTGCCTTTAAAGGAGGAATCTAGTCCTGTGGAAAAAGAGTCGCTTGACAGCACGACTACTGAAATGGTAGTGGAAGAGTCTTCAAACTCTGAAGACTATGCCAAAACATCTGAAGAGAAACTAGCCATGAAAATGAAGAAGGACAGACTACCGCCACCCAAAGAATGTTTAGAGAAGCTAGAGAAGTCCACAAATGCATCTGTTCCTGCAGAACTGCCCAAGCTTGCACTGTCTGATGAAGAGACTTTGAAAAGTAAAGGTGAGTCTGAGGAGAAACCCGATTCACCAAAAGCTGCTGAGATACTCCCTGCATCTACTTCTCCTGTTACTTTAGAGAAACCTGCTTTGGAAAAGGAGGGCTCTGATAGTAAAACGGCTCTACCTGAGGAGAGCAATGTAGAAGAAAAATCCAGCCCTGAAAAACAAGAGGAAGAGCCAGAAGCTGCCAAGACAGAGCCAGATAGATTAGATGATGCCCATCCTTCTAACCTAGAGGACTCCTCAGAGAGTAAAAAGGAATCTCCAGTACCTAAAAGCAAATTTAAATATAAGCTAGTTTCTGAAGAAGAAAGCTGTGCAACAGATAATAAAGAAATAACTTCTGAAAGACAGAAAGAAGGAATTAAATTAACAATCAGGATCTCCAGTCGGAAGAGAAAGACAGAAACACCGCCAGAAGAGGTCAGCATTGGCCGCACATTAAGGCGATCTCCAAGAATATCCAAGCCTACTCCAAAAGTTGTGGAGACTCGGGATCAGAAACCTGACAAAAAACGACCTGAAGAGGAAGAAGAGAAGCCTGCAGCAGCACAAAAACCAGAACGAAAAGAAGATGCAAAAAAACAAGAGAAGGAGTCAAATTCTAAGGTTAACAAGGTAATACAGTTTTATTACCCGGGAATAAAGAATACCCAGAGTCTTATCTATAAGGAGAATATGCACTTACGTAGGAATATTGAGGATTATGTTCCTTTGGTCAGCTTTTGCAAGAAACTAGCTTTGCAATCCAGTTAGTGGACTCAACCAATTTAAAAACGCCCCCTAAGAGAGTGCTAATGTCTGTTGACTTACCAGTTTATAAAATCTGTCACTTAACCTAAACTAAGTAGACCAAGTCAACTGGAGTGAATTCTTCTAAAAACTGAAATGATCAGACCTGAGTCAGTCTGGCTGAGTGGCTGAATGGAGACTTCTAGCTCCTGTGGATTTACTAGATGGATACTTGTTGGTGTCTGGTTGGTCAGGATGATCGTAAGCCAAAAAGGAACCAACAAATGGTGAAGAATAAAAATATTATGACTTCTGTTTCTAGTTATTGTTGTGGTGAGTTCATGATATAATTTAGTTTTTCTCATACGTGGGATATATGTTTTACTTTGTGTGGAGGTATCTTTTTTTCGTGAAAAACTTTTGCTTATGCAGCATAGATCTTAAAAGTATGTCAGGTAAATGTAACGAAGTTATGCATATGTGTAGTATGCTTCTAAATCTATGTAATTATAAACGCTTTTTATTAATTTATCTTCCATTTTTCTGGATATGGAGTACAAAAGAGAAACAAGGAGTAAAGAGTCTGTATTTTTAAGTGCACTCTTTTTATATCAACTTGAAATCCCATTAATTTTCCACAGCTACACATTTTCTTACCGATTTTGTAGTTTTACCAAGACATTCACTTATTTAGCAAGTTTCTTTCACATAGTGCTATGTTGAATAACCTTCATAAAATGAACAGTTGATTTTTCAGTGAATGGTAACATCTATACTGAAAAATTCTGTCGTATACATAAAGAAATGAAAAATCTTCATTTAAAGGTTTTCATTAAAAAAGAAAATAAATGCAAGTAATAGTGATTGTAAGTCCTACAAGTAGTTTTAATTTTGAAGTACTGTTGCTATAGTCGTTTTAACCTGATCTCTTTTTGTGAGAGATAAGGAGATCTATAGATGCTTACTTTTCTAGAGAGATTTAAAAATAAGTATGGTAGAGGAAGACATTTGAAACTACTAAGCTTCTGTCATTTCATCAAGACGAAAAATACCCAAATCTTTAATAGGCTATTTTATATTTGTTTTCTTTTAAAGAAGGGTCTTTAAAAAATAGGTTTGACATGATGATGACGTATGATGAAGCCTGAAGTCTAAACTAATACTATCATGGATTTAAAGTGCATTTGCTACTAAAGTTTAGTGAACAGTAAAATCTGTAAAGAGGTAGAAATTAATGTTAAGAACCTGAAACAAAATTTTACTAATATGACAAATACTGCTTTGGTACGAGTCCATACTGCAGGAGAAATAGAATGTTTTGTATGTTTTAGTTTATTCAGCTCGTTCAGGTCAATGAGTAGTTTAGTCAAAATTGAAAAATTATTTTGAGTTGAAAAAGCTAGATAAGTTATTTTCCTTTTTCGGTGTCGGGGGGAGGGGGTGGTGGGAAGAGTTGTGAGAGAACTCAGGTCGGTTAATAACAAGTCAGTTAATGGGAAGAAAACTTTCTTCTGTTTGGTATGTTGCTTTAAATATAAAATAACCGAATTGCAGAAAGTAGTTTTCACTAACTCAAAATAACATTCTGAATTTTAATTGAAATCTGTTTTTCATTCAAAATATGATGCTAAATGTGATAGAAAGGGGTAGATGCCCCTTTGATTAGCAAAAAATAAGCATTGATTGAATCAGTTTTCACTTAAGAAAAATAATGGAAAAGTATATATGTGAAAGAATACCTAGATATAAGTTATGCACTTAAAAGATGCAGTGATTTTATTTCAGAAAAGTATGCCCATCTTAGAGGAAGGCACCAGAAATACTTAAGTTAATATACTTGTTAGAGTGCAAACGTGTTTCCTAAAGTAAAATAAAAGATGTAAACTCTATGGGGCAGGGGGAGAAGATTCTCTTTGGATTGAGGAAAGCAGTCATCAAAAAGTGAGACGGTTTAAATGTAGATTGCCATGTTGACAAGCAACTTTACCTTGTCAAAATAGAAAAAAGGGGCTGAGTGACAAATTTGTCTTCCTACTTTTAAATCTTTCTTGAAGATTTCTTTCTGCAGGTCGGTATGAATTTTTCTCCCTTTATTATGCTGTTGCGTTTTAAGCCTCTTTGAAAGACAATCTATTCATTGAAATGCTCTGTTGTAAATTTGCTGCAGCTCTTCTGATTGAAATGAATCACTTCACTGTAGAGACAAACATTTTTTAAGATCTAGGAAGAAACTCTGTGAGCTTCCTTTGTGTTTTCTCTTTGAAATGGTATGTCTCATAGAGAAGCAAGGTTCGGTGGACGGGTACGCGAACACGTGGCAGGTGGAAATACTCAAGTAATGAAGAAAGTGAGGACTCGGAGAGTGAAAAAAACTCGGATGATGAGGAGGAAGAGGAAGAAGAGGAGGAAGAAGAAGCTGCACCTGCTGATGATGATGAGCCGTGCAAGAAGTGTGGCCTTCCCAATCACCCTGAGCTGGTAGGCTTTTGGGGAAAGCTTCTGTTGGCTGTTGTGTCGGATTTGGTGGGTTGGCTTTGGTGGTATCTGAAGGCATATCATCCTTTGGGGTGGCTGTACATAGGAGAATATTCTCTGGGTTTTAGGTGGTAAACTCATGATAGTAGATGAGTTTACCTTTAATAAGGAGGGAAGGAAGTTATTTCTTCTGTTTACCACCTCTGAAGTGTCTTCTTTTATGAGGTATAACACAACTTAGTCCACTGAGAATTAATCTGGGTGAGGCTTTGAGGTTGTGCCTGCAATCTCAATGAATACAGAGGAGAGAACATTAAACATTTGTTTAAAAACACCCCAGCAGTGTAATGTATGCTTTCCAGTGTCTTGTGATATGGTCACAGCTACATAGTCATCCTCGTTGGATATAGCTGTACATCACCCTGAGGACTGGGGACAGCAAAATCCCATACAGAAAGAGCACAGCGAGCTTTCACTATTTCTAATGTTTATGGTTCTCGTTCATCAGTGGTAGATATCATCATGAATTCCTCTATTTATCTGGGAAATCATAATGCGCAGTCCTGCTATGAATCCACAAAATAAGCATACTCCCAGGTGTGTGACAGATATCCTAGTATAGCTGAGACAGTTCGACCTTTGGGATGTTAGAGATAAATATTGCAGTAGATACTCGCACAGCTTTGTTCCTGCTTTGTTCCTCAGTTGTGATGGAAAGGGATATCTCAAGTTTTACCCAGCTAAGTGAACTCTAATAGTTGCCTAGTTCTGTATGCCCCTAAAAGTCTGTGAGGCTTTGTCTCTGCTGACCGGGACATAAAATCATCCTGACTGAGGAAATGGCTAGGTTTCCTCGTGTGGACGTGAGTGCACAGGGAAAACAGCTCACAGTGCATCTTGTCCAGATGGAGTTTTTCACTTAGTCTAGGTTCTGGAAAGCATTACCAGATTCCACACTATGGGCACACAGTCTGTGTAGTCCAGTAGTACTAAGTGCCTGAGAACATATAATAAGAGGAAATATGGTGTTAAAATGGAAAACTGTGATACATAAACTTCCCCATAAAAACCATCCCTGGCCCTGGAAACATCTAGTGATAAATGATACAGGATTTTTATTTGCTTTTGGCACAGTCCGTAGTATTTATAAAGCGCTTCTGTGTTGGCTGGGGGAATAGTTCTGGAGCTTGTTACATGTTGTGAATGCCAAAAGATACTCATGATTCATTTTGTTTCCACAGATTTTGTTGTGTGACTCTTGTGACAGTGGATACCACACAGCCTGCCTTCGCCCTCCTTTGATGATAATCCCTGACGGAGAGTGGTTCTGCCCACCCTGCCAGCATGTATGGTTCCTATTTGACTTCACTGTTCTCCTTTTTAGCTTTGCTTGCGGTTGTGGAGATTTGCTGGGAGTTTAACAAGTTCTTTCTTTTATCTTTTCTCTGTTAAAAAATAGGCTGTGGTGAATGGTAGGGATGCTGATCCTCCCTCTTGTCCATTGGTAAAGCGGAGTTTTGCGAAATGGTTTTCCTCTCCCTTTCTTTTTTCTGCTAGTGATGAATGACTGTGTGTTGCTGACATGTAGATAGGAATCTCCAACCACACTGGTCTTCTCCCATCTTTGGTTAAATTACCTCAAGATTAACATAGTATTAAAAATATAATCTCTTAATTTTTCTCAAAAGAAACATCATGTTATCATCCTGGAGGGGGAAGCAGTAGGCAGCAAGGGATGGATTGGTGGCCAAAGCAAGCAGCTGTTTCTGAAGTGGTGTTCCTTCTTCAGAGACATTTGCTCAGAAGCTAGTTAGAGAAAGATGCTATTTCTAATGAGTCTGGTGGCATAGTTTGCCTCTGCTGGGAAAGCCAGAGTTGTCCTTATCAAGTAATAGACAAGTTTGAACACTTTTTTGAAGATTAGAAGCTGCTTCTGCCAAAAAAAAAAAAGAAATCAGTGCATGCGTCCAGTTTCATTTAATGTACATCTAAAATAGCAAGATTTGCAGGGATGGTACTTGGGAGGATAAGCCAGAGAGTGTGTAATGCTGTTCTTGTTATATTAATGGGGAATCATTTATGCACATTTTCAGGACAATCTGCCTGATCCCAAACGCCTTCCTTGCTTTTAGGAAAATTCTTTGCCAGAAGGGCTGTTGCTCTGCAAAAAGATAGCCATTGGTTTTTAGTTGTCTTCTGAGGACTATTTTTAAGTAGTGATGATCTTGAATATGTATGAATGTTTTCTTTACAGGATTTGGAATTGCAGCTTGTACTTACAGCATCTGCTTGCTCTGTTGGTGTTTAGTAATTTTCAATATGAAAAATGACAGATTTGTAATAGTGTGAAGACTGTTCTTGGAAATAGTACGATGAGGGCATTAACAGGGAATAAGGCACAATTTGTCCATAAAAAGTCATTTTTACATATGGCTCCTTGAGTATTAAGTGGTGTTCTAAGATATGGAACATTTGGTAAGAAAATAATCCTAAAGTGTATTTCTACTTTTTACTGCGGTGTCCACAGAATCACGTGTTCTCCAAAGATTAAGATAAGGGACAAACACGTATCACTGTGTGTACACACTCAGCTTTGTGTATGTATATTATGTACGTCTATGAAATCCTCAGGTTTCTCTGAGGCAAGGTTGTAAATGCCATCAGAAATGTGGTACTAATTTAGAAGTCTGTTTATTCTAAACAACTTTAATACTTGCTTTAGGCATATGGCTTCCTACAGTAAATGCCAGTTACTGGGAGGATGCATCTCTTCAGCAGTTCATGGTGAAGCACATGTGTTTTAGGAAGACAGTCTTTATTGTAAAGCCTTGTTCATTGAAGAGGAGCCTCCAGTGTAGCAATGCAGTCGCCCTTCTTCTAGATAAATACAGAAATAGTGAATGAAGTGTCTGAACATTAGCTCAACATGAAAATAGTTGGTTATGAAAGAAACTAATATTGTGTTTCATTCCCTTAGAAATTACTCTGTGAGAAATTAGAAGAACAATTACAAGATCTGGATGTTGTCTTAAAAAAGAAGGAGCGTGCAGAACGCAGGTACTACTGTTTGGTTGCGTTCACAGCAAGCTGCTATGCAGAGGAGTAGTAATAACTGAACAAGCATTAAAATAACTGGGGACTGGGGAGGAGAGTAGCAACGAGACTGGGAATTGGTAAGACCAGTTTTGACTTCCCACTGATTTTTGGTGGCACAGTGCTGGGAGAGCTTGCAAGAAGGGAGAAAAAGTCCAATAATTGGAAAAGATAAGCAAATACATTTGTATTAAACTTTGGTTAAGGTGCCTGAACACAAATTTGGCTTTCCTATACCGGTAGTTAAATGGTTTTCAGTGCTGGTTCAGCTGCATGTGTTAGTAATACTGTCAGCCGTGTGTAGAGTTCCTGCTGTAAGCAAGGTTAAGTCCTGACTTTGTTACAAAAGCCATACAGATTAATGTGGTTTTTGAGGCCTGTTGCTTTAGATTCTGTTAGACCTTGCCGAATTTACAAGATTATGCAATTGCTATAGTGCAGTGGGTCAGCTAAATTATAACTTGGAATGAAATTTTGTGCACACTGCTGCCATTACTGAAGGCTAAATGCAAACCAATTTACTGCATTTATGAACAACATCCTTAATATTTGGAACATCCTATCTGCAGTTTTCAGACCTGAAAATGAGGGACATGAAACACAGTCTGCATAATTTATACCTTTTAGGACATATATTGAGTACTTTGCAAAATTTAATAACATCTGTATGCATTATTAAACAAAACTTTGCATGAATTGTATCTTAAAAGGCAAATTTCACCAGAAGGTGAGACCCTTTTAAAGAAACTAATTGAGCAGGCCTATATTTGTAGCAGGTACTGTAATACCACATGGCATGTAGTAATTTGGTGCTGGGAAGAGTAGAGCACAATCCGTGTCTGTTTTCAGCTTCCTTCAAATCTCCTGTTTGGTACTGCTGTTGCAGCAGCAGCAATGATAGTGACAGATCAGGTACCTACTGTTCCTAACATCGCTACTTCTGCTCAGAGTGGACCTAGATCACACTGTGGTAAAATTATCCATGGTTTGCCAATTCTAGTGAATTTGTAGCTTTGGGAATGAAACTATTAGCTATTTTTATGAGTGAGCTCAGCTTACACACAGCCTCCATCTGTGCAGGAGCATGGGACACAAAGGAACTGTGTCTGCTGCTCTGCTTTATGGTGGGAAGACTCATTACTAGCGAACAATATTTTTGGACCTACTTTGGTAAATATTCTGCTGGCAAACATTACATGGAATGCAAGCTTTTTCCAGTTTGTCTTGCTTTCTTGAAATCACTAGTGTTGCATAAAAATACGATCTTTAAGTAGTTATAGGAGAGCATACAATTGATGTCATAACAGTTTTCAGTGTCTGAAACAGATGTTTAACAACCATTTTGCAATCTGATCCTCATACCAAATGAACCTAATGTTTTCTATTGTATGTCTTAAGACCAATTTTTTTTTTTATTATTTCTTTTTTGTTTTTTTTAAGTCTCTTAAAAAAAGAAGTGAGCCTGGGTTATAAAAGATTTCATGGTACAATAGTTGAATATTGAAGTCTTTCAGCTTAATGGTGGTATATTTTAGCAAATTGTAAGGTAAAAAGGCTGAAGAATTATAACCCTAGAAGAAATTACAGTTCTTATTACAGCTCAATGTGAAAGTTAAAGCAGGTTGGTTGTTTGGGGCACAGGAATATTTTAATGTAATGTTTCTG
Organism: Aquila spilogaster; assembly: GCA_024606505.1. Classification (NCBI taxonomy): domain Eukaryota; kingdom Metazoa; phylum Chordata; class Aves; order Accipitriformes; family Accipitridae; genus Aquila; species Aquila spilogaster. Next base: position 32,577,417 of record JANHGO010000041.1, read on the forward strand.
TAAAATCACAGTATGTGTTGTCAGTCTTTTTGGCAAAGAGAAGAACAGCAACTGTCTCATCATGGGCACACACACTTAATAGATTCTTTGAACCAGTGTTATTATCATGCTTTTTGAACTAGTGGTACTGTTGTGCTCTTTTAATTATTCTCTAGCTTTCAGGAATCTGATTGAAATTGATTCAGCTGCTCAGCTATATTCTTACCCATCCCCAAAGTGTTATGTCACAGATTTATTTATTTAATTTTTTTTAATGAAAACTTTAGGTTTCACATTGACTTACAAATACATAGATCAAAGTCATGCCTTTTTTTTTTTTTTTTGTGTTCATGAATTCAAGGTGCTACTGCAACATCCTGGCTGAATTTCAGGTTTCTTGCGTACACGCTAACTTCTATAATCATGTCCTACCACCAGCTAGAGGGAGTGGACATTAAAGCTTTTATGGATGCCTCTTAGTTTATGTGAGAGACTCTCAGAGTTCTTGATAGAATATCCCTCTAGCAGCTACTTGTCTACTTCTCCCAGGCCATATCAGATGGAGTACTTCCTTTCACGCACACTTTCACGACTTCCCTGTAGCAACTTTTGCAGCTGCTTACATGAGAGAAAATGTTTTCTGGATTTGTCTAGGAAGAGTTTACAACCGGTCACAGCTTATCTGCACCTACTGTTAGAGACCTGTTGGTTCAAATATTTAAACCATTGGTTAAAGTGTCGAGCTTCTGTGTGCTACATCCTAATAAAGAGTGCATTTGATACTTTATTTTGCATTTCATTTGGAGATGTTTACCTCAGCAGGATTGGCTTGTTTCATTTGCTAGTTTCTTAAGCAGTGTGTACTCAAGCCAGGGAGAAGAAAAGCAGATCTCAAAAGCCTCAGTGATCATGTTTAAAAACAGCTGAATTTTTCTCATCTCTCTTGTCTCTTGATGTTTTGCATGACAAGAAATGAGAAGTGGAGGAAACTATCAAAGGCACTTGCTGAATACTAAAATGTTTACATTTCTAGCTCTTTTTTCATTTTAGCAGTTGTATTCCTTGCCTTAAGGTGCTCTTTTAGTTCATATTCAGGAGCATAGTGATTTTGCATCGTGTATGACAAAATTCTTCCTCATCCAACTAATCTTGAGGTGCTCAGATGGATGAAGATTTCTTTTCATCTATCAGTTTGGAGAACTGACATTAGGAGACAAACCCAATTACTTTTATACACAGGCAGAAATTTCAATTTAGATACAATGATACCGAGTTGTCAAAGTTCATGGTCTCTTTGGCTGTAAAAGAACCTAAAATTCATTTTTACGCTTTGTCAGTATTACTTTAGGAATTGTGCTTGTTCATGTTATTTAAGAAAATAACATTATGCTAGATTCTTTAGTAAAGAGTTCTCCAGGAGGTTATTTGTGTAAAACTGTATAGTGCAGAAGGCTAGTCAGAAGAGTTTTAAAATTTACTTAGATTCTTTAGAAAATAATGAAAGTATTGGAAACAAATTTTTACACATAGATGCCTCTATTTGCAAAAAATAATGCACATGAAGTAAATTTATCTAAAATTAATATGCGTCTTGGGCGTTTGTGTACAGGTCTAGATGACTTGTGTACATGACGCATCCTGTTGCAACTCAAGTGTAATGGGATATGTGCTCATACAACCACTCACTGTAACTTCAGAAGTCTGATTCTGGTTGATTGAGACTCTTTAGCTCAGAAGCCCAGAAGAGGTTAGCCTTGGTTTTTGCATGATTTCATTTCACCTGTAATGATGTTTCACTGGATCCTGGAAGTTAGAGGTTTGCTGGCAAATGTCTAGTTCATACCTTGCACCCCTGAAGGATCGTTCTTCAGAGTGTGTGGTCTAAAATACTGTTGTTCAAAATAGTTTTAAAATCTGTAGAGATGTGGCTTGCTTTTAAAGCCCTTGAAGAGCCCAATAAATGCCACCAACTTTCTTTGATGTCTTCATTTGTTTAAATTATCCCTTGTTTTCCTAGAAGAAGGCTAGTAGGGACCTATGGTGATGGTAGTTTGGTTACCCGGCCCAGTCTGTTGTAGTACCTGGCTATTCTTCCTGACAGACTGCTTTTTTGAAAGCTCAATTCAGTACCCTGAAGGTCAGCACCCAGTGCTGTTTGCAAGGTGCTAGGATATCCAAGACATCTCTAGTTGGGACTGACAGATATGACAAGACCTATGGGACACTTGTGTCCTTCAGGAGCCACAAGTAAAGGCCAGGAGCCAGAGTTGTGCCCAGGGCAATTCAGGTGATACAGGATGCTAGTGTTGAGGCAAGATAAGTCTAAACTGAATTTTACTTACTTTGATTTAATCCTGTAACATACTGTGGACAAGGTGGACAGCCTACTTCTCCTTACAAGAGTCTTTCCTGTATTTGAGTACTATTCTCTCTCCCATCTTTGGTCTAGTGTTCTCCAGACCAATCTGTACTGTTTTTTCAGTCTTTCTCAGCAAGGCATGTCTGCTGCCCTCCAATAACGCCTACTGGATGGCTCTGAACTCTTCAGCTGGATCACATCTTTCTTGAAGTATGTGTGGTGCCCAGATGGCACCAAGTACTCCAGCTCGGTGTGAACAGGGCTGGCTACTGTGGCAGGCTTCCTTCAGTTGTCCTGTAGGCTGTTCTCCTGTTCACACGTCCATCTGTCATCAGAGTTGTTTCCACAGCAGCTTTGATGATCTTTTTTCAGGCTGTTCTCCTCTGGCGAAGAATTGCTACGTAGGCAGTTATTTGTTCCCTGGTGTTTCTAGAGTTGTTTGTTCCTGCTGGGGTCTAAAATCTGGCAGTTGTCCATTTTGGAGTGCATGCCGTCTTTACATAATTTTTCCAGTTCAGTGTGATTTTGAATTCTCATTTTATCTTTCAGCGCCTCCAAAGTTGGTGGTAGTTATGGATGTGACAGCGTAATCTTGATCACAACATTATTATTTTTCAGTTGTTTTTTAATTGCTTTTTACACCCCAATTCAATCATTTCTGTGGTGCTCGCAATCATCAAGTACTGCTGTTTGTCAGAACTCTTTGGAAAGCTCTTAAATTATGCATGCAGGAAAATGTAATCATATGAGATTTAACACATAATTCCAACTAAAATAACTGTTTTCAGTTAGAACATCCTCTTGGGATGCTTCTGCCTAGCGATAGTAAGAGCTTCAAATGGTGCTAATTACAGCATTATTTTTGATATCTGCAGTCTTTCTGTAAGCTTACTTTCATTTTTTCTCTCCTAAAGAAAAGAGCGATTGGTGTATGTGGGTATCAGTATTGAGAACATCATTCCACCTCAGGTAAGTTACTGTGTCTATGTTTTTGTATTGTTTTATTTTCCAAACTTCTCAGGGAAGAAGTTTCTCAGTGGTGTGTTAGAAGTGCTAGCAGCATCTTGGAAAGAAAAGTCAATCTATATGGAGGTCAGAAGTAATTCTAGACCCTTTGTTTTAGGCTGAGATTGAATTTAGCAGGAAACCAAGGGAGCTTTATTGTGTTTATTAGAGCCAGCTGGTGCCACAGAGAGTCCTCTCTCAGTGAAGGATCGCAGAATCACATCCCTACCCATTACAGTTGAGTTTTGAGTAGAGTGCTCTACCATTCTGTAGTTTATAAAGGTGGGATTCAGTTTATTTAACTCTGGTGTCTGCTGTATAGTTGTCTAGGTCTGAGCTAATTGTCATAGCTTTCCTCTGGAACTGATGGAAACAAATGTTTCTGGCTTATGATTCAGAGGGAATATGTAGTATCTATTAGAAGGATGACATTTGCCTCTGACAAATGTATATTGAAGTCACATGTGGTTAAAAACTATAAACATGTAGTGTTTTATTAACAGATGCTTTTATATGGTTTCCCTTTACAGAAGAGGAAAAATGTTTTTATTCATGTGGAGAACAGCCTCTTCTCACTTCTTAAATATATTTTAAAATTATTCTTTTGAAGTCTTAGCCAAATGCCTTCGTCTGAAAATATATAATCTGTTCCTTGCATGAGAGTTTAAAATGAAACTTTTGTTTGTTTTAAGCATAGACTTTCCACTCTGACTGACTGTGATAAAGCCAACTTTCTCCTCCTGTCTCTGGATAACAGAAAAATGATAACAGATTTTACAAACTTGCAAAAGAGTCTCTGGCTGGGAGCAAATATTTGAAAAATTCAGCCTGGGGGCAGATTTTTTATTTTTTTTTTTTAATTAGTAACTTGGAAATAATATCATCAAATTAACCTGCGTAGTACTCTATTGAAACTGCACCATGTAGAGGTGTCCCTATGCTCCGTATGTAGAGATGCTAGCAACAATTTGTTCAGCTGCTGCATTTACTAGTCCTGGGAGTATCACCTGTATCAGTGTTGTAGTATAAACACAATGATACAATAGCCTGAACCCTTAAACTCTGTATTTGTGAAATTATGTAGCCAGTAAGGGCAATATGTGCAAGTGTTCACATGAACTCTGCTGTAACAAGTCATTATATTAGAAGCCAAAATGTGTTGTGTTGGGTATATGAGCTTTCTAGGTCGTATGAATATCTGTATCATACGAGTTCAGTCATAATGAGTGTGGAGGGAGGGGGGAGATAAAGCTTTCTGACACTTCTGCCTTATGTGAACAGGAGCCAGAAATACCTGAAGGTCAGGAAGAAAAGAAGAAAGATTCCAAAAAGCCAAAATCAAAGCTGCTTGAAAGGAGGTCTACCAGAACCCGAAAGTGCATAAGCTACAGGTCAGCAGCTTGTTTAAATAGCTTGTAAAATAAAGAAAAGTCATACTGTTGTTTTCTTTCTCAAGCAACCCACTACTTCTCATGCACACTTCTACATTTAAAAGAGAGGCCCAACTAAAATGTCTTTTTTCTTTTCTCTGAATACTGGTTATGCTTGATAGTTGTAAAACCATGCGAGGTGGTATAGTGAAGGGATGATGCATAAAAAAAATAAAATATATATGGTACTTTATTCACAAATACTGGAGAAGGTTTTGGTGTTACTGCAGTTTCTGGGGTAGGTTAAAGCAGGCGAATCATACCTCTCCTTTCTGTTGGAAGGGAGACTTATGCTTGCATCTAAAGGCCTTAAATTCCTCTCTCTCTTCCCCCCTCCCCTCTTACGGCTTCTTTGCGTGAAAGGGGCATGAAACTTTGAATGCAATTATGAGAGAGTACATCTAAAAATGGTCTGTAACTCTTTAGAGAAATTGTGATAAAAATGCAATTAGTAAATAAAAGTTCCAAGATATTTAGACTCTGCATTCTGAAAGTAGAACAGGTCACTAACGTTTCCAAAATTCAGCATGATCTTAATATTATCTTTTGTTCTCAGTGTATTACCAAGGTGTTTTATAAACTATTTTCTAAATAATACCTTGAGATGCTCCATATCCTCTTCAGCTCACCAGGCAAGTATGCTGCCTTTTGGGATTAGAGAAGAATGTGGTGGCCTGAGAGCTTGTGGTTTTTTGTCGCAGCTGCATTAGGAATATTTTAAAAAAAAAAAAAAAAAGTTTTACCTTTCCTGTACTTGCTCTGTGTAGACCTTTATCATCAAAAATTAGAACATTACAACTTTCAAAACCTTTCAACAATAATTATGATTAAACTCGTAGTCATTCTGGTTTTGCTGTTGAGGAGAGGCATGGCGTTTGTGTACGCTGAGTTTTCCAGCCTGTTCAGAAAACTCAGTCTGACCTTGCTTCGCTGTTGATTTTCGGTAACTTTTTAAATTAACAGCAGAAGCCACACTAATGAAAATGCCACTGCTGCTTTGGGAAATTAAGTATTTCTGTAAGGAACATTATGCCACAGGCAAGATTATATAGATTTGCTATTATGTGCATGATGGGTCAGGCAGCATTTGACCAGGAGAAAAAAAACCTTGCCTGTAGGGTATCTGGCATGACTTCAGCAGGACATATGTTGTGCAAAGACAATAATTTTTATTGGAAATAATGTTTCATATAATGTTGTTCTGGAAAAAATCAATCTTCTGGTACAAAATGATAGAGTCTTTCTAACAGACTCCATCATACACATAACTTTGAGCTGGTGAAAATATTACACGTGTCAGTGTGTCACTTCAAACGTATATGTCTGCAGTAAAGTCCCGCTAGTGTCACTGAGAATTGTGTATGCTTTCCTTCAGCAGCAGAAAATAAATGCTAAACCTCTTATTCCGCTTACAGACAAATCTGTATTGTTTAGCATTCTGGTTCTGTAAAGATATGTAATCCCTTCATATCACCCGAGTCATCTGTGGAGTCCTCTCGTGAGCAGGTTAGCAAAAATCAGCATTATAAATAAAGCAGCAGCAGAAGAAATTATGTTCCATTACACCTAATGGACGAGCAGCTGTCAGCTCATGTTTGAGCTCAGGTTATTTGGTAGCAGTAATTTGAAAGCGTTAAGTGATTTCTTACATTTTAAAGAGCTTTTTTTTTTTTAGCGGTGTGGATGGAAAATGGTGTTTGAGTAATGTGGAACTAATCGATGGAATAATTTCAGTGTTACTTCCTTGCTGTGTAAAGCTGCCTTGAACGTGACATGCAGTTGTTCTTAGGGAATATAAGAGACCGGAAATCCATCACCTTATTTTTAAAGGAGAAAGTGTTTTATGCTTACTGTTGGAATACAGAGTAATTTTAGATCTATTCTTTTCTTGTTCTGCTGGAGGTTACTATGGAGGACCAAGCAAAATATAACTGTAATCTTTCTTTTGTGACTGAGAAACTGAATCTTTAATGGAAGTATTGTCCAATTGTTAGTTGTATCAAAAAAATACAAAAAAAATATTTTTTTTTTTAAATGAGAAGAAGAAAAACTTGCATCTAAATAAAATGTCTTTCCTGTATAGGTAATAAAATTTGTACTTTTGCATGTTATATCTCAAGGCATCTATTTGGTGATACAGGTAACAATCCTTTTTTTACGAGATTTGAATTCATGACTGAAGAAACAAACTGAAGTCATCTGTGTAAAAGGACTGGATCCTTTACCTCCATTTGCTGTTCCCTTTAAATGAGTTACTCAGCACGCAGAGATTTATGCAGTTTTATAAAACCTGCTGCAGGACAAATGTACTCAAATATTTTGCTTTTGTTTGTCCTATCTAGTTATGTAACATTACATTATAGCTTATTTGTATATCATTACAAAGAACTGTGTACAGTATGTTTTATCTGTTCAGCTTAGGATGTTGCAGATCCATAAAGTATAATTAGCATGAGCTTTAACAGGAGAAAGAAGCTATCTGAAATAAGTTTTCAAGGAAAATTTAGACAGGATGAATAATTTTACTTTGAATTTAATAGGTGCTTGTCAGAAAGTCTGTTTGCAGATTGGTGGTGTGTATGTCATCTAATAAAAGGTGTGGAAAAAATGACTAATACTTTGTGTGAAACTTTCAAATTACGTATTGTTAAATTCAGTGGTATGTCATGTAAAATGGAAGTGGTTTTCTGTTCACATAAATCAATAGTAAGGCAGCCAGGCAATGATAAATAATCTGCTAGCAAGTAGAAATAAGAAACACACCTTTTAAAAAATGGCTATTTTATCATCGATCTGGCCCATTATCTTTGCTAATTTATTATATATCCAGCCTGTTGTCTGTGCCGTGTGATTTCTTAGAGCGGTTTTAGATTTTGAGGTATGTTTTCATAATAAAATTTAATTAGGGTTCACTTCAAAGTGGTAAATGAAAGCTGTTACTTTTAGGTTTGATGAATTTGATGAGGCAATTGATGAGGCAATTGAAGATGACATCAAGGAGGCTGATGGAGGAGGTATGTTTCTGATGTTATTTGTTTTTCATTGCAATGTTGATAAGAAGATTGAGACCAAATTTATTTTGATATGAGAAGCAACAAATATAATCCTCTCCCTTGAACTTTGTAGTTTACAGTTTTTACTGCTGTATTTTTGGAATCAAATGAAATAATTTCCCTTGGGAATGGCCATCCCAGGCTGCCAAAAGATGCCAAAAAGTATTTGATAATTAATTTTCTGAGTTTTGGATTTGAGATTGGAATGGTAGCTAGTGCTGTTGACATTTGACCCCTGTAAAAATTGGGCTCATAAAGTGGTCCACAGTTGGACCCCCTAAGGACTGGGTCTACAAAGTTGTCTTAAAAATATTAGTCCAGATCTATAAGCACTTCTCAGGTGAACGTGAATAAAGTGAAATTATGTTCTTCGTTGCCTGTTAAGGCAACATAGGGGACCAAAAGAGAGATCTTTAACAGTATCTGAGAGATGTAGATGGATTTGTACTTCTGCATCACCTTAATTTGTTTGGAGAAAACTGCCGTGAAATATTATCCCTCAGTTGTTTGGCTAGTGGCATCTCTGTAAAGACACCAGTTTTCAGAAGGTTGGTGGATGTATACAGACAATCTGAAAATCCATCCGATGTCTGTGGGCGTGTAACACAAGACCCATATAATAAACATAACTAAGTGTCAACAGTAAAACCAGCTTTTCAGAAACTCCACTCCCTGGCCAAACAAAAACTTAAACACTTCATCTCCCAAGGAGGATATTCAGCATTATGAAGAAAATGTATTTTCTGGTATCTGCCCTACTCAGAAGGCACTAGTATTGGCAATAATGTAGGTTTGGGTTGAGTATCAGAATGCCAACACTTACCCACTGTCTTCTGCATGGACCTCAGTATTTCCAAGGGACCACAGCTGGGGCTGTGTGTGTCAGGAGCAAGACTCCAGCCAGAGTCTTGCATGACAAAAATATTCTGCTTTGCAGAAAATAAACTGAAGCTAGAGGCATGGAAGAAAGATATGTATAAAGTTAAACAAAAAATAAACTTGCTCTTTTTTACCATTTTTATCACTGAATTCAGGCATTGGCAGGGGCAAAGACATGTCTAATATCACAGGTCACCGTGGAAAAGACATTTCCACAATCCTAGAGGAAGAAAGGAAAGAAAACAAACGACCACAAAGGGCTGCTGCAGCACGGCGCAAGAAACGACGGCGACTAAATGACTTGGATAGTGACAGTAATCTGGATGAAGAAGAGAGTGAGGATGAATTCAAGATCAGTGATGGGTAGGTCTGCAATTTAACTTCCACCACAAGTCGCAGACTGCTACAGGCTTCTGTGACTCTGCAGTGCCCCTGAAACGATCATTAGGAGCATGCGCCCAGTGCTGGAACAGCACTGCATGGTGCCAGCAAAAGTCCTCCTGGCCTAGGGGAACGTCATTGTACTGGAAAAACTGCACTCCGGATCCATGCGCTGAAATCATCCAATCTTTATTTTAATCAAAACATGTTCTGGAAATGTTACTGGTGTGTTTGAGGCTACACTGTGGGGTTCTGTAAACGGTTATGTTAGTGAAGGAGCCAGACGGGCTCAGTTTTCTGGCTGATGTGACTGTCTAGCAGAAATCCTTAACAAAGATGTAGCTAAAATGAGGCTGGTTGTTTCCTTTTGAAAATATGTCCTATTTTGTGGGATTTTTATTGGGCCTGAGTGTCATTTAGAAATTGGAAAAGTAAAATGTCCCTATTTAGAGCATACAGAACTTGACATGCAGGTTCTGAAGTCAATTCTGGATTTCTGCTCTCTAGGAGACAGAGTTTTGAAACAGCCAAAGAAATGGTTTATACTGTAAAAAACAGATACATATCATGTGAAGCTTTAAACACTAAATGAGTATTGCTCTGGCTAACTGAAACTCTCTTTCCTTGGAATTTCTCATTGTTCAGTCTGGGGAATTCCTAATGTTAAAATATTTAATAATAATTTTAGATGTCCTTTATGCCTCAATGAAGAAACGTAATGGAGCATGAGGTCTTTACCATCAACATTTAAAGCTTTACACCAGTCACTGAGTCAATTTACTAAGCGGATGGATAATCTATACAACATAGATGCAAATTCTGAGCTTTTTTTTTCACCTGTGACCATGCTGAGGACATTACAGTGGCACCCTGAATAGTTGAGCTAAATGTGCTGGAAATTTCCAATCAATGAGTGTGGCTTGCGTAAATCTCACAGAATTAATAGTGCATTGATCTGTTAAAGTGTGCTCCTGCATTTTCAACTCCATCCTCTGCTGAATGCCTTCTGTATGTTATACTGGAATTTACATTTGGCTGGCAGCCAAATGCAAGTGACTGTGTACCTTCAGTGATCAACTGTTTTTAAAAAAGCATTGGTTCACTTTTGAAATTACATGAGTGTTACAAGCTGATAGGTTTGTGAGATACATGTTTTGCATGAGAGCAATAGTTTTGTGTTAAGGCACAATAGTCTAATTCTCAGAAACTGCGTAGGACGATGCTTGGTTCATGAAAGGGAGGCCATCTCTGCTGGAATATGGTGGGTGTTTTTTTTCCCCTCCACGGGGGATGCTCATCCATAGTTATTGCTATGCAGACATTACATTGCAGTGTACCATATGAACACTCTAGAATCTGTCCTGTGTAAATGTCACCTGCAGTCTCAGTTTGACAGTGAGTTTATAGTCACCTGCTGTTCTAATCTTCCGTGTAAAGCTATATCCCAAGTATACAACTGAAACCTAATGGCAGTGATGGCAGCTTGCTCTCTCTGGATCTTTGCTTCGTGTTATAAGATCTGTGCGGTTTTTGTGTAAGACAGTACTTACTTTGCATATATCTGTTTCAATCCTTTGTTTCCGATATCTATCTCTGTTGTCTCTTTGAACAGATCTCAGGATGAGTTTGTTATATCAGAGGAAAATCTGGATGAAAGTGAAGATGACCCACCCTCAAACGAAGACAGTGATTCAGAGTTCTGTGCCCGCATATCCAGGCGACACCTCTCCAGGCCCATGAGGCAAAGCAGGCGGTTACGAAGGAAAACAGTGAAGAAAAAATATTCTGAAGATGATGAAGATGAAGATTCTGAGGACAATTCAAGCAGAGAATCTGGTGAGTATAAGAAGTCTTAGATCTATTAAAAACTCTGTACTGGAGAGAGGAAGAGTGCAAGTCTCAGTTTCCTGTCATGACTGACACTAACGCTTGCTTTAGTCAAGTCAGATGTCATCTCTGCTATGAAACAGTTTGCTACTTGTTCTGCTGTGAATATTCTGCAGGAAACTGGTATCGAGTACTAGGTTCTTGGCATTTTAAGTAATTATGTATTTAAATGAATGCTTGTGCTATGATTCAAAAGGCCACATTTGTGGATAGTTTCAGCTACCCTGTACCTTCCTGTTTGGCACATGATTGCAGGGAAGAGAAAGGATGGAGGCAAAAACGTTCTTCTTTATAGCTTCTTGAAGACATTCCAAATACCTTTGAAAAAGCTTCTGAAAGAAACATTTTCCCTCACTTTGTATGGAAGAAAATTCCTTCAGTTGTATGGCATTCTGTGTTCACTGGCAGGCTTGAAAGCAAACGATAACACTTTGAATCTCTCTCTTCTACAATTATCCTTTTTGATCTTTAGTAACTGAAGCGTCTTTGCATCACAGGAGAACCTAGTAATTCACGTTATTCTACTTGTCCTTCAACCAGTTTGTTTTCTGTTTGCACAGTTTGAGGTGTGAGAGTAATACCTCTGCAATACTTAAACCTTTTCATGTTTCACATCTTTCTCCAAAGACTGTCCTCCTGCTTCTGCTTCATTTGAGACCCAGTCCTAGAAAGTTCCAGATATGCAAGCCCTTACTTTTACTTATTTTTATTGTGAATTTAAGGTACTAAGTACACTGGAGCATTAACTTATTGCAGTGTGTGTTAGCTTTCCAGTGTTTTGTCTTTCTTTCTAGAATATAGATGATGAACATGTTGGATTAAGTTGCTTTGAAGTACTAGTTTCCAAAAGGAGGGTTCATGCATGGACAGGTGAAGATAGCTATATGCACTTAAAGTAGTTGCTGTCTCCCTGTCCTCACCGCATCATTGCACTAATCGTAAGCTGTTATCAATGAAGATGCTGGCAGAGGTCTACAGAGATTGCTCATCTATTCTGTAATGCACAGGAGCAACTATTTGTTTCCTGGTGGACACAAATCTGTGATAAAATAGGCTGGTTCCAGTATCATTCCATATATGTCTAAGAGTATAGTCTTAACTATGTGTTTCTCTCTTTCATCCCTGTTAGTGTCCCTCAGGATCCTGCTTTAAGCCTATTTTGAGCTAAGGAAATAAGGTACCCCGCGAGTGGCTTTGTTTTCAGTCTCCAGAGATGGAGTTTCTTTCTGAAGGTGGTTGTTCTTGTTGACTTGCTCTGATTCTTTCTCTAATATTTTAGGAAGTAAAGAGGATGCCACTTTGATCTGTGATTCATGTCAATCACTAACTTAGCAACAGTATGTGACATGTATAGAAATGTATCTTGGGGTAGTTGTTTTGGCACAGCTCAGTGAAAAAGCAGCTAAAGTTGATTGAAGGCTATTTTCTGCTGATGTAAATAAATTTAATTCTTAAAGACACTAGCTGCAGTAGACTGGTGCAGGAAGAACTGTGAATGATGGTAAGTTTCTTCTACACAGTTTCTGTTTTAAGCAAACTTAGGAGCAGGTGAGACTGATTTTTGTTGTTAATTTAAATTCTATAACTCAGATCTTACCGGGAGCTTCATCTTGTCAGTGCTTTTTTATTTACCTATTCTTAAAAGTCTTCAAGTAGAGTACAATTTATTTAGATTTTAAAAAAGCAAGGACTTTCCAGTGTCAGTGGTAATGTGTATCATCCACTCCAATTCAGTAAGGTTGTTTCAGCTGTCAGGAATTGTAGAGGAGGCATCTTTGGCACCAGTAGAGCTGAGGGAACAAAAACACTGGGAGGAAACCTTCTGGAGGAGTTTGGGGGAGACAGGAAGAGGGTTTGTGAGAAGATTTTAGAATCAAGCAATTCTGCGCTGGCGATGAATGGGGGAACTGACGCATGAGCCTGGAACGGGTCAGGGTAACGAGGCACAATGCTTGAGACTCTCCTGTGCTGGAAGAGCTTATGATTTTATTGGTGCTGGTCTAAAGCTTGTGCAGTTTTCTTTAATGGAATAACACACATCACGGTTTTCTTCTGTACAGAGAGTGGTGATTACACAGATTACAGTGATGATGATTACCTGGAAACTAGGAGGAGAAGATCAAGACGGAATCAGAAGAGACAAGTTAATTACAAGGAAGATTCAGAAAGTGATGGCTCACAGAAAAGTGTCCGATATGGGAAGGAGTTAAGAAGAGTTCATAAACGCAGGCTCTCCACTTCAGATAGTGAAGGTAAAATAAACAATCCACCATTTGTAGGAGCTCGTATATGTCAGCATTAGGATGAAGATAAAATTGTATATAATTTGGAGAATTTTCTTTCTAGAGTTCCTTGATGTTTCTCAGAAACTGTTTCCTTCTGAAACAGTTCACTGGTACTTTTTGATGCACTGTTACAGTCGCTCCTCAAAAGTCATTATTGTCTGAATTTACTGTGTCTGGGATTCCAAAATTGGCACTAATGTAACTGTTTCACCACTTTTCTGTTGAGAGGACACAAAGCTTCATTCCACAAGCCTTTAGAGATTCTGTTTTGTAAGAGAAAGGGTATTACTTCTGGTGCCCTGATCGTATTTGTGCTGGTGGTTAAGACTTATTCAATCTCTTGTTTGAAGGAGCTGTGATAAGTACAGAGGAAGCCTGCTCTCAGTAATGTCAGTCACACCATGAGCGACTGGTGTGCATTTTGATGTAAAATTAGCTTTTACAAAAGCAACCACTGACTTCGGGTGCTTTGCATTCTGAGCGCCCAGCTTATGAGACCTTAGGTCCGGCTTTCAGAGACGCTGAGCGGTACGGGTTGCAATGGATGCCAGGCTTCCTCAGAAAATCATCTGCGCTTGACAGGCCAAGTGCCTCTGATTTGTGGGTAAGTTTTGGAAGTGCTGGCCTGAGTTTACAGAGTGTTAGAGGATCCTCTTAGATGAAGGGAAACAAGTACAGTATCTCGAAAACTTGATCTTGTACTTCAGTACAGTCTGTTGTCAGAAGTATGATGTATAGTTTTTTGCTGCCTGCACTTGCACTGTTTAAAGTCACCTGATTGATGGTGTCTTTTCTCCATGGAAATCACAAGGAGACGGCAAATGGTGTTTGCCATTTGATTTTTCAGTCTCTGTCTTTCCTCACCTAAGCAAAGGCTGTCAGTGTGTAGGCAATATTCCAGTTTGCCAAAAAAAAGGCGTCCCATTAAAGGGCAGCAAACTTCAGGTGACACTTAGGCAGTGTTCATATGCTTTGGAAGAAGTTGTATATAAATTTGGGGGTGGCAGGGGTACGATACAGTTTTGTGTGTGTGTATATATACATATATATGTATCTTTTTATGATAGTGCAGCCATTATTTGGGTGCTTAGTTTCTGGAAGGGTCTAAAGCAGGTGCTGTGAGATTAGGGCTATGGTTCTGTGTTATTCCCGGCATGCAGTTACCACTTTTAGAGGGGGATACACCTGCCTCCAAAGCTTCTGGTACTCCTCAGGTTGGAAACAGCATATCAACAAATTGTTGGTCTTTGCTACTTGAGCAGTTTATTGAAAAAGTAAAAAGAATGCAAGCATTTTGACATGGTTGGGGAACCTGGGGAAGGAGACAGAAATGCATGTGGTGAGAGAGAGAGAGATGGCTTTTTAATGTGTGAAAGATGAAAAATAAAAAAGTATAATTGTTTCAGTTGCACTCAGATTTGCTAATGGCTTTAAGTCTGCTGCTTATTCCAGAGAGCTACACATCTAAGAACTCTGAAGATGATGAGTCCACAAAGGAGTCAAAGCGACTGATTCGAAAACGTCGGCGAAGTACAGACGACTACTCTGAGGAAGAAGGAGAGGATGAGGAAGAGGAAGGGAGGCCTGTCCGCAAACGGCTGAATCGAATCGAAACAGACGACGAAGATAACTGCGAAAATGCTAATGATGACACAGAAAACCCCACTCCTGCAAATAAGCTGCCAGCACCACAAGCTCCTCAAGACAATACCAAGAAGCACTGCTACCGGATAGAAAGCGATGACGAAGATGACTTTGATAATGTAGGGAAAGTAGAGAGCCCTTTGGACTACAGTCTGGTGGACTTGCCTTCCACCAACGGACAGAGCCCAGGTAAAACCATTGAGAACTTGATTGGCAAGCCAAGCGAGAAGACCCAGGCCCCCAAGGACAGCACAGCCAGCGCCAGCCTGGCGCCCAACGGGACGGGGAGCGGGCAGGAAGCAGTAGGGCCGGAGGAAGATGAAGATGAACTTTTGAGAGTGACTGACCTTGTTGATTACGTCTGTAACAGTGAACAGTTATAAGACTT